>JAPPVO010000002.1:26522294-26969322 GCA_030407325.1 Camellia japonica
ATTGAAAAAGGGTAAAATAGTCTTTTATTCATTTATCTTATCCAGTCCGTCCAATCAAACGTTGGATTCACTAAAAATAGTCCTTTCCAGACATCTAATCCCATGAAAAAACAAACACAGGATACATATCCAATCTAACCAAATAGTCCGGGGGATTCATAGTCCCAGGACTCAAGTCCGATGGATTATGCAGTCCGTCCAATCAAACACACCCCTTATGATAATATTAGGAATGTTAAATTTTTTAAATAATCAAATATTTTATATTGGTGTAAGATTCATATTTTTGTGGACCTTACATTTATGTAAGACATTTAATCATTTATTTGGTAGAAAATTTAAGATGTATATTGTTTTTTAAATTATGCCTTTGTTTGGAGTTTGATTTTTTTTTTAAAAATAATGTATTTAAAAATAAATAAATAATATGTATGATTTAAATTTTTTGATATACTCTTTTTATTTTTGTAATAATTTTTTTTTATTTTTTAGTTAGCTATTACGGTTATTTTAGTTATTATTTATAAGTTAATTTTTATATTTATTATAAAAGGACATACATAAAAATAAAGACATAATATAAGTAACTCAAATAAACTAATAAAACAATAAACAATTTATTTATGATATTGTCAAATGTAGCACATTGATTTTGCATGGATCTTGGAAGAATTACAGAGATGATGTGCACTGTTTTTGTTAGCCCCGATAAACATGATTTTAGATGGGTCTTGGTTTTGTAGATGGCCTTTGGTTTTGTGCAACTTCTGTTAGATATCATTGTTGGGACTTTGTTGCATCTCCAATTTGGGCAGAAGCTATGAACCGCCCGCAGCCATCCTTAGGCTCAGGCATGAGAGGCCTTGTCATTTGGGCTACCCATCCAGGCCCAGTTGTTTCTGGGCTCCAATGGGTTCTATATGACATTGGGCCAATTTGAGAACTTGGTTAAAAGCTAATTTGGTTTTTAATTTATTTTGAATCACATTAACTCTTTATTTTTTACACGTTTTTTTAACCAAAAAAAAAAAATCAAAAAATTAATTTTTAACTAACTTCTCAAGACAACCCAGTAAAAACTCCAAAACTGTCAAGCTTTCTTTGGGCTGATAAATTTTGTCGTAGCCTTTTAGACAATGGCCTACTAAAATATTCCACAATGAACACTTCTCTCTCTCTCTCTCTCTCTCTCTCTCTCTCTCTCTCTCACTCTCATTTTTTATTCGATTTTTCCACTCCTTCACCAAGAAAAAGAATATTCCCTCTATATTTCATATTTGATAGTGCATTTAAATTGAATGATTCAGAAAAGAAAAAAGGAAAAGAAAAAAGAAGAAGGTATTTTATCATCTCTAATCACCCATTTGCATACTTAAAAAAGAGAAATGGAGAATTTATTTTTAACAATATAGAAACCAACCCATTAACCCAATTTTAAGTCTCTCTAAATGTGAAGATATATGAAAGACAAATGGAATAAGGATAGTGATTACTAACTTTATTGATCCTTTATTTTATGATGACAAGTGGTTTTTGTTTTGTTTTTGTCCTTCTTACTTGTGTAATTTTTATTTTTATTTTTTTTTTGTACTCTCCCTTTTTCAATCAAAAAGGAAAGATAATCACTCAGTTTGGTTTTCATTTCTAGAATTTACTTTTTAGAAAATTTTACATTTTCTTTTTCATATTTTTTTTGTTTTCATTGATTTTTTTTTAATATTTTAAGCATTTTAATCTTTAAAAAATTCACTAAATAGTAAAAATACAAAAAAAAGAAAAATAGTACATTTTTTGTATGTTTGTGTATTTATTAAAATTTTAAAATATTTTTTCACAAATATTTTAATATTTAGATACATCTAAGTAAGGTGTATCTAAAAAAGTTTAAAAAAAATGTTTAAAATTTTAAAAATATTCACTAAAAAAATGAAAAAAAAATTAATTTCTAAAAAATAAAATTCAAAAAATTAAAAATCTTTTATCTTTTTCTAAAATGTCGACCCAATAAGAGGAGAGGATAACCCACTCGCTTCTCTTTTTTCCACCAAATTATCCAAACGAAAAATGACAAATATCACTATCTTACTTTTTTTTTTCTTTGTTTTGTTTTGTTTTTTTTTTTTTTTTTGATAAACTCCTGCTTGGTCCTTTCTTTTCTTTCGTCTCTTAGTTTGCCAAATAAATTGGTATGCAATAAAACTTTGTTTTGTTTTGTTTTTCTCCGTTTATTTTGTCAACAAATCGGAAAGATTATGCTCTTTCCTCTTATTTTCTCTCACAAATTATTCAAACAAGATATCGATATCAATATCATTTTTCCTGAAGTTTGGGGGTGTCTTCATTTTATTGTGATAACGATTGATCCATTGCTAGCAAGTTACCTGCACATATGAAATATTTTGCCATAAAAATTTTGACATATAAGCAAAAAAAAAAAAAAAAAAAAATTTGTATAAAATGATATGATTATATTGTAATTTATTGTTTTAAAATAAAATATCCATTAAATATTAATGATTATAAAAATATCAATATTATATCATTCCAATAAAACATTTATATAAAAATAATTTTTTTAATTTTTTTTGGGACATAACACAGCAAGTTCGCGTTAGGCAAAGTTCAATTCTGATTTTGTGAAGAGCATGGGGATCGTACTGACTAAACCTATGCTTACGTATGTGTCTTAGCACCACAATGGTTAACCCCAACCTAAATGAGTTAGGTCAAAAAGTCCTAAATAAACTAATTGGACAAACTAACCAGAATCGTTGAACCTTTCTAAATATTTGAAGATGTCCTGGCTTCACTAAAAATTAAAGAATTGGGATTACCTGAGTTATAAAAAAAAAAAAAAAAATTTGAAGATGTCATGAATTCAAGTCTTATATATTCACAATAATAATAATAATAATAATAATATTATGATAAACAATTTTTTTAGACCTTCAGAACAGCATTCACACATGCTATTCATTGAGAAACTCTAAATTAAAGTAATGATATATAAACGAAATTATAAAATTTCTTTTATGTCAAATAAGAACACACACTATTTAGGCCTGGTTTGGAGTATTTTAAAAAAGTCAAAAAGTTACAAAAAAAAAAGTAAAAAAGTTATCAGTATTCACAAATTAAAAATATTAAAAAATTAATATACATAATATTTTAATCAAACAAACTTTACACAATTTCCGGGGCTGAATTGACCTTTTAGTACCGTGGGAAGAAAAAAAAAATTACATATATAGAATCACTAAGTTGGACGGAAATGTTGGGCCCATGGGGGCCCACCACGGATCCCGTTTTGATAATTCAAACCGTCAATATGTAAAACTCGTCCAGAACTATATGCTTGTAAAAAATCATGTTGATCGGAAATCGCTAACTACATGATCAAAACAGTTTTGTATAAAAAATAGATAGTGTTATAGTTAACAGTTGACAAGAAAAACTAACACGATCAGATAGCTATTGATATTCAATCAACGTGATTTTTTACAAGCATATAGTATTCGACGAGTTTTACACATTTAACAGTTCCAATTAGCAAAATGGGACCTGTGGTGGGCCCCCACAGGCCGAACAACACTATCTAATTCAAACCCGAAAAAGTAAGCAATCATTTCTCATCTTTTTTCAACCCACTACCCTGCCAAATATGTACAGCCGAATCTACTAACTTATCCTACACATTTATTTATACAATTTTTTAATACACATTTTTTCGTAAAAAGTCAAAAAGTTAACTCAAACATCCATCTTTTTTTCCTCAACTTTTTAGTCCAAAAAGACAGAAAATGTACTTATTTAGGACATCCCAAACAATCTCTTAGATTTATAATTTAAAAAATTGCTACTCTCGCATCCTTCTAAGTAGTGTTTTGGAAAGTTGGTAAAAAACTGATTTTTTAGTTTTTTAACTTTTTTAGTGATTTTTTTGACAAAAAAAAAAAAAACTAGATTCTTTGGCTAAAAAAACTTAAAAGCCGAAAAACTGACCCTTTTAACTTCTTTCCAAAATGCCCCTAAATAATTTTTATAATGAAAAAACAGATATAAATCATTTCCACCTAAATACGAAACCGTATATGGCAGTGCGGCCTTCAAGCCTAAGCTACAAAACCATGGACTTCTTAGATGGCTTTCAAATTTGACAAAGAGCAATTAATTATCACGAAAATATTTTATTAAAATAATTTTAGTTTTTATATGTTTTTAATGTGATATAATCAATCTTATTATTTTCTTAACTATAATAAGTTTTGCTTATATACATGACTTTTTTATTTTATTTTATTTTATTATAAAGAAACAAGTAATAAATGAAATAAAATCATAAAACCAATTTCATAACAAATAAAAAAGGGAAATTCTACTATGCATGCTCCTTAAATGTGGTGTACCATATGCACCTTTAATTATGTCATTTTTTTTCTTTAATTATGATTTATGAAATCTTTAGTTATGCTTCATATAATGTTTGGTTATAGCATTTTTCTTTTTTAGGTTATAACTCAAAAAATATGAAATTATAATATTTTTTTCTTTAATTATAAAATGTATAAGGTGTGCACCATAACCTTTCTTAATAATATCAAAAATGACTGGTAGCTCGAAAAGATTGGCTCGATTTTTGGCTCGACAGCCCAAAACGACGTCGTTTTGAGCTGTCTTTTTTTTCTTTTCTTTTTCTTCTTTATTTCTTTCCTTTTCATTCTTTCCCCTCCATTCTTTCGAACACAGAGACGGAGAGGGAAGAGAAGAGTTTGTTTGGAAATTTGTTTGATCAACACAAATGTTTAATTCGATTAGATCAAACACAAAAAATCAATACAAATTTGTGTTTGATCAATCTAGTACCGAATCGGTTGAAGCAAAAATCGCCCCTGTTTCAGATATCAATCCCCAGTTTTGCTGCTAACCTCATCTCTATTTTTTTTTTTTTTTCTTCCCTCGTGGATCTAGGGTCTCTAAGAAGAAAGCATGGCAGAGTTGAAAAAAGATGGAGTAGAAAAAAAAAAGAAAAAGAAGATGGGTGTTTCAGGAGGAGGGATCGGAGAGAGAGAACGGGAGTTAAAAAAAAGCCTCTTTTTTTTCTTCTCTCTGAGAAGATGAAGGAGTTGAAAAAAAAAAGAAAAAGAAGATGGGTGTTTCAGGAGGAGGGATCGGAGAGAGAGAACGGGAGTTAAAAAAAAGCCTCTTTTTTTTCTTCTCTCTGAGAAGATGAAGGAGTTGAAAAAAAAAGAAAAATGATCCGTTCCCTCACTCTCTTCTCTCTTCTCTTTTTTGAAAAAGAAGATGGGTCTATAGAAATTGATGAAGATGATATTGAAGATGATGAAGATGATCCGGATCTGCAAAGGAAAAAATCTGATCTGAGTCTGCAGATTTTGATAACAGCTTCAAATCTGACAAAACGATTTTTTCTTCAAAATCTAAGTCTTCAAAAAGAAAAAATCTTCAAGCTTCAGATTTTGATAAAAAAAATCTGACTTTGATAAAAAAAATCTAAGTCTTCAAAAAGAATTTTTTTTCTTCAAGCTTCAGATCTTTAAAAAAAAATTTCTTTTAACAAAATTTTTTTTTTCAAGCTTCAGATCTTTAAAAATCTTTAAAAATTTTCTTCAAGCTTCAGATTTTGATAAAAAAAAATTTGATGTTGATGAAAATGGATCTAGATCTGCATCAGATTTTGAGCAAAAAATTCATGTTCAAATTCGGAGGTTGATCTCTCTCTCTCTCCCCTCCCCTCCTCTTTCTTCTTTCTTCTTTCTTCTTTCTTCTTTGTCTCAGTTTCAGACCAGAAAGAAGGGAAAAAAAAAAAAAACATCAAAACGACATCGTTTTGACGTCTAGCCATTCGAGCCACTCCGATTTCGAGCTACGAATCGGAACTGTAATAATATATATATATATATATATATATGATCACTGAAATTTTCAATTACCAAAATGGTCAATGTGAGAAAAAAATATTTATGCCTTCATATGTGTAAGTACAAGTGGGAGATTGTGTGGTTGTTATGCGGGAGGCACAACAGTCACTCACTGTTGTATAGGTATTTGGGCCCATTCAGGGTCCATTTTCATTATCAAAATCGTTCACTTTTTAAGATATATTAAATAAAATATACCAATAAAAAATTAAGTTGATCAAATATCAATAATCTTTTCATTGAATCGTATTTGTTTTAGTTTTTTACTTCAAATCAAATTTGCTATTTTTTTTGCAAATACAAATGTAATTCGATAAAATAGTTAATGATATCCGATTAATTTTATTTTTTATAAGTATATTTTACTCAATATATCTTAAAAAGTGAACAATTTAAATTATCAAAACGAGCTCTCAAAATAGACCCAAATACTCATACAATAGTTACTTTTGTGCCTCTGTACAGTAGCCACACCATCTCTATATAAATATTGAGTAGTACTAGACTAACCACCTTTTATGCCACCTCATGTATTAGCATTTCATCTAACATAAGCATAAGTGTTAGGGTTTATTATACCAATAATTAATTAAAATATATTAAAAGTAATATAAAAAGTTTACCAAAAAAAAAATGTAAAAAAATAATAAGTTTAACATTATTAATAAATCTTTTATGTCACGTCAGTATCTGAAAATTTGAGAGTTAATAGACGTCGGACAAATAAAATTTTCACTTGACAATTAAAGAGTTAGTGTTCTAGTCAATTTTTTAATTATAGAGTCAGTGGCCTAGTCAATTTTTTAATTATGATTGGTGAATTTTTAATTATGCTTTATATGTGTTTGGTTGTATCCTTTTTTCTTTTTAGGTTATAATTAAAAAAATATAAAATTATAATATTTTTTTTAATTATAAAATGTATAAGGTGTGTATCACTGAAATTTTCAATCATCAAAATGGTCAATGTGAGAAAAAAAATATTTATGCCTCCATATCTGTAAGTGTAAATAGGAGATTGTGTGGCTATTGTGCGGGAGGCACAACAATCACTATTGTCTAGGCATTTGGGTCTATTTTTATGATCCAAACTGTTCACTTTTTAGGATATATTGAATAGAATATACCAGTAAAAAATCAAGTTAATCAAATATCAATAACTATTTCATTGAATCGTATTTGTTTTAGTTTTTTACTTCAAATTAAATTTGCTATTTATTTTTGCAAATACAAATTTAATTCGATAAAATAATTAACGATATTCGATCAATTTTATTTTTTATAGGTATGTTTTATTCAATATATCTTAAAAAATGAACAGTTTAAATCATCAAAACGAACTCCCAAAATAGGCCCAAATATTTGTACAATAGTTGTTGTTGTGCCTCTGTACAGTAGTCACGCCATCTCCGTATAAATATTGAGTATTACTACACCAACCACTTTTTATACCACCTTATCCCATCATTTGATATAAACATAAGTGTTGGAGCTTATTACACCAATAATTAGTTAACATATACGGTAATATATTAAAAGTAATATAAAATGTTTAACAAAAACAAAATAATATAAAAAAATAATAAGTGGAACATTATTAATAAATCTTTTATGTCACGTCAGTATCTGAAATTTTGAGAGTTCGTAGGCGTCGGACAAATAAAATTTCCAATAGACAATTAAAGAGCTAGTGGCCTAGTCAATTTTTTTAATTATGATCGGTGAAATTTTTATTTTATATAGTGTTTGATTTATAGTCCCTTTTTTTTTAATTTTTTTTATTTAGTTTATAACTCGAAAAAATATGAAATTATAATTTTTTTAATTATAAAATGTATAAGGTATGTACTATAATCTTTCCTAGTAAAAAAATATATATATGATCACTGTAATTTTCAATTACCGAGATGGTAAATGTGAGAAAAAAATATTTATGCATTCATATCTCTGAGTATAAATCGAAAGGCTGTTATGTGGGAGGTAGAACAGTCATTGTTGTGTAGGTTTTTGGGCCCATTTCGAGACCCATTTTCATTATTCGAACCGTTCACTTTTTAAGATATATTGAATAGAATATATCAATAAAAAATCAAGTTGTTTAAATATCAATAAATTTTTCATTAAATTGTATTTGTTTTAGTTTTTTTACATCAAATCATCAGAACGAACTCCCAAAATAGGCCAAAATACTCGTACAGTAGTAGCTGTTGTGCCTCTGTACAGTAGCCACACCATCTCTATATAAATATTGAGTAGTACTACACTAACCACCTTTTATACCACCTAATGTATTAGCATATCATTTGCCATAAAAATAAGGACAAACTTCACTTTACCCCCCTTATGGTTTAGGCCATGTGTGGATTACCCCCTGACTTTTAAATATCACCACAAAACCTCTTTGTGGTTGATAGACTAAAACGCACAGTAAGCTTTTCCATCCAAATTAACGGGTTGTGACACTACAACAAAATGCACTTTTGGCGACTAAAAAAAATTTAGTCACCAAAACTTGTGGAATTGGCGACTAAATTTTTTTTTAGCCGGCAAAAGTACAATATTTAGCTATTAATTTTTTTTTTGTAGGGAAATATTGATTATTGGCGACTAAAAAAAAATTTAGTCTCTAAAAATGGCACAATGGGCGACTAAAAAATGTTTTAGTCGTTGTATATATAGTTTTGGCTGCTAAAATTTTTTAGTCGGCAAATGAAAAATGAAAAATTTTCTTTTTATCTTTGGCAACCAAAAAATTAGTCGCCAAAAATTTATTTTTAGCGACTAAAAAATATTTTAGTCGCTAAATAATTAAAATATTTGGAGGGATGTATAAAATTAATTGGCGACTAAAATGTTTTAGTCGCCAAATTATTACTTTTAGCGACTAAAATAATATTTAGTCGCCGTTAATTAAGGTTTTGGCTACTAAAAAAAAGTTTAGTCACCATTGATCAAATTTTGTTCCTTAATTAGACTACTATGTCAATCCTTTCCCATTTTACTCTCTCATCATCACTCTTCTCTTTCTCTCACTCCATCGCAGGCGACCCTCCTACCAGCCACCAGCCACCATCCACCACTGTTGCACACGAGCACCCACCTCCTCACCGGCGACGGTACAACCCACATCCCCACCAGCGACGGTACCACTCATCTCCCCACTAGCGACGGACAACAGTAGCTACTTTGATTTGTGTCTCCTTCAGCGCACACCAGGTATTTCTGACTTCTTCCTCTCTTTCTCTCTCTCTCTCTCTCTATATATATATATATCTTCACCTAATTCTAGGGTTTTCACTCTCTAACCAAAAAAATATCTTTCTTTCTTCTTCACTATTTTTGTGCAGAGTTATATGCATAATCGGAATTTGATTCTGCCCAGTTCACTCTTATCTCTCTTTCTCACACACATTCACTCACTCATATATGTATGTAAGAAAAGTGGCGCTAGTATGTAATTGGTAGAAAGCTTAGGGAAAGCATGTAACTGGTAGAATGCTTGGTGATGTTGCCTCTCTTTGAATCACCGATGCCCTTATTGGAATGATTGAGTTATTGGTAATTCTTTTACTTATTGGGTTCAATTTTATTTATTAGCATGATTATAGTAGCCCATTTGTATGCAAATGAGCCCCTTTTTACATGAATCTATTCTCATTTTACAACAATCAATTTATTAAGTTGATATTGATTTTAATGTGTTAATTGCTTTTTTATGTTGTAAAAAATTTGGGTGGTCATTGTGGTCTGTTGGGTGGTTAGACGTGGTAGCATTGGAGTGAAGCGACTGTAATGTTGGTGGTTGTGCTTACTGTCAAAGAATAAGATGAATGAGATAGAAAAGGAAAGAGAAAGGGGCATTTTATAGATGATTATGTGTGTAAATGCTTTATGGTTGTCTCAAGATTTAGTTAGGATCTTCGAAATGCATTTCTTCTTTCTTATTTTTTCTTTCACATAGATCCTCTTCTAAGAAAGAAAAAAAACCTATAATCCTGTTCTTTCCCCTGCCTATTGCCTAAAGCTAATTGGTTCTTGTTTAGTCTGAAATAGAAATACCTCTTGTCACTCCATAATAAGTGGCACTCATTTTTTGTACTCCATAGGCTGACAGTTTTAACACCTAATATATCTCCAGGAAGAAGCCTTGTTAAAACTATTAACTACTTTTTCTTTCTAGATGCATACTGTCAATATGAATATAAATGGAATGAGCTTACTAATGTGAGTTATATTGTACACCTTCTACCAATAAATGGTATGTTCTATGCTCTTGATTGTTACAATGCATACAATTGACCTGCTAGATTCTGTGGTAACACATTACAATCTGAAAAATGGAGTGTCTATATTGATTGATCACTGCATCATAATTAGTTAGTCTGCCTCTGGCACATAAAATAGATATCAAAGTACTTATTTTGAGTCCTTTTTCGTTATCTGTTGATCTTTCTTTAACAACTTAGATATTCTGAGCAATGGCCTTTGAGCAACACAAAAGTTTGCAGTTTATCATTGCCATCATCTATACCTTATAGACTTGGCTGTTTTAGTTGATATAAGGGGGTCATGTTAGATGATGGAGTCTGCAATTACATTTATGATGGATGATAATTCATAATTGAGATATGAGTATGTAATCTTTGCATCAAATGAAGGTCTCGTCTAAATGCAGCTAAAGCTAACTGTAATATGATTGGTTTTTTAGTAACTGTTTGTTTAATTCATTTAGGTGGCCAAAGAAATGGAGCAAATAGAGATGTAGCCCATGATCACTACTTGGTATTAGACTTGCATTTGTTTTATAATTAGTCTGTACATTTAAATTGCATAACAAAGATATGAAAAGAGATCATCAAATTAATTTTATCTTATTCTGATTATTACAGGAGAACATTGAGTTAGTGTAGTCATTGGGGGTCAATACTTACAGATTCTCAATCTCATGGGTCAATGCCACCAGCAGCCTCTTGCAGCACAATGTTCCCAGTCCCTTTCAGTTTCCTTTTCAGTCTTCTGCCTCCAAGTTAGGTTAATAAAACCTGTCCAATATTGGGTATTACATAAGAACAACCTAAATAGACAAAGTTGTATAACCATAGACAGTGTTTCCATATCACATTCACCAACACAGATAATATATATGCTCACTTCACTCAACCCTCTATTTAGAAACTCATAACACTCGACAAGAAATTAAATCTTTGGTTGGAAATTAAATCTTTTTGGAAAAGAATTTGTTGCTCTTACCATCTAAACTGCAGAATAGAAAAGATAATTAAATAAGGTTTTGTCAGTTGGATTTTTGTTTTTGAAGACAATGGATAGTGGAATATCTACATTTTCACTGTGAATAAGCAAAGATAATCGCCTTGATTTGTCAATCATTCATGTGAAAGTTCAAAATTAAATTTGATGCATGATAGATGACTAACTACTCTACTGTCATCCCATTGAGCTGAAATAATTTCAGGGGCCGCGCTTGGTGTACTATGACCCTATTGAGCTGAAAGAATTTTTATTTTATGAATAATTTCATCTATTTGAGGTTAGTTTGATATAATTCTAACTTGGGGAGGGGGGGAAGGGGAATTGAATGACCCCTTTAAACAAAATTCCTAAGAGTGTCAAGAGTAGTCGGTGGCTGTGGAAAGCCAGAATTGCTATTTACTCATCATAAAAACAATCTTCTGCATAATTCATGTAACTAACTAATTGGAATAATGATCCTTTTGCCAACTCTTGATGTTGGTATATATTTATATGTATTAGAGATGGTGATTTGAGTGAGAAACTCAAATTTGCTTTCATCATAAATTCATGATGTGGAATTTCCAGTGATTATCTTGTCTTTTTTTTTCTCTAATTTTAATTGTTTATAACTTTCTATAGTTTCATTTTGGATTTTATTTTTTTTACTTAAGGACGGTTTGACTGAATCCTTAAAGTTGAAGAGCTCAAGGATTTATGATAAATTTCAAACATGTTGTGTAATATATGTAGGTAAATGTGTGTGTATATATATAATGCTGTGTGGATATGTATAATAATGCTGTGTGTATATATGCAAATGTTTAATATATAATGTATGTGGCCCTAAATTAATGAGCAACATACACAAGTCCTCTGGTAAGAAATGATCCAATCATTTTGTCATTTCACAGGATACAAGTGAAGTAGAGGAATACATAAGGTTGATTAGGAGACTTAATTAATCTTAGATTTACGTGTGTTATACATAGAGAAACCTGATTTTATTCGCAACGTACCATTGTTTTTTTTAATAGAATCCACTAGGTTTTTGAGTCCTCTCTATTGCATTTGAATGCTCTAACTTTGCTTACTGGTTGCCATCCAACTTTAGCCCAAAGTGGATATGAGGAAAATGTGCCCACTGTCAAACAACATACACAAATCTTTCTGTCTTTGGAAAGGTAATTCAAGTTATTTGGTTTAGTTACCAATGAGTGACAGTTCAATATGTTTTGATACAATGCCTTCTTGCTCACATGCACTCTTTTTTCTTTGCTTCAGAATCGTTCCTAGCTGCTACTCGTGAACTTCAGCATATATATGGAAATGATGAAGGGAAACAATTGTCGTAAAGTTGCCCTGTTCAAATATAAAGGTGGGAAAATCTTTTCCTTATTTTTGTGCAGATAATTATACATCTTTTTGGTAATTTTTGTTATTAATCATAGCAATGTAAGTATTAGGAGGTTGAGCATCCTTATGGTTTAGAGATGAGTTTTTGTTGTGGAACTGGAAATCAACATTACTGGCACAGAAAGAACCTTATACTTTGGTCACTTAATGTAAGTTTCAACTGCATCATCTTGAACATTCTAAAGGAGAAATGAAAATGAAGATAGTTGTTATTGGCTAGTTAGTTTATGTGATACTTCGTCACATGTTTGGTCCTTGTGATTAATCTTTCATAAACCATATGCAATTTTGAAGCCTTTTAAGATAGTTTATGTACTTTGTCACGTGTTTGGTCCATGTAGTTAATCTTTGCGCGCGTGCATGTGTTAATTTTTACTCAAACTTATCTATTTACTTTGACAACATTCTTTGGCATTTTTGGGTTAGTTTTGGTTATTTTTATAATTCCTTTAAGATTCTTATTTGAACTAAAATCACTTATCCACTGTGTGGCCCTCACGGACAGCTTCCCCATGACAAATAGGACTTGTGACAACTGATGGAATATAATTCAGATCTGTAGGTTGGGAGTTAGAGTCGAATAAGCCCTAAACTTAGTCGAAAAATGGATTTCCGGGGGCCAAAATTCAAAACAGCCCCCGAACTACCGTATGGCTCACACGGATAGCTTCACCATGACAAATAGGACTTGTGAGAATTGACGGAACATAATTCGGACCCATAGGCTGGGAGTTAGAGTCGAAAACGCCCTAAACTTAGTCGAAAAAGGGCGTTTCGGGGGCGAAAATTCAAAACAGCCCCCGAACAACCATGTGGCTCACACGGAAAGTTCCCTCATGACAAATAGGACTTGTAAGAACTGATGGAACGTAATTCGGACCCGTAGGTTGGGAGTTAGAGGCGAATACGCTTTAAACTTAGTCGAAAAAGGGCGTTTCGAGGGGCAAAAATTCAAAACAACCCCCGAATGACCATGTGGCTCACACAGATAGCTTCGCTATGACAAATAGGACTTGTGAGAACTGATGGAACGTAATCCGGACCCGTTGGTTGGGAGTTAGAGCCGAATACGCCCTAAACTTAGTCGAAAAAGGGCGTTTTGAGGGTGAAAATTCAAAACAGCCCCCGAACCACCGTGTGGCTCACATGAACAGTTCCCCCATGACAAATAAGACTTATGGCAACTGACGGAACATAATCCGGACCCGTAGGTTGGGAGTTAGAGCCGAATACGCTCTAAACTTAGTCGAAAAAAGACTTTCCAGGGGCGAAAATTCATAACAGCCCCTGAACTACTGTACGGCTCCCACAGACAGTTCTCCCATGACAAATAGCACTTGTGAGAACTGACGGAACGTAATTCGGACCTGTAGGTTGGGAGTTAGAGCCAAATACGCTCTAAACTTAGTCGAAAAAAGGCGTTTTGGGGGCAAAAAATCAAAACAACCCCCGAACGACCATGTGGCTCAAACAGATAGCTTTGTCATGACAAATAGGACTTGTGAAAACTGACAAAACGTAATCCGGACCCGTAGGTTGGGAATACGCTCTAAACTTAGTTGAAAAAGGGCATTTCGGGGGCAAAAATTCAAGACAGCCCCCGAATGACCGTGTGGCTCACACGGATAGCTTCACCATGAGAAATAGGACTTGTGAGAACTGACGAAACGTAATTCGGACCCGTAGGTTGGGACTTAGAGCTGAATACGCCCTAAACTTAGTTGAAAAATGGCGTTTCGGGGGCGAAAATTCAAAACAGCCCCCAAACGACCATATGGCTTGCACGGATAGCTTCGCCATGAAAAATAGGACTTGTGAGAACTGACGGAACGTAATTTGAACCCGTATGTTGAGACTTAGAGCCGAATACGTCCTAAGCTTAGTCGAAAAATGGTGTTTCAGAAGCGAAAATTCAAAACAACCCCCCGAACGACCGTGTGGCTCACACGGACAGTTCTCCCATGACAAATAGGACTTGTGAGAACTGACGGAACGTAGTCCGAACCCATAGTTTGAGAGTTAGAGCCGAATACGCTCTAAACTTAGTCGAAAAAGGACTTTCCGGGGGCGAAAATTCATAACAGCCCCCGAACCACCGTGTGGCTCACACGGACAGTTCCCCCATGACAAATAGGACTTGTGACAACTGACGGAACGTAATTCGGACCCGTAAGTTGGGAGTTAGAGCCGAATATGCTCTAAACTTAGTCGAAAAAGGACGTTTCGAGGGTGAAAATTCAAAACAACCCCCGAACGACCGTGTGGCTCACACGGATAGCGTCGCCATGACAAATAGGACTTGTGAGAACTGACGGAACGTAGTCCGGACCCGTAGGTTGGGAGTTAAAGCCGAATACGCCCTAAACTTAGTCGAAAAAGGGCGTTTCGGGGGCGAAAATTCAAAACAGCCCCCAAACCACCGTGTTGCTCACACGGACAGTTTCCCTACGACAAATAGGACTTGTGACAACTGATGGAATGTAATCCGGACCCGTAGGTTGGGAGTTAGAGCCGAATACGCTCTAAACTTAGTCGAAAAAGGACTTTCGGGGGGGCGAAAATTTATAACAGCCCCTGAACCACCGTGTGGCTGACACAGACAGTTCCCCCATGACAAATAGGACTTGTGAGAATTGACGGAATGTAATTCAGATCCGTAGGTTGGGAGTTAGAGCCGAATACACCCTAAACTTAATCGAAAAGGGCTTTCTGAGGGCGAAAACTCATAACACCTCCCGAATACGCCGTACACTTAGTCGAAAAACTTGTAACACTTAGTTAAAAAAGCAACAACTTTATTAAAATAACATCTACATATTCTAATAATTGCCTTTATATATTTATAGGACGAAGAAATTACATATTACATTGTTTGTGCAGTTGGTTGGAATAAATATTGCATGATACATATATATATATATATATACTTTCTTTTATTTCCAAAAAGATATTTTTCAATTGTTCTACCTTAAATGCATGTTAGAACATGTTCCATATGACTGACTGAATTTATATTTTGTAACAAATTCTAATGTTTCGTGTGTGTGTCAATTTCCGACCACACTGCCAATCTAATACTCAGCTGGAGAACACTAGCAGAATAGATTAAGCTCGAACGACCTGTCACAAAAAGAAGAGATTCCGGCGGTGGTTCGTCCACCCAGGAGCACTCCGATGATCAAGTCAGTATATCTCTTAAAAATAACCAATAGTGCTAAACTCACTGTTCAGAATATAAATTGCGTACCTTAGACCCATTGGGGGTGCCTTTCTTTTATAGTTAACTCAATCTTTGTCCCAACAGAAGCCTAGCTTTAATGGACTTTAGCTCAGTGCTTATCCTGGACTCTTCAATAGATAGAGATAAACTCCCTAAGAGCTTTATCCTTATCCAGGCTGAGTCCCCTCATCATTCTAGGACTCTTGTGCCTTATCTGCTTATCTCGGATTCTGATATCTTCGGAGATAACATCGGCTTTGCCGAGATCACCTCGGCGTCATGACCAGGACACATGGCACGTCGGCTGACACGTCGGCGTCACCTTGGCCACATGTTGGTACTCAGAAAATATATCCCCACAACTGCCCCCTAGGTCCCATCACCTCCTGCCAGTACATCGGCTTAGAGATTCCCAGCCGACATGTCTCTTTAAAGATCAAAAAATTTCAAGAGCTCCCTCATGCGTATGAGTTGTCAAGCATAATACATCAACCGTTTTAACCACGCGTTTTCCCCTTATTGGATCGTACCCCGTACGCGCTTGTAAGTCATCTCGCGCCTGCATACGCCGTCTGACGCATACGTCATTTTAGGCTCATTAATTGCTTTCTTTTTGTCACTGTTTCAAGTTTTAACAAAAAGCCTCTTTCTCCTTCCATCTCTTCACTTTACATCGTTTCTGAAGCTCTCTCTTTCTCTCTTTCTCTCTCTAGCTTTCTCAAATCCTCCATTGTTCAAGCTTCCACAGCTCTGCAACTTGCTTCGTTTACCCCTTCCGGCGTGATTTGCACCGATCTTCCGCATTTGCAACCGTCATCAGACTTCGGCAATCCCCATTCCTGCTTCCCTCTTTCTGGTAAGCCACTGTTCCTCCTGGTTTTATTTCTTGTTGCTCTCCAAGAAGTTTTGCTTCATTATTAATCGCCATTGCTGTTTTACTCAAGTATTTGATTTATGAATCATGTATCTGAGTGTGTTTATTTCACAACTTTGCTCTTTGCCCATGTTTTGAATACTGCTCACAACTTTTCTGCACTTTTGCCACTGTTCTTGACCTTATACCCTTTGTACTTACAATATTCAGATAGTCCATCTTTGTTCTTGATTCTGAAGCGCATTATTGCTTTTCTTTTTTCCAGATTCATGCCTTCAATCTTCGTTTCCATAGATCTAGGTTTGGGATTTGTTTGTAGAACTCAAAACAATTGTTAGGGAAAATTGAAACGATTCCCCACAGATTCTGTGTATTTTTAAGCTTTAGCCGAGGTCCATAAAACCCTTTAGAAACACACCCTTCTGAAATCCAACCCCTTCAATTAAGCCGACATCATGGGTATATGGAAGCATAGGGTAGACACCCCATCCAAGTTAGAGCACTTTAGGCGAGAGTTTGACATCCCGGCCGACGTCCATCTGAGGTTGGCTGGGAATGATGACTCCATCATGCCTACAACTGATTCTATGCCCTTCCCTGTGGTAGCCTTCATTGAGTGCGGACTTCGGCTCCCACTCAACACCCTTTTTCGTGAGATACTTCATTATTGTAAGTTGAACCCGATGCAACTCGCCATCAATTCCTATCGAGTCATCAATGGTATCATAACCTTAGCCAGACAAGAAAATGCTAGGATTACCTTAGCCGATATCCAGTACTGCTACACCATGTGTGGCCTCAAAAAAGATACGGGCTACATTTACTACCTTAAGCCGAGGTCCACAGAGTACAAAATTGTCGCCGACCTCCCTGACTCCAACAAGGGAGCTGGGGATGACTATTTCATTACCTCGGGGAACTGGGAGTTCGCTCTAGACGAGGACCTCCATCTCTACCCACTTCCTCGATCAGTTTTTGTAGAGGGTAATGGTAAGAGCCCTGTGTTCATACTAACTTGTTTTTTAGAGTCTTCAATACTTTATTTGTTCTAATGTCTGTTTTCTCTTGCAGCTCTTCCTCAGCCACCGAAGGGCTTCCGTTAGTCTTTCTTTCCCAGCAAAGACTTGAGGAAACTTTTGAATCTGCCAGTCCACAAATGGAAAGCCCCTCTAGTACTCAATTTCATCCCAACGTACAGATCGGTGCTGCCCGACGTCCCAAAGAAGAAGAAGAAAAGCCAATCACCTCCTTCTGCCACAACTCCTCAAGCTGCCTCCTCATCTCGGCCAGATCAAGGATCGACCTCTAATCCAGCTGAGTAGCCGTCTACCTCGACTCCATATCTGATCCCAATATCCCAACGCCGATGTCGTCAGCGAACTATTTTTTCTGCCGAGATGGGCCGCCAGAAAGCAGTTGCCAAAGACCTCTTAGCCAGCATCCCTACCGACGTTGACGCTCAGCTAGCACAAACCTAACCTCAGCCAAAGCAGAAGTAAAAAAGAATCAAGAAGGCCCAGCCAAAGGCAAAGGTGACTCAGGTTGACACTCAGGACACCTTGCCAATCTCTAAATTGGCTGAGAGCGATAAATCCCATTCTGCCGCCGAGAAGAGGCCTGCCGAGGACCAACCATCTGAATCCACCAGATCAAAAAGGCCGAGGTCACCATCTGCAACTACCTTGGGGTCCCTAAAGTATGATGCCCCCTAGGCCCCCAAAATCGTACTGGAGGACAAGCCAGTTAGGGCTAGCGATAGCGCTAATGACATTAATGTCGGCGTTGCTCTTAGTACTGCTCTGCTTCTTCCCTGCGATCTCGACCGAAACGCCGAGTTGAGCGAATATGAAAACTATGCTCTGATGCTCCAGTGCTCCGTTCAAGTAAGTGCCTTTATTTGGCAATTTTTCTTTATTTCTCTTTTTTATACTTTAGAAAATTTTGTAATAACTTTTGCTCTGTTTTATTTGTTCTTAGGCAATCCAGCATGCCCATTCCTTCTCAGTACAATCTTTTGAGAATCGAAAGGAGTTGGCCGACAAAAAGAGAGAGGTCTCCAGTCTGCAAAAGACTAACAAAAACTTGCAATCAAAGATGAAGACCTTGGAGGATCAGGCCGAGGCTGCTATCAAAGCTCAGAATGACGCCGAAGAAAATGCGGAATCTGCTGAGGCCATCAAGAAGGTTCTTGAGGCCGAAAAGAGAGAGGCCGAGGAAAAGACGGCCCAGGCCCAAAAAAAACTGCAAGAAGCCTTGGCCACAAAGGACGCCGAGCTCAAGGCAGCTAATGAGAAGGGCTACAGTGAGGGGGTGGTCGATGTCACGGCTGACTACGAAAAGCAAGTGAAGTAGGCATGCAACAAGGGTTTCGCCCTTGGTTGGATGACTTTGCTTAAAAGCTTGAGGTCCCTGAGGACTCCCCCCTTAGAAATGCCGACATCCTTCCTCTTCCATTCCCTCCAACTCCAAGCCAATCCGATAACGATTTTGAGTCTGAGGAGGAGGCTCTGGTGAGGAAGTCCAAGGAAGCTGCTGGGGCCAAGTCCCCTACTCAGAATGAGCAAGTCCTAGACTTGACTCAAGATGAGGAGGGTGAGGAGGTTCCCAAAGATGCTACTCCTGAGAAAGCATTATTCGACGTGCCTCTCGCCGACAAGAGCCTTGATGTAACGCTTCAAGAAATCGATGCTGAGCTTGCGGCCGAGAAGGCTGCCGAGATGTCTTCCCAGCAGTTGTCCGATGTCCAAACCCAGCCTGCTAATGATGCTAAAGAATCTTAATTTCATGTTGTTCTCTTTCTTCTGTGCTCTGTACTTTTGTTTTTCTTTTGAAACAGTGTAAGTTCTTTATATTGCCGAAGTGCCTTTTTATAAATACAACTTCTTTGTTTTGAACGTTTGTATGTTTGCCTTCTCTTTACTACTCTTGTATGATTCCATACTTAGAATATTTTGCATATCTTTAATATACACTTCAATCTTTGTGCAACCTTCTCGGGGTGACACACCTCGGTTATACAAACTGATGATTTACCTCGACAAGTACCCAAGTATCTTTCTTGGCATAACCTTGGTTTCAGCTTGTAAATTTTTTCATAAAATTTCAACAAGTGTTTAACCTTAGTCTAACTTCAACTTGTAAACTTTTCTCAAGTTTCAACAAGTGTTAAACATGATCTTGGTTTAACTTCAACTTGTAAACTTTCCTCAAGTTTCAACAAGTGTTAAACATGATCTCGGTTTAACTTCAACTTGTAAACTCTTCTCAAGTTTCAACAAGTGTTAAACATGATCTCGGTTTAACTTCAACTTGTAAACTTTTCTCAAGTTTCAACAAGTGTTAAACATAGGTGCTGTTTGGTGTAGCTGTTAAAACATATTATAGATTATAGCTTAACAGATTATAGATTATGACTTTAATCAGAAGTTGTTAATCTGTTTGGTATAATTGTTGGATTATAGATTTAAGTTGCTGAGTAGTGTTTGTTAAATAAGCTGTGAGTAGCTTTTTCAATTAATTTTTATTTTTTATTATTCACTATTTGTCTACATTTTTCATAAAAAATAATAATATTTTATAGTCCATTTGGGTCTTTTTTTATTTTTAAAAAAATAAAAAATAAAAAAATCTAAGAATATAACCGTGAATTAACATGTCCACAGCAGAAGCTGATAATCAGAAGCAAGGGGTGAGCAGCTTCTCAGAATCAGCTTTTTTGACTTAAAATAAGTTGTTAGAATCAGAAGCTGTTTGAAATAAGTTTAACCAAACAGTTCAAAATAACTTTTTAAAAGCCAGAAGCCATAAGCTGGCTCAAAAAAGCCCTACCAAACACCCCCATAATCTCGGTTTAACTTCAACTTGTAAACTTTTCTTAAGTTTCAACAAGTGTTAAACATGATCTCGGTTTAACTTCAACTTGTAAATTTTTCTCAAGTTTCAACAAGTGTTAAACATGATCTCTGTTTAACTTCAACTTTTAAACTTTTCTCAAGTTTCACAAGTGTTAAACATGATCTCAGTTTAACTTCAACTTGTAAACTTTTCTCAAGTTTCAACAAGTGTTAAACATGATCTCGGTTTAACTTCAACTTGTAAACTTTTCTCAAGTTTCAACAAGTGTTAAAACCATTTTTCTTCTCTCTGCCCCCTAATGTGAACCTAAGTTCTACTTGGGTTCTCATTATACATGTTTTCCAAAAACAACATTATGTATTTTTATCAGTCACGAGTGTATAAACAAATAAATCAAGCTGAAACTTTATTTATTTACTTCGGCAAATGACAAAAAAATTCTAATGATAGAAAATTTTCAAATTGCAAGTGTTCCAAGGCCTTGGCAACTCTTTGCCCTCATTATCTTCAAGCCGATATGTCCCATTACCAGTACCGAGATGATTCTGTAGGGTCCTTCCCAATTTGGGCCAAGCTTCCCTTCTCTGGGATCTTTTTTGTTGCCGACGACTTTTCTCAAGACGAGGTCACTGATTTGAAACTCCCTTGGTTGACCTTCTTATTATAAGCTCTGGCAAGCTGCTGCTGGTATGCTGCGAGCTGTATTGTAACTCTCTCCCTTCTTTCTTCTAAAAGATTCAGATCTCGGGCTAAGAGTACATCATTAGTACCGTTTTCTACTCCCTAGGTTCTAATTCCTGGGATGCTGACCTCCAGCGGAATGACTGCTTCTGTGCCATAAGCCATGGCAAAGGGGAATTCTCCTGTTGATTTTCTCGGCGTAGTCCGATATGCCCAGAGTACACTGGGCAACTCATCCACCCACTTTCCTTTGGCTGCCTGTAGCCTCTTCTTTATCCCATCCAAGATAACTTTGTTGGATGCTTCTGCTTATCCATTGCTTTGGGGAAAGCTTGGGGTTGAGAAGTAGTTCTTGATTTTGAACTTTACACAGAAGTTCTTGATTAGCTTACTGTTAAATTGTGTTCCATTGTCTACAACTATTGCTCTTGGAATCCCAAAACAGGTGATGATGTTCTTCCATATGAAGCTCTTCACATCCACATCTCGAATCTTGGCAAGGGGTTCGGCTTCTATCCACTTGGTGAAGTAATCTGTTGCCACCAGTAGATACTTTCTTTGTCTAGTTGCTTGGGAGAGTTGTCCAACAAGATCCATGCCCTACTGGGCAAACGGCCAAGGATACTGGGTTCAGGTCTGCTGCTGGTTGGTGTATCAAGGGTGCAAACCTTTGGCATTTTTCACACTTCTTCACATAGGCCTCTGCATCTTTTTGCATGTAAGGCCACCAATACCCCTGGGTGATGGCCCTATGGGCAAGTGATCTGCCCCCAGCGTGGCTTCCACAAATTCCTTCATGAATTTCATACAAAAAATCTTTAACTTGTAAAGGATGTACACACCTCAAAAGGGGTCCAGTGAAGGATCTTCTGTAGAGATGTCCCTCTGCTGTCAAATTGAATCTTGCTGACTTCAATCTGATCTTGTGTGCCTCTTTATGATCATCTGGCAATTTTCCTTCTTTTAGGAATGCTGCTATTGTATCCATCCAGCTTGGTCCCATGTTCACACACATTGCTTCACGTTCTGTGGTTAGTTGTTCGATGCTCGGGCCCGACAAATAGCTAACCATTATTGTCCTTGCTTTTCCAGGTTGTACTGCGCTAGCTAGGTTGGCCAATGCATCGGCGTGACTATTATCATCTCGGCTAACTTGAAGTAGTCGACAGTTCTAAAATAAGGCTGCCAACCTGATGACCTCCTTTGCGTAGGCCGACATCCTTTCATCTCGGGCTGCAAACTCGCCCGTTGTCTGGTTAACTATAAGTTGTGAGTCGCAAAAGACTATTACCTCATCTGCTTGTACTGCTATTGCCAGTTTTAGTCCTGCAATGAGTGCTTCATACTCTGCTTCGTTGTTTGAGGCCTTGAACCCCAAACGAATCGATTGTTCTAGTATTTGCCTATCTGGAGATACCAGTACTACTCCTGCCCCCGCTTCCTGTCGGTTTGAACTTCCATCAACAAACAGTCGAAAGGAGTCGCCGATGTAAATGCTGCAGGGTCTGAGTTTTTTCTCTTTCCTTTGTTCTTTCGCCTTTGGCTGGGCTCCTTCTTGCTTGTTTGGACATCGTTCACCTTGGCTCAACGGAGCCCGATGTTTGATGGATTCTGGCGTGAGCTCCGCCACGAAGTCGGCCAAAACTTGGCCTTTGATTGCTGTTCTGGGTCTGTACTCTAGGTCATACTGGCCCAAGACGACTGCCCATCTGGCTAGTCTTCCTGTTAGGTCTCCTTGTTGCAGCAAGGACTTTAAGGGGTGTTCAGTTAGCACCACAATTTTATGGGCCTGGAAGTAATGGTTCAGCTTCTTTGAAGCCATTACTAAAACCAGTGCCAATTTCTCTAAGGGTAGATACCTCGTTTCTGCATTGGCCAGGGTTTTGCTTACATAGTAAACAGGCCTTTGTTCCCTTTTTTCTTCTCGGATTACTACTGCGCTTACTGCGTGTTCTGAAACTGCTAAGTACAAAAACAACTCCTCTCCAGGTTCTGGATTTGAGAGAACTGAAGCCGTGGTTAAGTACTTCTTCAAGTCGGCCAAGGCGGCTTCGCACTCCTCGGTCCATAAGAAGTCTGTGGCTTTCTTTACTAAGTTAAAGAAAGGTTTGCATTTGTCTAAGCTTCTGCTTATGAACCTATTCAGGGCTGCAGCCCTTCTAGTTAGCATCTGCACCTGTTTTGCCGACGTCGGGCTCTTCAACTGGCCTTAATCTGATCTGGGCTAGCCTCAATTCCCCTTCTGGTCACTAAGTATCCCAAAAACTTACCAGATCCAACTCCAAATGCACACTTCGATGCATTGAGTCGGAGCCGATATGTTTTAAGGATGTCAAAGACTGCTTTCAGGTTGGCCAAATTGCCTTCCGGTTCCTTGGTCTTTACGACCATGTCATCGATGTAAACTTCCACCGTTCCGTCAATCAGGTGTTTGAACATCTTGGTTACAAATCTTTGGTAAGTTGCTCCTGCGTTTTTCAACCCAAAAGGCATCACTCTGTAGCAATATAGCCCTTTTGGGGTGATAAACGCAGTCTTCTCCTCATCTAGGGGATGCATGGCTATCTGATGGTATCCCCTGTAGGCATCCAGAAAGCTCATCCTTCCATGCTCCGAAGTGGCGTCTACCAGTTGGTCAATCTTGGGTAGAGGAAAACTGTCTTTGGGACAGGTCTTGTTCAGGCTGGCAAAGTCCACGTAGACTCTCCATTTACCATTCTTTTTCTTCATCACCACTGTATTTGATAGCCATGTCGGGTAATGTACCTCTCGAATGGCCCTGGCCTCCAGAAGTCTATCTACTTCCTCTTCCACTGCTTCGACGTGCATCAACGTCGGTCTTCTTGCTCGTTGAATTACAGGTTTGGTCGACCTGTTAACGTTCAGTTTATGGCAAGTGACCTCGGGGTCAATGCCAGGCATTTCGTAAAGCGTCCAAGCAAACACCTCAATATTTGCTCTCAAGAACGCCTCCAACTCTTTTTCCAGTTCTTCGACTAAGCCGAGCCGAGAAGAAAGAAGCGTTCTTCATCCCCCTCCTGGACGAGGATTTTCTTCAGTGCTTCTTTACTCTTCTCGGCTGGCTCTTTGCCGACATCCTCTACGACCTCCACGTCCTCGTCTTCGATCTCTGCTTTCTCTGGTTCTCGTATGCTGCAGGTGGATTTCTGTCACGACCCAAACCCGCCCCTATGGGTTTAGCACCGTAACCGGCCAGTAATCCGAGATTACCGAAGGCCTGCTTAACAGTAATACAGTATAACAGAGTGCAGGGGCATGGCGAAAGCCAATACAGTAAATAAACAATGTCCAATGAGCTGTGACAGTCTGTATGCCAAAAAGATTTTTCATACATTCACATATATATACGGTACAGGACAATGTGCAAAACATTTACAAACATTCGGGACAGGGATCAAGTCCCAAATAACCAGTACAGTACGGTCTATACAGTCTATACAGTAACAAAACAGTACAGTAAGGGGAAATACTAAAACACCCCATAGCCTAAGCTTGGCAGGCTCGGAACCTCACAGTGAGGCACATTGGTTGGCTTGACAAAACTGGGAATCTACCCTGACGCTTCTAGCTTTGATCCAGTGCCTGTACACCTACATATATATATGAGCAGTGAGCTAAAGCCCAGTGAATAACATAATGCGTAAAGAGGTTTAGAATGAATGTCCTTACAGTAATGAAAACAGTTCAATTCAATCAGTATATCAGTTGTTCAGTACAGTAAACAGTCATATGTGGTACATCCATTAGCATAACAGTAACAGTAGGTCTTAAAAGACCGAACAGTAATGATGGCCATCAATCAGTAAACAATAGTGGTTCCCTTGTGGAACCGACAGAGATCTCTGTAACAGTAACAGTAAACAGTAGGTGCTAAGGATGCCACAGTATAGTTCAGAAATAAAGGACATACATTCATTCAGTAATCAATGTCAGTTCAGTTCAGTATTCAAAAGATAATCATTTTGAACATATCTTTACACAATTGTTACTCACAAAGTTCTGGGCTACAGTGGACTAGAGCGTCTCCTTAGAAAGCCAACCCTACACAGTTTACAGATTGAACACACACTAAGCTACACAGTTGGGAAAGATATTAACTTAATCCCTAATTTTGCCTCGGTGTGGTTCTACATCTATATCCTCTTTAAGATGCCTTAAATATGCCCTAGGAATGCCTAGGATGGAAAGAGGATGCAAAGATGCACTTTTGAACACTCCACAAAATTTGCTGAAAACAGGGGTCTCGCTCGAGCGAGGCTTTCTTCGCTCGAGCGGACATGTAGACAAAGGAGCTTCGCTCGAGCGTGGATTCTGTCACTCGAGCGGACTGCGTGCTACAGTAAAAATGCTGGATGCTCCAATTTTACGCTCGATGCTCGCTCGATGCTCGCTCGAGCGTGAGACACAGCTCTTCGCTCGAGCGTAGGTCTCTTCGCTCGAGCGCACGCCTGCGTGCACCAAGATGCTGAGAGCTTGCAATTTACGCTCGAGCCACCATTCCTTCGCTCGAGCGGAGCTCAGAAGAAACGATGGTCGCTCGAGCGTAGAATCCTTTGCTCGAGCGTAGAAGCCAAATTCTGGAATTTCCAGATTTGCCTCCCAAGCTCAAACCAAGCATTCCTAAGCTCAAAATTCGACCTCTTGGGCCCAAATTCTGGAAAACACATCCAAACTCAATATACAACAAGTTTCAAAGCTCAATTTGTGAATTTAAAGCCCAAGAGTAACTTAATTAAATCCAAATTCAAACTCATTTTCATGAACATGAAGAACATGCAAACATGCATGAATTCAAACCTTTTCAAAACTTCCAAAACATGTTCTAATGAGCTCATTCTTCTCAAAACAAGTTGAAAGCATGGACTTAAGCTTAATTATGAACATGCATGTGACAATTTGCCATGAAATCAACTCAAAATTCATCAATACACACATGCATGCATGAAATGAGGTACAATACAACATTACAAGCCATAAATTGGCTCTAGACTTCAACTTAGCTCCAAAACATGCAAGAATCAACATAAATACACAATCAAGGAGATGGATTTCTACCTTAAGTCTTGAATTAAAGGTAAGGATGCTCAATTGATCAAGAACTCTTCCAATCCTCTCAATTTCCAAGCATTACAAGATGAAAACACTCTAGTCTCCTATTCTCTCTCTCTAAATTCGGTGGTGAGGCAACAAATGGGCTGATGAAATTTTGTATAAGGTGTAATGAAGCTCAAAAATGTTGAGGTAGTGGGCCACTAAGGGTGGCAAAATGGTAAATAAGGCAACTTATGCAATTTAGCTTATTGTAATCCGATTTAATCGTACCAAATCACATTTTCAATAAATATACCATAAAATCACATAAATTATGATGATCATGAAACACTAAACGATTTTGAATTCGGCCGCCGATAAGGCCTTCAATTAACAGTTTAAACACAGAAAACTGAACAGATAATTAAACGCTCAAACAGATAAGAATGCAATATAACACATATAAACTCAGTCAATTCAGTTCTAGTTTCCAGTCAGTCAGTTCAGTAATTCAATCAGTTCATTTACTTTCCATAATTGGTATTAACTTAGCAATAATCGGTATTAATCAGTGATCAGTAACGAGGGTTATTACAATTTCATTGCTGCCATGGAACAGTTCTTTGCCTGCAGCTGATCCCCTCTGACTTCTTCTATCCCATGCTCTGTTGGGAACCGTAGTAGCTGATGCGATGTTGAGGGAACAGCCCCCATTGCATGCAACCATGGCCTTCCCAAGATAATATTGTAAGGGGAGGGCGTGTCGATCACAATGAATTCTGTCTTTATCTTCTTGGTGCTAGCCTGCACCTCCAAGCTTGTTGCGCCCAGTGGCCATGTCGGCGTTCCATTGAACCCGACCATCGGCCGTTGGATTGCTCCATATCATCAGGTTGAAGGCCTAGCTCCTTGTAACATCTAACATACATGATATCACAAGAGCTGCCTTGGTCAATTAAGATGTGTTTCACTTGGCACTCCCCAACCTGGAGAGATATTACCAAGACATCGTTGTGCGGATGTTGTACCATCTCAAGGTCGGCTTCAGTAAAGGACACTACCGGTCCCTGGCACTCCTCTGCCCAATGTCTCTTCTCCCCGACTTGGTAGACATGCTGTAGGTGTTTTACCTTTTGGGTCTCCCCCCGAATTTCGTTTTCGTTGACCTTCGAGTGAATGACATTAATTCCCCGAGGTCCTCCTGCCTGAGGTTGCTGTGCTGAGGGAGGTGGAGCTGCTGGTGCTTGAGGCAGTCTTGCATGCTCTTCTTTGGTCCTGGCCTCGTCTACAAGGTCCCTCAAATGGCCCTGCCTTACCAGGTCTTCCAAGTGTGACTTTAGGGCTCTGCAACCCTGAGTCAGATGCCCATATTCGTTATGGTAAGCACAATGCTTACCCAGGCTCCTTCCCATAAATTCTCCAGGTACCCTTGCTGGTGCTTTGAAATAGGGTTGGGTTCGGATTTTATCCAGGACTTTGTGAATTGGGATTCGGAACACAGTTGTGACTGCCTATGCAGCCCTTAGTCTTACCTTTTGCTTGTTGGATTCGTTATTACCTCGGCCTCGCTTCAGCAGCCGTTTTCCTTCTCTTGCTTTGTCTCCTTAGCCCCTGATATGTCTTCCTCGGCTCTGGCATATTTCTCAATTCTGGCCATGAGCTCCTCCATGCTTTTTGGTAATGTCTTTGCCAAAGATTTCCGTAGTGGACAGTCGTCTTTTAGGCCGTTCTTGAAAGACACGACCGCCACCTCTTGGTTGCATTCGGGTATTCGATTGAACACCTCATAGTACCTTTTTGCGTAGGCCCTAAGGCCTTCATCCTTACTGATTCTTAGAGCCATCAATGTGTCCATCCTCAATGGCTGTAGCTTGTTTGTCACGAACCTGGCCACAAACATCTCGGCCAGGCCTTCCCAGGTCTTTACAATTCCCTTTGGCAGTTTGTGAAACCAGTCTAATGTAATCTCCCCGAAGGATGAGGGGAACACTTTGCAGAGTAATGACTCGTTCCCACTACATAATGCCATTGAGTTTAGGTATAATCCAACGTAAAAGTTGGGGTCTGACTTACTGTCGTATATTTGGAACCTCGGCATACTAAATCTCTTTGGAGCCTCAAATTTGTCCAACTCTACCGAGAATGGTGTTCTCGGTTTAACTGTTGAAGTTACCTCGGCATGATCTTGCTTCCTCTTGAGGTAATCTCTTAAGTCCTCTTTGGTCCGCCCAAGAGCTCGGCTATCTCCTGATTTTAGTCTCTTAGGTGCACTGCTTTCAGCTTCATTGTGAGCCCTTTTTGATCTTTCTCCGTTGGTCACGTCGAAGCACAACTCCTGCCTCTAAACATGCCGATGTTCTCTAGGGTCTGCTTCCTTGGTACGATGCGTCCTTCGAGACTCTTCCCTTCCTAGCTCTCCACGCCCGACCTCCCTTGAAGGCCGGTGAGAATGTCTTTCACTTCTGGGGTGCTGGGGGGCTATAGGGATAGTTTTCTGTCCTCCCTTCTGGGCATTAGCCGCTGGAATCGGCGTGTCCTGTAGTGGGAATGATGGCTGCATTACGTTGTTCTGCATCATGAAGTTGACGACCGATTGCAGGTCTACCAACTTGTTCGCCATCTCTTTAACCTCTTCGTCCCTCCGTAGGTATCTGTCCTTCCATACCTGGAGGTTATCTTCGTTATAGTACCCACTTTGGTCTGTTTGCTTTGGTATGTCGCCTTCCTGGCCGACGTCTTTCACTCCGTAATTCTGGTCTTCGTTGCAATTGTCCTTCTCGATGTCAACGTCAACAGGTCTCCTACTCCCGTTAGGGGTGTCATCCCCAACCTTTTCCTTCTGTCCGTCGTTGGCCATCTATTCTTCTTTTTTTCCAACAGACGGCGCCAAATTGTGTGTGTCAATTTCCGACCACACTGCCAATCTGATACTCAGCTAGAGAACACTAGCAGAATAGATTAAGCTCGACCGACCTGTCACAAAAAGAAGAGATTCCGACGGTGGTTCGTCCACCCGGGGGCACTCCGATGATCAAGTCAGTATATCTCTCAAAGATAACCAATAGTGCTAAACTCACTGTTCAGAATATAAATTGCGTACCTTAGACCCATTGGGGGTGCCTTTCTTTTATAGTTAACTCAATCTTTGTCCCAACAGAAGCCTAGCTTTAATGGACTTTAGCTCAGTGCTTATCCTAGACTCTTCAATAGATAGAGATAAACTCCCTAAGAGCTTTATCCTTATCCAGGCTGAGTCCCCTCATCATTCTAGGAATCTTGTGCCTTATCTGCTTATCTCGGATTTCAATATCTTCGGAGATAACCTCGGCCTTGCCGAGATCACCTCGGCGTCATGACCAGGACACGTAGCACCTCGGCTGATACGTCAGCGTCACCTTAGCTACGTGTTGGTACTCAGAAAATATATCCCCACATTTCGTTTTTTATTTTTCTTTGTAGATGGCTTTGTTGTGTGGATTTGTGGATAATCCATATTGGTGTATGGAGAAGAATTTTCACTTTTGTGTAGAACTAATATAATACTTTTGTCGTCCTCAGCTTTTGTGTAATTCATTATTACTGATACATAAAACTTTTGGCAATCAACCGATAATGACTGTCGTGGTACATAGATCACTTTCTGTCGTGGTACATATATACCATTTGTCAGCGTACATATAGGATGTTTTGTCATGGTCCATAGAAAACTTTTGTCGTGATACATATATCACCTTTTGTTGTGATACAGATTATGATGGTAATTTGTACCATGCCAAATGGTAATTTCACTTGGTAGTAAATGTATTTTTTTGTGTGATATATTTTGTATAGAATTATTATTTTAGTTTGAACAATAGTTGATTTGTATGGATTTTGATATTTAATATTATTTATTTTTGGTATATGGATGCAGATTGGGGAATGATTGATAGTATGTATCATTTTGTTTTTATATGTATTACAGGTTGCATTGTATATAGACAAGTTGTAGAGAAATTATAATTTCGCGATAAAACATAATATCATGTTTTTGGCAACTAAGCAATTAGTAGTTAAAAAGAAATTGGGAAAAGACATTTGGCGACTCAAAGTTTTGTAGCAAAAAAAAAAAAAAGATATTTGGTGACTAAAAGTTTTGTAGTAAAAAAAAAAAAAAAAGACATTTAGCGACTAAAAGTTTAGCAGCCAAAAAAAAAAAGAAAAGACATTTGGCAATTGAAACTTTAGTAGCCAAAAGAAAATCAAATATTTGGCGACTAAAATATTTCGTAACTAAAAACAAAAAATTAAATTATAAACACACTTTTGCCGATTAAAATTTTAGTAGCAAAAAATATAGAACTTTAGGCGACCAAATATTTAGTAGCCAAAAGAGGAACTCTTTACCGACTAAACATTTAGTAGCCAAAGATAGGGACTTTCGGCGACTAAATTTTTAGTAGCTAAAAAAGAATTCTTTGCTGACTAAAATTTTAGTAGCTAAAAAGGTGGGACTTTAGGCGACTAAAAGTTTGGTCGCCAAAAAAGGTCTAATTTAATTTAATGTCTAACCTTTTTGCGACTAAATATTTAGTCAGCAAATGAATATATTTGGCGATTTTAGTCGCCAATTAGCTTTCCCGACTACTCTTCGGCTACTAATTTTGCGACCAAAAAATTTAGTCGCTAAAGCCCTTCAGTGATTAAAAATTTAGTCGCCAAAAGTGAAAATTCTTGTAGCGTGAGGTTCACATGCCCATGAAGCGAGTTGGCTATGTTTTATGACTAGAATACCTCCTACACATCTTTAAATTTACAAAGACTTGCCATTCTTCCACCTCCTCCTCTCTGACAGCTCCAATTCATAACAAAAATTTGCAAATTCAAATTTGAATCTAGCAATATATCTCCCTTTTTTTTTTTTTGTGTGTTATCTCTTTTTTATTTGAGATCTAATATATCTCTTTTTTATTTACAACAATATATCTCCTTTTTGCATTTGAGCAACGAAATCAAATAAAAAAGATGACGAAATCAAACCCAACGCAAATAGAATCAATCTGGACCAGTAAACAACGAAATCAAACCCAACGCAAATAGCATCAATCCACCCACAGCTGACCTCGACACCGGCCTTCTCTGCAAAGACAATCTGGACCAGAACTCCATCATGTGTACATATATATACATACATATATATATACATATATATATATATTTTTCTTGATCATGTACATATACATATATAAATCCAAATCCATTTTAATTTTTTTTTTGATTGAAGAAAATTGAATACATATACATATATATATATATATATTTGTATACATATACAAATCTAAACCCATTTAAAAAAAAAAAATTTGATTGAAGAAAATTGAAATTTCTCTCATACATATACATATATATATATTTGTATAATGGCTAAAATATGAAGATGAGATGAGATTGTATAAAGTTTAAGATGAAGTGGGTTTAAGATGAAGATGAGATTGTATAAAGTTTGAAATGGAGATAGAGAAAAAAAGAAGATGAAGATGAAGATGAAGATGAAGATGGAGAGAGAGAGAGAACTGGGTTTAGAGAGAGAGAAGAACAAAAGGAAGATGATGGTATAATTATTAATTTATAATTTTTGTTAACAAAAGTTAATGTACGTTTTAGTCTATCAATGTGGTAATATTTGAAAGTCAGGAATAATCCGCACTTTGCCGAAATCATAAAGAATAAAGTGAAATTTACCCTAAATATAAATGATGGGACTTATTATACCAATAATGTAATATATTACAAGTAATATAAAAAGTTTAACAAAACAGATAATGTAAAAAAATAATAAGTGTGACATTATTCAAAAAAAAAAAAAAAATTTATTCACGTCAGTGTCTGAAAATTTGGGAGTTCTAGGCGTCGGACAAATAAAATTTTCAATTGACAATTAGAAGTGGGTTGGTTTTTGCCTTTTTTTTTTTTTTTTTTTTTAATTTTTTTAGCTATTTTAATCTAGGTTAAAAAATTTGATTTAGGAACGATTTTTTGATTTTTTGATTTTTTTAACTTTTTTTATGAGAGAATAGTATAATGATTATGAATTAAATGTGATATTTTTTTTGTTATAACTAAAATAATCTATTTTATCTTTTATGTTTATTTTAGCCATAAATCATCTGGCCAAACGGACCCATAAAGAGCCAGTGGCCTAGTCAATTTTTTAGTTCCCAAAGGAACCTTCCATGCAATTTCCTTCGACCAGAATCTTACGCAATGTACCACTCCCGGTCTCCTCAGCAATTTCGTTGCAGGTCCTCACCTTCGACCTTTATTCTAAACTATTTCCACAACAATTTTCTGATACAATTCATATCTATATCTACCCTTTATTTTAATTTGTTTCTTTTTTTTGGTTTGCATTGAAGTTTGACAGATCTCATCTGCCTTACACAATTATATAAAAACACCCATATTATTGTGAAAAAAACCATTGTCTTCTCTGCCCTCCAATGGAACCCGAGAGAGTTCCCAAATCTTTCGGTTGTTTCCCTCACAAAAAAGGCCTAAAGCTCAGCCTCCATCGTCTTCGATCCAAGTCCAGCTCAAATTTAAGCTCTCCTCGCTCTCCAAGATCACCCATTACACCAAAAACTACTACTAGAGAAGATGAGCTCAGAGAAGTTTTTCGACATTTTGATGGCGACAACGATGGCAAAATCTCAGCAGTTGAGCTCAGAGCTTACTTTGCTTCGATAGGCGAGTACATGTCGCACGAGGAGGCTCAGGGAGTGATCGGAGAGCTTGATGGAGACGGAGACAATTTGATTGACTTCAGAGATTTTATGAGGCTGATGAAGAAGGAAGGTGAGGATGAAGATCTTAAGGCAGCTTTTGAGATGTTTGAGTTTGAGAAAGGGTCTGGTCGGATTACCCCGAAGAGCTTGCAGAGAGTGCTGAGTCGACTCGGTGATGTGAAGTCGGACAACGAGTGTGAGGCTATGATTCGAGTCTTTGATACTGATGGTAATGGTGTCCTTGATTTTCATGAGTTCAACCAAATGATGGCTTAGACTTTGGAATCTTTTGTATTTTAAATGAAGGTGTGTGTGCATGATCATGATCATGTTATTGAATAAAGAAAATCCTTAAAAAAAACAAAAGCAATAATGCATAGTGTAAATGCATTCTCATGAGCTGAGTTTGAGTTCGACTTAAAAATTATTCGAATTTAAATTTTTGCAGCTTTAAAGAGAAGATTATATATATGTATGCATGGGCACTGTGTGATTACATGCATATACGTGCAAACAGTTGCCATATCTTATTGAGTTGTGTATGTGGTTTTTTGAGATGTTTTTGTTAATGATGATTTATGTGTTCTTGTTTTTCTTGATAAAAGTTTAGGTTGCACAGTAACACAAACTAAAGTATTAACTAGTTCTTGTGGAGAAAGTCTGATTTAGACACCTGTAGATCACTTAAAGCTGAAGCAAAGTTTTCGAGATGTAGGTAAAGTAATAGGTAAAGATATAGCATCGAGTAAGCGTTTACCCTAAGTTAATTTTTATGCAACCTTTCCTCTCCTTGTGGAACAAGAGTTAATTAACCATAGTAATTAAGCAATAGAATTTGGCAATTCGAAAAGTACTCAAAAAATAAAGGCTGTAGACTATTATTTTTCTGGAAATGTTATTTGTCATGAATTTCTTTCTAAAAATTACATTAAAATGAGGTACATAGAGTAGATTTAAAATTTGTAAACAATGACTATATTTATAATGATTGTAGTCTATGAATACACTTTTTAAAAACATTTTTCTCAATATATATATTATTTGCAGTGATCACATCATACTAATTTTGAAAATAAATACACCCACTAAAATATATAAGTGTTTTAGAAATTAATTTTTTTTTTAATTTTAAAAAGTGAAAATTTTGTTACAAAACATATATATTTTGTAACAAAATTACTATTATGGAAGTCGCCATTAAAAAGTCATTACTAAAAGTCAAAAAATAACCTTTAGCGATAAAATTTTAAAAATATAGACAAAATAATTTCATGCAATTTATTTTTTGAGATGAAAATTTTGATCCCAAAAAGATAACCAGTGTGTTTGATTTTAATTTTTGAATTTAATTTTTTGAAAATTAAGTTTTTTGTTTTCGTGTTTTTTATTTTATTTTAGTAAATATTTTTAAATTTTAAGTAATTTTTTATATTTTTTTAGATGCACTTACTTAAATGTATTTAAAAAATAAAATATTTATAAAAAATAATAAATACACAAAAATACGAAAAATGTATTGAATTTTCATTTTTTTTTTATATATTTTTTGGTTTAGTGAATTTTTTAAAGATTTTTTTTGCAAACATTATGCTGTTTAAGTGTATTTAGGCCTTGTTTGGCATGATCTAAAAAAGTCAAAAAGTCAAAAAGTCACTATTTTATTTAAGTCACATTATCTTATTTAAGTCACATCACCTCTTTAACACATCACTTCAAACCCAACCCATACCCAATCCATATTTCATAAAAAGTCAAAAAGTACACTTATTTAGATCATCCCAAACCAACCCTTATATTAGGTGCATCTAAAAATTTTTTTAAAAAATTGCTTAAAATATTAAAAAAATCGATAAAAACGAAAAAATACGAAAAATAAAATTTTTTAATTTTCTGATAAGTGAATCCTGAGTTTCAAAACCAAACATGTTGAATAGTTCATCAATGCCCAATGTAATGACAAGTGAGGGAGAGTAAAAATTCAAAAAATTGTTTAGTTTAACTAACTTTTCTCTGAAAATTGATTTTTTTTTTCATATGTTTTTGTTTTAAGTTAATTTTTTAAATATTTTGCAATTTTTTTTATATTTTTTCAGATATATGGGTAAATTATACTGACACCCCCTGAGGTTTATCTTTATTACAGTTCCTCCTCTCACCTTTTGAAAATTACATCTCCCCTCTGAGGTTCAAAGTTTCATTACAGATTCCCCCCTTTAGCAATTTAATTTTTTTAAATACCAAGTTTGCCCTCACTGGGTAAATTACATTGACACCTCTCACATTTTAGAAATTACAATCCCTTCCCTAAGATTTAAAGTAGCATTACCAATTCCCCCTTGGTTAGTATTAGTTGGAAAAAAAAAATTAATTGAAAAATTTTTTTGTTAGTAAAATTTTTAAATTTTTGTTTAAAAACCAACGTAAACTCATTTTTTGAATTTATGTTTTTTTCCTCAAATTTACAAACTGAGACAACCATTTATAAACCAAAAAAATTATCAAATAAGTTTTTATGACAGTTTTTTAAATTTTTGTAAATATAAATTGAAAACTAAAAATGAAATGGTTACCAAACAGGCCTCAGATGGTACAAATATCGTAAAATTAACAAATAATTAAATAAGTTACCAACGTAAGAAATGACTTATCAAAAGATTCTTATGCTATGTATGGTTTGATTTTTAGAATTTTTTTTTAAAATAAAAAATTAATTTGGTTAAAAAATAAAAAAATAATTATCATTTTAAACTTTTGGCAGGTTATATACATACGTATGGCTGTTTCAATTTAATTTGTAAAAAAATATTTCTAACCACTCGAAAGATAAAAATGATAATTATTTTTTATTTTTTATTTCTTAACCAAATTAATTTTTAATTTTTTAAAAAAATTCTAAAAATCAAACCATACATAACCTAAGAAATTTTTTAATAAGTCATTTCTTAAGTTTGATAACTTATTTAATTATTTGTTAATTTTACGATATTTTTGCCATTTGAAGCCTGTTTGGTAATCATTTCGTTTTAAGTTTTTCAATTTATATTTACAAAAATTTTAAAAACTCTCATAAAAACTTGTTTGATAATTTTTTTGGTTTATAAATGGATATCTCAGTTTGTAAATTTGAGGAAAAACGTAAATTCAAAAAATGAGTTTACATTGGTTTTAACAGAAATTTAAAAATTTTACTAAGAAAATTTTTTTTTCAATTAATTTTTTTTCTAATTAATTTTTTTTCAATGAATTTTTTTCTAACTAATTCTAACCGAGGGGCGGCAATTAGTAATGTTACTTTAAACCTTAGGGAGGGGATTGTAATTTCTAAAATGTGAGGGGTGTCAATGTAATTTACGCAGTGAGGGCAAAATTGGTATTTAAAAAAAGGGTAAATTACACTGACACCCCCTGAGATTTATGTTTATTACAGTTCCTCACCTCACATTTGAAAAATTACAGTGACCCCCTTATTAATTTAATTTTATGTATTATGATCATTACAATGAGGGGGAACTATTATAAAACTTTAAACCTCAGGGAGAGGGATGTAATTTCTAAAAGGTGAGGGGGGAATTGTAATAAAACATAAATCTTAAGAGGTGTCAATGTAATTTATCCTTTAAAAATTAAATTGCTGAGGGGGAGATCTGTAATGAAACTTAAATCTCACGGGGAGAGATGTAATTTTTAAAAGGTGAGGGGGAACTGTAATAAATATATAACCTCAGGGGGTGTCAGTGTAATTTACCCCTAAATATATTTAATTTAGATACACTAAAAAAGTATAATATTTGTGATTTTTTTAAAAAAAATTCTTTAAATGCAAAAAATATTTAAAAAATACAAAAATTAAGTACATTTTGTATATTGTTATATTCAATGAATTTTTTAAATTTTTTTGTACAAATTATATATATTTTTAAGTATATCAAGATTAAGTGAATCTGAAAAGTTTAAAAAAAAAATTGATTAAAATATTTTAAAAAATCATTAAAAAATATAAAAATATGAATTGAAAATTTTAAAAATTATTTTTGAAAATTTCAAACCAAATAATAGTATAATGGTTCAATTTTTATGTTATATTTGATTTATTGTGTGAGTTCTCGCCGATGTTGAAAATAGGCATAAGTTATAGAACCTATTGAATCATGTAGCAATGGAACTCAAATAAAATATAGAAAAAGGGATTATTGAAACATTATTGATAAAGCAATAGTGATTCACGTTCTATTATCGCCATCTAATAATAGACTACAATGTGTGTATAGTGGGTAATTAATTAATGAAAAATAATACTACGTTATGGTGAACTTTTAACTTGAATGGTGAAGAACTATCTTTATATAAAACTTTTCATTAATTAATAGGGTAATTTACAAACACCCCTTCGAGATTTGGTGAAAATACAGATTTCCTCCTGAGGTTTGAAAATTATAAATTGCCCCATAAAGGTCAAATTTGCATAACAAATTAGGGGAGAATCTATATAAAAATAAAAACCTCAGGGAGCAATTTGTTATGGAAATATAAACCTCAGGGGCGGGATGTAATTTCTCAAATCTCAGGAGAGAATCTATATTTTCACCAAATCTCGAGAAGGGTGTTTGTAATTTGCCCTAATTAATAGTACTTACTTATCACTGGTGCATGCGTGCCTTGGTTGGATGGCCGGCCATTGTTAATTTTGTGAGTAAACTAATATTTGATTAGTTGGGAGTTGGCCAACCCCTACCCAAATTGGAGTATGAAATTAAAAATGGATTAGTTACGCCAATCTCTATCATAAAACACAAATCACATACAAATTACGTGTGTCCTACATTTATATGAGAGGTTTAGTAATTTATTTGGTAATTTGTCTGGGGTCTATAGCATTTTCTTTTTATTATATTAATGGTGAGAACATATTTATGTTTCAGCAATGCTACATCCCACTAAAAGTGGTGCTCTAAAGCACCACTAATGAGTTGGCATCCACTTTTTAAAAAAAAAAAAAAATAGGCACAAAAACATTGTGGCACCCACTGCCACATCATTAGTGGTAGCACTAATTAGTGCTCCCACTCATTTTTCTTTGTGTTTTGGGGAAAATAAGTAAAGCATAGAGCCCTGGTAATTTAATTTAATGGATATACTTTAAGGAATCTAACTAAATAAATGATCTGAGGTTCTGAATAACGTTCTGAAAACCTTATAAAAAAATTAAGCATTTTGGATTGGTGGAGGCTAAAAATTTGCACAATTGTATATTCATCTGTTTTTTTTTTTAAAAAAATAATTTTAATACCAAAACAAATAATACAATAAGACTCAATACAAAACTATACGTACTGTCGACCTATGGGCGCAAGTGTAGTCGAGAAAATACACCTCTCATAGCCCAATAATCATGTGATTATATATATATATATATATATATATTTGTGTATGTATTAGAACAAATCATTAAATAATATAAAGAATTAATAGTAATTTACATTAAGTTAAAAATATCATTCCAAGTTCAATTAAAAAAATAATTAAATTCAAAATCTTAGTCTAATTTAACTTTATAGATCAAAACACATATATCTAACCTAAAATATAAGACGGATTAAATGGGCTAGTGTGTACAGATAAGTAAAATGAAGGTTCTAATTTTTTGAAAGATAAAATTCTTGCTTTATTTAAAAAGTTCAATAACATCAAAATTTATTGTAGAATTAGACACAATTTTTTTCTTGAGATTTTCGTGAATTCTAACATGAGAAACATAAGTCCCTGAAGGGGCTAAATGTGAAATAGGTCGGGTCCAAGCCTTAGGCAGGCCCAATCCACTGAAGTCCAAATCCAAGTGGGTTATATGAGTATATAGGCAAACCAATTGAGCCCAATTTCACGATCAACAGTCCACTCAAATCCTCAAGCACTTGGGCCCAACCCGCAGTGGAAAGGCTAGTCTAGCCGTGGTGCTGGTCTGGGCCGAGCTGCGAGACTGAACCTATGGGCCGAACAGAAAATAAGCCGAGCCCATACAAAGATATCCGAATGGATCAGCCCATCTCAATGAATGATCATGTGACAGGCCGAGACAAGGCATAATGATGCCGAACTGAGGCACATCGGTACCGAGCTGAGGAAACCTTGCAAGGAAACGTGGAAGTTGTGAATGTGTGCATGTGCAAGTTGCCACCTTAGCTGGTCCCCTACACCTAGAATCACGGAAGTTGTTGAATCAAAGGAATGTGGTTTGTTATCAGCATGACTACAATGAGTATATGCATTCAATGACAACTACCAGGTGGTCCCCCACCTTGAGCAATGCAAAAAGGACACCTGACAGCATCCAAGCTCCATGAACTCACCTTGAGAAGCAAGCAAGGAACACTATATATACAACATGAACTTCACATTGAAGGTAACTGAACTATTCAAAGCAGAAATCACACACAGAGATAGATTCAATTCTACACTTCTTCTCCGATCACTAATTCCCACACCGGAGGGGTTATCCGGCCAACCCCGACCGGGCAGCTCTAACGGTGCTTCTTGTGGCAGGAACCTCAGTCCCTGGATAGTCCAACCGAGTGCGGGGCCCCGATCCACTTTCATCTAGTGCGGAATCCGGTACGTACAATTGGTGCGGTGAGCATGGATCACTTCATCTCTAAGCTCTGCACTCAATTCTGGCGATGGGGATTGAGGACGTTCCGCCTTCAACACATACTCCACAGACAGAGAAGATGAAGGACAAAGGCTTGGCACTCCCAACAGTTCTGGAAGAACGAACTGGAAACAACAACCGGACTCCTGAATCCGTTTAGCATCGATTACCCTTCGCTGGAGGTTCTTCTCATCACTTTCTTCTGGAAAAGGATTATAGAGATCGAATCATAGACTCCATGGGGATGGAGATACAAGAGCTGAAAGCCCAACTTAAAGGGTGCTGGATGATCCAACGGAAAAAAGAACGGAAGCAGAACTCTCTCGCCTGCAACGAAGGAGCTCATCCAGAGAGCCACCAGTGAAAAAATTCCCCAGAAATGAGTCTGGGCAACGAAGCCAGCCTATCCCGGTACAGAGTGAAGCGGCAAGCAGCCACACTTGTGGGTCACGCCGGAGAAGGGCTAAGAGGCAGAAGACAGTCAGTCAGCAAACTGAGTACCCTCTACAAGACCTTCGTACTTGGTTGATCAGCAACAAGCAGAACGAACAACATCGGGATCACCTGGACCGTACTATTCACCAGAGAGAACACCGGGCGCTGGATAGGCTCGTCTCCTCACTATTCTCCCTGGAAATTGAGGCCATGAGACCTCCAAAGAAATTCACCCCACCAAAGTTCACTTCATACAATGGAAAGTCGGACCCGCTGACGCATATTAGCCATTACAGACAAATGATGTCTCTATAGAGCCGAGATTAGGCACTGATGTGCAAAGTCTTCCCATCCAGTTTGGGAGAGACCGGACTTCGATGGTTCGATCGACTCCTCGCTGGATCGATTCGTAGCTGGAAGCAACTCTCCGAAGAGTTCCTAGCCAGGTTCGTCTCCAACACTAAGATTCTGAAAAAGCCGGATACACTGTTCAGCCTTCGAAAGGAGCAGGAAGAAACGCTGCGCAATTATGCTATGAGGTACTGGGAAGAATACAACGATCTGGAGGAAAATGTATGTAGTGAATAGATGGCCGTCTTGTCTTTCAAGCATGACCTGCGCCCGGAAAGTAAGTTGAGACAATCACTTACCAAGCGCCCGGCCACAGCATTAAAAGACTTGCATGCCAAGATTGAGCAATACGCTCGCCTCGAAGATGATCAGATCCCCATCGAGGTAGCGTCAGCAAAACAAACAGCTCGGCACAAAAAGAGAACAGATCGAGGAGAACACAGAGGGATCGCAGTGAATGAAGTGGATAAGTCCAAATCCTATGAAGCCGTCGTGACTGTGTTCAAAGAGCCAATTTATCGAATCTTGGAAAAGATCAAGAGAGACCCTTCTTTGTTTGGCCGCCGAAAATGTTAGGAGATCCGGCTCGGCGCAATCAGAAGCTCAGATGCACTTACCATCAAGACAGGGGACACATGACTCAGAACTGCAGAGCACTGAAACAACACTTGGAAGACTTAGTAGCAGCTGGGCACCTTCGGGATTACATTGATCAAGATAAGGAAGTGACCGAACCAGGGAACCCACTACCAAAACCAAATACTGAGCATTCACCTCGGCTGATAATAAATGTGATACACGGGACAGCGACTCAGGAACCTGAGGAGACACTGAGAGAAGAGATTGCTAAGGTTGTGCAGATCCAACAAGTCATGTCAGTGGAGCCTGCATCGAAAAAGGTACGCGCGGTATCCAAATCCCCCTTGTGCACTGTTTCATTTACTAGAAAGGATTTAGAGGGCATACAGCACCCACATACTGATGCACTGATTATAACTGTGGGAATTGGGAAATGATTTGATGTAAAACGAGTCTTGGTAGATCAAGGTAATGCAGCAGATATATTGTATTATGATTTGTTCAGAAAGCTTGGTCTCTCCGAGCAGCACCTCACCCCAGCGGCAGCCCCGTTGGTCGGTTTCAATTCACAGCCAGAATGGCCACTTGGCATAATAGTGTTGCCAGTCGTGGCAGGAACAAAAACCTCCAGATAGAGTTCTTGGTTATTAATACACCATCCCCTTACAACGCCATACTTGGCCGTCCGTGGATTCATCAAATGGAAGTAGTCCCTTCAACCTACCACCAGCTCATCCGTTTCCCAACGGAACACGGAGTAGAGCAGATCTCAGGGGATCAAGTTGCGTCCAAACATTGCTTCATGGCAGCATTAAAGGCAAAGCAGCTCTGCAATCGAGTACAGACAGTAGAAATGGCCGAACAGCTAGTCTTGGAAGATGTAGGGGAGCTCCAGAGAAAAAATAGTAGAGGATTTGGAGAGAGTCCTGGTAAAGAGAAGATGACCCAGAAAAGTACTTCTTATCTACTTATCCTCGCTAGGCGTTGATGAGAAACTTCAGCTGCTGGAACTGCTGAGGGAAAATATGGAGGTATTCACATGGTCAGCATATGATACTCCAGGGTCGGACCCAGAATTTGCTTGCCACAAGCTCAACATCAACCCTTCAGCTCGGCCCATTGTGCAGAAAAGTCGGAGATCCTCAATTGAGCACACCGAAGCAATAATTGCCGAAGTCGAAAAACTCCTGGCTTCAGGAGCAATCAGAGAAGTTCAGTACCCGCAATAGCTGTCCAACACAGTTGTAGTCAAGAAGAAGAACGGAAAATGGAGAGTTTGCGTTGACTTCACTTGCTTGAACAAAGCCTACCCTAAAGATAGCTTTCCTCTGCCTCGCATGTAGACTCAACAGTAGGGCATGAGCGCATGAGCTTTCTGGACACTTATAGCAGTTATCATCAGATACCACTATTCGGTCCGGATCAAGAAAAGATAGCATTTATCACTCCGAGAGGAACTTACTGTTACAGAGTGATGCCGTTCGGCCTCAAGAACGCCGGGGCAACCTACCAGTGGATGGTCACTCGGATGTTCAAGGACCAACTGGGAAAAACCATGGAAACTTATATAGATGATATGGTAGTCAAGACCAAGCTCGCTACAGACCATCTTACAGACTTGAGAGAAGTTTTCGGCATCTTAAAAAACCATCAGCTTCACCTCAATGCCTCGAAATGTGTTTTCGGGGTAGGAACAGGGAAGTTCTTGGGATATATGGTTACTCGCAGAGGAATTGAGGCGAATCCGGACCAAATAAAAGCAATACAAGATCTTGAAGTACCAACAAAGGCTAAGGAGCTGCAGAAACTGGCCGGAATGGCGGCCGCACTGAATCGGTTCATTAGCAAATCTTCAGATCAGACGAAGCCCTTCTTCTAGCTTTTGAGGAAAAGGGCAGCATTTGAATGGAGTTATGAGTGCACCGAAGCACTGCAAAGTCTCAAAAAATACCTCAGTACACCTCCCTTTCTATCCACTCCAGAGCCAGGAGAGGAGTTGTACCTCTATCTAGCAGTCTCAGATCATGCCGTAAGCGCAGTATTAATTCGAGAGGTTAACAAGGAACAGAGGCCTGTATACTACGTTAGCAAGACTTTATTAGATGCCAAGACACGGTATCTACCATTGGAAAAGTTAGCTTACGCGCTGCTTATCGCCTCAAGGAAGTTACAACATTACTTCCAGGGGCATACCATCAATGTCCTCACTAAATTCCCCCTCAGATCTGTATTTAGCCGAGCCGATTTCTCTAGCAGAATAGCAAAATGGGCGGTAGAACTTGGCGAGTTTAACATTCGGTATCAACCCAGGACAGCAATTAAGGCCCAGGTCTTAGCCGATTTTGTCACAGAATTTGCTCCCACCCAGAGTACTGAACCAAGGAATCCAAGTTCGGCACAGGTGCCACGCATCACCGAACAAAGAAAGCCCTGCGCTTCGGAAGCTTGGAAACTCTTCATTGGAAACATCTGGCAGCTCTATGTTGACGGGTCGTCCAATAACCGAGGTTCGGGGGCAGGAGTAGTACTTATCTCACCAGAAGGATTTATCTGGGAACAGGCTCTCAGGCTCGGTTGGAAGGCTTCGAACAACGAGGCAGAGTACGAAGCGTTGTTGGCTGGCTTACGCAGTGTCGAACACTTCAGTGCAGAACAGCTTCTTATTTTCAGCGATTCACAGCTAGTGGTAAACCAGCTTTCTGCGGTCTATGAAACATGGGATGAAAGAATGGCCATGTACGCAGGCAAGGCCAAAGACTTACTCAAAAAGTTTCAATCCATACGAGTAGAACGGATTAGTCGGGACAAAAACGGCCATGCTGATGCTCTGGCTTGTCTTGGCTCATCATTGGATACCAAAGATGCTAGAAAAGTTTGGGTTGAGTTTGTGCCAGAACCAAGCATTGCATCTCCAGTCCTCTGCAGCAACATAGAGCCGAGCTGGATGGATCCAATACTTGCTTTTCTAAAATCTGGTACTCTCCCCAAAGACAAAAAGGAAGCCAACAAAGTCAGACATAAGTCAGCTCGGTTTTGGATCTCACCGTCCGGGACGCTGTACAGACGCTCCTATCTTGGCCCTTATCTTCTATGTGTACATCCAAATCTGGTTGAGAATGTTCTCTACGCAATTCACGATGGGATTTGTGGATGCCATGTTGGCAGAAGGTCGCTGGCGCACCAAGCCCTCACTCACGGGTATTGGTGGCCACGGATGCAACAAGATGCTCAGCAATACGTACAAAAGTGTGATAAATATCAGAGGTTTGCTCTATTCATTCATCAGCCAGCCAAAACTCTCACCCCACTCACTAGCTGTAATAACCCCAGCCTCCGATGAATGCTAATTCATGAGTGATTAGGCCTAACAGTAATTTAGATGGAATCTGAGATTAATTTGCATATGTATTGCATGATTTATGCATATCTATCTGTTGACTGTTACATTATCTGTTCATGTTTTATGCTTTCAACTGTAAATTGAAGGCCTTACCGGCGGCCGAACCAGAAATTGATTAGTGTTTTATGCTAATTAGGAATTATGTGATTTTATGGTATATTTAATTGAAATGTGATTTGGTGTGATTAAATTAGATTAAGTAGTGCTAAATTGCAATAGTTGGACTTATTTACTAATTGGCCACTAAGTGGATTTTGCTAGACATTGTTAGTCTTGGCTTATCTATACTTGGCATCATTTTGTTCATCTCTTGGAGAGGCCAAACCGACTAGAGAGAGAGAAAGGAGAAATTGATTTCATCTAGGCTTTTAGCTTGGAGACTTGGAGAAATTGAAGGTTATTTGCATAATTGAGCTTCTACATCTTGAATTCAAGACCTAAGGTAGGAAACCTATCTTTCTATTTGTGAATTCTAGTTGGTTCTTGCATGGTTTAGAGCATTGTTGGAGTTTAGAGCCAAATTATGGCCTAACATGTTGAATTGAGTAGGAATCCTTGCATGCATGTTTACATTGTTGAGTTTTTGAAGTTATTTTCATGGAGATTCTTGCATGCATGTCCATATTATTGTTCTAGTCCTTGATTTCATCATGTTTTGGAAGAATTGGCTCTTTGGAGCATGTTTTAGAAGCTTTGAATTCATTGGAACTCATGCATGTATGAGTTTTGCATTAATTCCCATGTTCTCGAGTTTTGAACTAAAGTTGTATTTAATTAACTTACCTTTAGGCTTTGATTTCTCAAATTGAGCTTTGAAACATGTTGTACTATGAGTTTACAAGAGTTTTCTAGAAAATTAGCCCAAGAGGATCGAATTTGGTGCATTAAAACTTGGTTTTGAGCTTGAAGGTTCAATTTGGAATTTCCAGAATTTGGACTCACGCTCGAGCGGGGAAAGTGGCGCTCGAGCGTGGAATTCGACCATCCAGTACTTTGCACTGTTTTACAGTCCGCTTGAGCGGGGTAATTCACGCTTGAACGGGGACCTGAGTCACACGCTCGAGCAGGGGTCGAGCGCCCGTCGAGCGTGATTTTCACCCATCCAGTTCTTTTGTCACGTTTTGCAGAACGCTCGAGCAGGAAGGTCTACGCTCGAGCGGAGACTTTTGTTTGCATGTCCGCTCGAGCGGGGAAACCCACACTCGAGCGAGACCCCTGTTTTCTGAAAATTATGAAAAATATTTTCTAAGGTATTTTTGCATCCTCATTCCATCCTAGGCATTCCTAGGCCATGTTTAAGACTCCATAATGAGATTAATAGATAAACACACACTAAGAATAATGAAGTGCATTACGTCTAACTCGGGCGTGTGTTTCAAGTGGGTAATTGTATGCGTGTTCGTGTAGGTCACGCACCTCAGGACAAGTGAAGAGCCATTTGACCATCTAGTGAGCCGACCAATTGTTGTGAGTAATAACTCCGTAAAATTATGTTTAACTTTAATTATTTTCCAATGACATGAAATGATACTTTCTGAAATGCTATGTTTGAATGAATGAATGATAGTCTAAGTTTTCCTTGAAATGTAAACGTGGTATCCCTAGCCGAGGCCCTTGCCGAGGCCCTTGCCTAGGGGACACAATACTGAGGCACATGGTCATGAGGCCCTCGCCCGGGGGAAAGAATACCGTGGCACAGGCCCTCACCCGGGGGAAACAATACCGTGGCACAGATATGTTACCCGGTATCGGAGGTTCCACTATGGGACTTACTATGCTTGACCAACATGATATGTTATGTTAAGGGAAATGTACCACACATGATTCGAATATGGATATGACTGCGATTCTTTTCTAATACGAATAAGCCTATGTTTCCGATCTGATAAGAGATTGATCTTCTGATTTCTGTATTCTACATGGTCATCCCCTTTACACTATTATTATTCACTAGACTTTAGCTCACTCCTTATATTATGTATGTAGGTGAGCAAGTGCGAGACCAGGCCCGGGGTTGATGGCCTGACCCCAGTTTTGTCAGCCAACCGTTGCACCTCCCGAGGAGGTTCCAGTTAAAGTCAATTGCCATGGCTGTTTTTGTAGTTATGCTAGTCTCCGTCTGTTTGTAAAGTCAGGATCTGGGAACTACAGTTTGTAAATAATATTGTAAATATTGGTGTCCCTTGACTAGTATGCTTATGAATATAAATAAATTTGATTTACTCTATCCCATGTACGTCATCACAGCTCATTGGACTTTGGTTATTTTGTCTAGTTGCTTCTGCAGCCCCTTAATACTTGCTAATCTGCTAAGAGGCCTTTAGTAATCCGAGGATTACTGGCCGGTTACGACGCTAAACCTATAGGGGCGGGTTTGGGTCGTGACACCAGCCCATGGCCCTTTGCCCAATGGGGTTTGGATATTGTCGGACCATTGGCACGAGGCACTGAGAACAGGCGATTCTTCATTGCAGCAACCGACTATTTTACTAAGTGGGTTGAAGTCGAGGCATTGACAAATATCAAAGAAGCAGATACGAAGCGGTTTGTTATGAGAAATATGGTGGTGCGTTTCGGCATCCTGCGGGTACTGATTGCGAATAATGGAACACAGTTTGATGGAAAGATCTTCAAAAAGTTTTGTGCTGACCTCAGGATCGAGTATAGGAACTCTTCTCCAGGGTACCCGCAAAGCAACGGACAGGCAGAAGCCTCAAACAAAACCATCATCAATGGAGTAAAGAAACAGCTTGAGCATGCCAAAGGAAAATGGGTTGAAGAGTTACCCCACGTGCTATGGGCATACTGAACCACAGCACGGCGATCAACGGGGAAAACACCTTACTCACTAACTTATGGAATGGAGGCCGTCATCCCACTCGAAGTCGGCTTCCCAACCCTTCGGTCTGAATTGTTTGAGAGCACCAGTAATGAGGAAGCTATTGCACAAGCACTAGATATGGCAGAGGGCCGAAGAGAAACAGCATTGATCAGACTTGTAGCGTATCAGCAGCAGCTCATCAAGAGTTTCAACCAAAAAGTTTTCCCAAGGCAATTTACGCCAGGAGAACTGGTCTTGAGGAAAGTTATGGATCACAAAAGGGTGCCTGGCGAGGGCAAACTTGGGCCTAACTGGGAAGGTCCCTACAAAGTCACAGTCGTTGTTGGAAATGAAGCCTACTACCTAGAGGATCTAAATAGCAGAGCTATACCTCGGCCCTGGAACGTAGCAAATCTCAAGAAATACTATCAATAGAATTGTCCCCCAACTTCTCTATTAGAATGTAAAGGCATTTATTTGTTGACCAATGCAAATGCTTCCCCATTTCTCTCAAATTTATCAAATTCTTGTAATTAGCTTTGATGTTTATCAAACGGAATTAGTTTTGGTTCTTACCAAACGGAATTAGCTTTGATGTTTATCAAACGGAATTAGCTTTGGTTCTTACCAAACGGAATTAGTTTTGATGTTTATCAAACGGAATTAGCTTTGGTTCTTACCAAACGGAATTAGCTTTAATGTTTATCAAACGGAATTAGCTTTGGTTATCACCAAATGGAATTAGCTTTGATGTTTATCAAACGAAATTAACTTTGGTCTTCACCCAAATGGACTTAGTTTCAGAACGACTGGACGGAATATAAATTTGGTTAGCACTCAAACATGCTAAGTGGTATTGCTTGGTGGAATAATGTTTGACAACTAAATTGGACTTTAGCCAAGTGGAATTGCTTGGTGGAAACCACACTAACATATCTTAAGTAAACGTCTTTGAATCCACAAAATTCCTTAAGTACCAACACGTCAACACTTCAGTACTGATTCAAACAAGCAGAGTTGGAACAAGCATGACCAGGTTCTGTCAGGAGTAAGCTTCCAACACTAGTCTTACTCAACTCCAGGTGGGGGCAAACAATTGTTTTTTCAAACCAAGTTGGACCTGAGTAAGACACATCTTCATGCATTTATCTCATTCAAGTGCATCTGCGCTCTCAAAGTTGCAACAGACTTACGCAGTTTTATCTAAGAGCACAATCTTCAGTACCAATCTTACTTAGCTCCAGGTGGGGGCAAATAATTGTTTTCTTTTAAAACCAACCTGGACCTAAGTAAGATCCACTTACAAACTCAAGCACAGCCATGCCACATATGCGTTAGCCACACCGAGCATCAGTTCGGCCCCGAGGTCCCAACAGTGCTCGGCCGGGGGCAAACAGTACAAAGCCACACCAAGCATCAGTTCGGCCCCGAGGCCCCAACAATGCTCGGCCGGGGGCAAGCAGTATAGAATCAGACAGAGCATCTATTTAAAAGCAGTACAGAACCAGACCGAGCATCTATTCGGCCTCGAGGTCCCAACAGTGCTTGACCGGGGGCAGGCAGTATAGAAAACATTCAGATATAAAAGCCAAACAACATCAGATTGCAAGTTCAAAGAGAAAATTCTATCATCCAGCAAAAGGCACAGATGGCCTCATAACCAGCAGCAAAGAAAGGAAAGAGAAAAGAAAAATTGTCTTGGCAAGTGCAGAAAGAAAGCTCGTCATGGAGACCGAGCCACAATACATCAAAACAGAAAAAGTAAAAAAGTTCAAATCCTTTCAACATCAACTTTCATTAACAGAGGGAAACTCAGGAGCAGCATCAACAATTTCGTCTAGGCCGTCTGGGGGAGGAAAAGTAGAGGCAGCTCCAACTTCCTGAGAAGTAGAAGCCTCCTTAACCACATCTCCCGTGGTTTCGGTCTCCAGGGTTTCAATCCCTTCAACATCCACCGTTTCAACAGCAACATTACTGTTCTGGGTCTTGTTTGCAGAATTAGCTTCTGGGGAAACTTCGGCTGGAAGAACAGCAGGGGTAGAAACAGTCTTTGAACCCAAGGATCTCAAAGGAACGGGGACATCCTAAAACAGAGAAGAGCCTTCAGGAACCAGCGCAGCAGCCAAAGCACTCGTCCAACCCTTTAGAAAGAGCTTATCTCGCAGCACTAGCACCTCTTCCTTATAGGCAGCCCCAGCTTCATCCCAACCCTGTTGCCAATGTTTGGCTTCCAGCGCAGAATGCTCGGCAACCATCACGGAAATAACGGCCTCCAGTTCGGCCACCTTCCCCTCAAGTTGAGCCTGTGTCCCAATAGTAGCCTCCTTCGATTTTTCAGCTGAAGCGACAATCTTGTTCAAACGAAATGCTTCCCTCTCCGTGGTTCGGCGTCCTTCCTTCTCTGTCTCCAAGCTTACTGTCAGTCTCTCAGCGTTCATTGCGGCCTCCAGTACGGCCCTTTCTAGCTCTTCGGCACAGGTAATGAACAGATACATTCTTTGGATACACTGCAAAGGACAATGAAGAATTAAGAAAATGAGACAGCAACGCAGCAACAAAGACAAGTAAAACGAGGAAACACTTACAGCAGCCATCATCTGAAGGGTCCCCTTCAGGATAGGAATATCACGGGGCCCATTCTAGTCGGCCATGTCAACCGGCATCAACAAAAATTTAGTCAAATCAAAGGCAAAATCTTGTGAAGCAACAACTGAATCAAAAGTGGAAATGGGCCTGCCTTTACGCGACATTGGCGGCTCCCATTTCTCAAAAGCCTCATCCTCAGCAGGATCCTCAGAAGCTTCCCCACCACTGCTTTGCCAGCCTCCCTTCTTCTCTTTTTTGCTCGCACAGCGACTGAAGCTGAGGGCTCGGCAGCAATCGCAGGGGTCCCAGAAGCTCCCACCTCCATCTTCACTTCCACGAGGCTCTTCGCCTCGGTCCTTTTTGAAAGGGTTTCCAAAACATCGGAGGCTCCGAAAGTCTTGGCCTCTAAATCCACCAACACCTTTCTCTTCGCCACAGACCCGCCCCCTGCGAAACTGGGGACAGGGGAGGGCGCTCTCTCAGAAAGTGCACCCTGACTCTTGCGACAGTTCGTGACCAAAGGAGTGAGAGACGTGTCAGTCTCAGTATCAGAGTCCAGAAGGGAAGCAGCGAGCCTCGCCTTCTTTGGAATAGTAGAACGGTAAGTAGACTGGTATTCCAATAACTCGGGTGCAGATCTCTTTTTATACCTCAGGGCTGCTTTTATGGCTTCAGCATTCTCTCGGTTCGGTCTTCGTTGGAAACGAGAGGCCTTTGCAAAAAAGAAGTGACCCATTAGAGCAACATTCAAAATAAAGTAAGAAATACAAAAGGCATTAGAAGGAGACGCCCTAACCTGGGTAGCCGTCTTTCTGGGGCATCCGCTCAGACTGAAACTCAGTTCCGGCGGGGAACTCCCAGTTTCCACCAACTTGTAAGAAATCATCGTTGTGTTTATCCGAATCGGGCAACCCAGTAACCAAATGGCAATCAAACAAGCGAACATGCAAGTAATACGTGCTATGATCTTTGTTATGAGAAAAAGTATAACAACCTAAGATATCCCATATGTCAAGGTTCAAACCCAATCGTCTATTGAGGGCGGATACGCCGCAAACGACACGGAAAAGGTTCACAGATACTTGCATTGGGGTTAATTGGAGTTGATGGAGAAACCGACGCACCAACGGATCAAGAGAGAACCGAACCCCTCCCTCAACTATGGCCGCGATGGGAAAAAACGACGGTATTCCTCGTGCCCATACGCTTGGTGTCTACTTTCGCCAACGAAAGGGTAACATCGTCGGGAATATTATAGTCCAGGTGGAACATAGCCATGGCCTCGGGGGTATCAACTAGCGAGTGGAATTTCCCCATTTAACAAACCTAATGGGACATAAGTAGGACTCAGATAACAGAGTATAGAACACAGACAGCGAGTGGGACAAACAAAATGATTAAGACAGGAAGAGGCAAGAGAAGAAGAATCACAAGAAGACTTACAGAGACTAGAACAGTGGTAGCAGAGCAAGATCAACGGCGAAAAAGTCTGAGCAGAAGCACCAACGGGACTGGTTTAGAGGAACGGGAAGAGTCCTTTCTCTCTCTTTGAAACTCTCTAGAGGAATGAAAAAGCAAATAAAGGAATTTGTATTGACAGCCAGAGCATTAATTGCACCAGTCAGCGCGCAGGTACACGGAGCACGACCTTCGGTATGGAATCGACGCACTATCTCTGCACACCTATCCCACATCGCCACGTGTCACCATGAAAGGACGTATGCAGGGATTGTGTGTCAGGATTGAACCATCACCAAGGCCGAACTGGGGAAAACCGAAACGACGTGACGCTTGGGAAGCAGAAACAATAGCTCCCCCCAAGGGGAACCTTAGCGCGAGCTAGGGGGCAAATGAAGGGACTAAATATGAAATGGGTCGGGTCCAAGCCTTGGGCCGGCCCAATCCACTGAAGTCCAAATCCAAGTGGGTTGGATAAGTATATGGGCAAACCAATTAAGCCCAATTTCACGATCAACAGTCCACTCAAATCCTCAAGCACTTGGGCCCAACCCGCAGTGGAAAGGCTAGTCTAGCCGTGGTGCTGGGCTGGGCCGAGCTGCGAGACTGAACCTATGGGCCGAACAGAAAATAAGCCGAGCCCATACAAAGATATCCGAATGGATCAGCCCATCTCAATGAATGATCCTGTGAAAGGCCGAGACAAGGCATAATGATGCCGAGCTGAGGCACATCGGTACCGAGCTGAGGAAACCTTGCAAGGAAATGTGGAAGTTGTGAATGTGTGCATGTGCAAGTTGCCACCTCAGTTGGTCCCCTACACCTAGAATCATGAAAGTTGTTGAATCAAATGAATGTGGTTTGTTATCAGCATGACTACAATGAGTATATGCATTCAATGACAACTACCAGGTGGTCCCCCACCTTGAGCAATGCAAAAAGGACACCTGGCAACATCCAAGTTTCATGAACTCACCTTGAGAAGCAAGTAAGGAACGCTATATATACAACATGAACTTCACATTGAAGGTAACTGAATTATTCCAAGCAAAATCACACATAGAGATAGATTCAATTCTACATACACTTCTTCTCCGATCACTAATTCCTACACCGGAGGGGTTATCCGGCCAACCCTGGCGGGGCAGCTCTAACGGTGTTTCTTGTGGCAGGAACCTCAGTCCTTGGATAGTCCAACCGAGTGCGAGGTCCCGATCCACTTTCATCTAGTGCGGAATCCGGTACGCACAATCCCAGTTTTATAATTGATGATGTGGATGCAATTAAAAGAAAGATTGTTCTCTATTTTTATTACCGAAGTGCAATTGAAGAGTAATTGTCCTGTTTTTTTAATAATTTCACATTTGCAACGTACGACGATCAATACAAGGAGACCCAATAATTACAGCCTAATAGTTACAAGTACATGAATTTAAATAAAAATAAAAATAAAACAATATACTATTATATTGAAAATTATAAAATGTTATGAAAATATTATGTGCCATATTACTTAACCAATCATTATTATTAATATATTCTTTTATATTCTTTAATCAAATATAATATCTTACCTACTTAGAGCAACTCCAACCACACTCTCTACTTTTCACTAGCTAAAGTACAAAAAAAGTACACTCTTATTTTACCTAATTACTTTAGCTATTGTGTTCTCCAACCACGCTCTTATTTTAGCTAATCATTTAAACTAACTTAATTAATTTTTTAAAATAAAAAAATACTAATTGCTAAATTTTACTAATAAATTTGCAATAATAATAAATTTGCTCATACAAAACATAAAAAACCTGTAGAATGAGGAAAAAAAAATACAAAAATACAAATACAAAATAAGTTATTCCGTAATCATCAAACAAAATTGAAAGAACATATAAAATTACACACACACACACACACATATATATATATATATATATATAAAAATATATAAAATCCAAAATCCAAGACATAAATATACAAAAATCTAAAATATATATATACATAATTATTTGGAGAGCCTCTAGGGCTCTTCAATTGTAGCCACCAAAAAAATAGGATGGTAAAGTAGCTAGTCCAATAGCTAGTCCATTGGAGCTCAAAATTAGACTTACATTAGCTAAAATACCTAACAAGCCTTGTTTAACTATCCCTTTAGAGATGCTCTTACAATTTTTTACCGATTATAATATTATAAAACATCACATATTTATATTTTAAAATTACTGAATAATTATGGGCAAGTAATCTTCTTGACTGTATGATAATTTCTGCCAATTGAGGGTCCTTGTAGTTGTTTGTGGGACACGTACGAGGTACCGAGTGCAAAACCGGAAAAATCACAAACACTGGGTAATGAGAATTGGGATTGTGGTGGGGTCTGTTGTTGGTAAGAAAGAAAGAAAGAAGTAGTAGAGGAATGTGATCTGGTGGTTGCATGTGGGGCCACGTGTCGCGTACATCCAAAGTTAAATCAATCGAACGGCCATTGAAACGTGGAGCAGCCGTTGGTGGTGGTCGCTGAGTGTGAAACCACCAGTGTGGGTTTGTGTTGTGGCAAATCTCTTGCAATCCACACAATTCTCTTGGCCCCGATAATAACACAGAGACCCAGAGAGAGAGAGAGAGAGAGAGTGTGTGTGTGTGTGGAGTATCGCGTAAAATTGATGGAAATGGCAATGACCCAGTTGGCCACTATGGTGGCTCACGCCGTATCGTCGTCTCCGGAGGATGTGATCGAATCTTCAGGGAGTAGGGGTCGCACCGCCTTTCAGTGGGGTGGAACCATCTCTGCCCTGTCAGTCCCTCCCTCCCTCCAAACCCTATTCTCTTTTCTCTTCTTTTGTTTTATTAATTACTATTTGTTTTCGTTTTGTTTCGTTTCTTTTGTGGAATTTCGTTGTTTACTCATATCAATTGCTTGGGTGATTGGAATTTTTGTAAAGCAAGTAATTATAAGCATGATTGTGAAGTGATTAAGACTTGGTAAATGGTTGAAGACTTGGTAAATGGTTGAATTTGCAGAATTGGGTAAATATTAGGTTATTTGAGTTTGGTTAACTAGAATAAATATGAAATAGTCATTTCGTGATCTTAACGATTCACTTTGTTAGGAATGAATTCTTTTTAATCAGGATCTGTGAAACACGAAATAACGAACCAAAAAATAAAATAAAATGAATCAAATAAATCACACATAACGGTTCACTCTAGAATAAAAACCTATGTCCATGGCTGCTGCGATTTTTATCAGAAAATAATACAACTCTCTTGACCTAAAAGTGACACCCTTTATCTATTTATAAGTATAGAATTAGGACAACGTGGGGAGGCCCTCCAAACCCCCCATTGGACGCAGGGTTGAATGAATTACAGACCGAAAACATTTGTCGTGTGAATAATAATTTCATTTACAATGCATATTTTATTATTTTTAATTTATAAACTAAATGCAAGGACATTTTGATGGAATAATCATTCTATTCCACTTTCATTCAAACGAATCAAACACTATCTTAATGTCCGGAGCATTCAATAGAAGAGGTATCCCACTTACTATCTTCATTAATCAAATAATAAACAGTGTTTGAAGTGTCCCAACCATTGATGCTTTCTCTAACGCTGTGTTTGGTTGGAGGATTTGAGGAGGGATTTGGAAAGGGAAAGAGAAAAGTTAGGTGAAATGTGAATAAAATATATCTATATTTCACCTAGTTTCACACATCTTTTCCCTTTCCCTTTCCATATCCTTCCCCAAATCCCCCAACCAAACACAGTATAAGAGTCTCCCTATTCTTTATTATACTTTTCCAAGCATGACAAGCTTTCCTCTTAGAAGGTCAATTGAACAATGTATGATTTCCCAAGCATTTAGTTTGGAGAATTGAAGAAAGTATGATTTCCCAACCTAACTTGGGTAGAGGAGTTAAGTTATGATCTTCAGTTTTCGTGGTAATCAGGATCAACACTGAGCAACAGCCTTTGCCTCGTGATGGTTCAATCAAATTTTACTTGGCAACTGTCATCTTTGTAGTACAAAGGGAAAATATATATAGATGTAATAAAAAAAAAGTGAATTTGTCCCATATTTTGCAATATGTTTCACTTGTGCAGCATTTATAAAATCACTGCCAGATTGATACACTAATTTTAATTTGCTACTTTACAAGATGTCATTACTATTGAAGGCTCTGTTCCTGAAATTTTAAAATTACATTGATATCAACAACAACATTTGATTTAAAATGGTGGCTCACACAAGTAGTTAGACCTACTCCTTACCTTTAAGTTAGCCAGCACTTCCTCTTGGGGAGCTTAGAATCCCTTTGATTTTAAATTTTATTGTAAATTCAAGTTTGGTGCTTATGTGTTGCATAACCATTTGTCTCACTTGGTGTTTTTGTTGCTTTTATTTTATGCTACAGTTTTTTGTTAATCATGAACCGAATTGGGCGAAGATCATCCATGCAGTATACCCTTCTAGTCGTCTATCTTGTCATTAGTTTTCCAACGGTGCTGTTCAAGATTCTAAGGTGTTTTTTTAATCTCTTTAGCCAGACCTTAGTTACATTACATTTGTGTTCTTCTTTGATAATTTAATGACATTATACCCCTATACCCTATTACAGAGGACAGTTTGGATGTTGGGTTGCCTTACTTGCTGTTGCAGCAAATCTGTCCTTTCCTGATATCTTTCCAGGTTTGGACTTTACTAACTTATGCAATCTGTTATCATCATAATTGTTCCAATGCTGCACTCATAAGCGATATAATTATTTCCTGGCACATTATGATAATTTTATTTGCAGTTTCTCGCTTTCTCCTATTTGTCGTCACACCAGACTGGGTGGCAGATGGGCTGCGCTATAGCATTGTTGGTGGTGTGTTTTCTCTCATAGTTGCAATACTACTTGTTGTAATGGAGATTCGGGGAATTGGAGGATTTGCTAACTGGGAATGTAATTTGCATTGCTGTGGTTACTGTCTCGGTATACTTTTGTTGTTCTTCTTTACTACATTGTATCTATGTCTGGGACCATGGTAGAAGGTGCAAAACTTTTTCTAACCTGTAGATGTTGTCCTATTGCAACCTCAATTGTTTGACTACTAATTTCAATATTTTGTCGCCAAACTTCAACTGCATAAATTGTGTACCGTTGTTGTGATGCATGTGTAAAATACACGGAGATAAGGAAAATGACAAATTTCTGACCACTTTTTTAATCTTGTGAGTTTGTTATTACTGCGTTTACGGCCTGTTAATTAAGTTGACAAACATTTTGTCTGAAAACGAGCGAGCTTTGCCAACACAGAATTGTGTTTTTTAATTTTGTGTTAGCAAGTGCAGAAGGGTTCATCACTAAAGCCAACACTTGCTAGTGTTAAAGGTGGGCACATTACTTGCTTTTAATAGTCACCCGAATCACCTAAGAACTATACTTACGTAACGTATGGATGTATAAATTTAAAATAAAATAATTTGGACATTAATCATTAGAGAATTATAGCTCAAATTTAGATTTAAGTTAAATTTAAAAGCTTTATCATAATGATTTAAAATTATTCATTTAAAAATCTTCCACGTTAAAGACTAGCTGTACAGTCTTCATGCCGATCAAAAAAAAAAAAGACTAGCTGTACAGACAAAGCCTTAAAGTTTTTTCTATCTCAAAAAGTTGTTTTATTTTAATTTTTATTTTTATAAGGTGTCATCTTGAGGAACTTCCCCCAGGTTGAAGATGTATGATGTTTAGCCAATATAAGTGATTACTTATAAAGATTGGGACCCCATTCTCCCACCTCCTTTTGACCCCCTTTTTTTTTTGATTGGTCACTTTTTCTTTTTCTTTTTCTTTTTCTTTTTCTTTTCCTCCTCCAATCACCACCTGCCACGTGTGTGTGGGGTGGTGGAGGTTGAAGTTTGAAGGGGTCTAAATCATTACGGTTACTCATAAATCAAATGGAAAAATCAATCAATTGTTTCTGGTCCAGATAGCCATGATCAGAGCATTATAGTCAATTATCTATACAGTGATCATTAATCAAACAAGCTCGATATAGGTTGAGGTTGGTACGGAAAGGATCATTTCTGGTTTGAACCTGAAAAAATGGTAGGTGTATGAAAGTCAAATTTTCTTGGTGTCTGAAAATAATTTTAATCATCCACTTTATTGATTGTACCTAATATAATTAGTGATGTCTAAATAGGATTTTGTTCACTCACCTGAATCGGACTCCCCCTCATCTCTCAGGCCAATTCTTTTTTAAGTTTTGATGTAGAATGATGATCATAACGTGGTCCCATTAGTAACTGTTTATTTAGTAATTAATTGAAGTTATGGGAAATGGGCACCGAACTCAGCATTTGAGTAGAGAAGTCAATGTTGATGTTGATGAGCCCACTTTAGCTGTCCTTTTTAAAATAATAAAATGGCAGTAGTTGGGTTCAAAGGGAAACTTCCTAGTGGGTGCGAGTGTGTGTGTATGCGTGATGACTGTAAGTTGCAATGTTTGTGAGTTTGACTCAAACATTTGTTTTTGTTTTTTCGTTTTTTTTTGTTTTTACATCCGGGAGTCTTGTCGTGGTAAACACTTATTTTGCAATTATTGTCCCCTAAATTTTTTTCGTACGTATGTCCAACCAAGCAATCTCCTCCATTTCTTTTTGTTCAAGGAAATTTCATGTCAACACTTTCATTTAGGCATGTTCATAGAAATTTGTTTTCTTGGAAAATCATTTCAAGTTTCCAAATACATTCCGCACAGCCATGAAATCTATTCCTTAGACTTCAACCAACCTCAACACCACCTTAAACTAAAATGGAGTTTTTGCCCCTCTTGATCTTCACTGGCCTTTTGATCTCTGGTCCTTCCCTGATTCATTCCCAGCAGCCTTATATTCGCAAGGCCACAACACTCTGTGGCAGCACAGAAAATTCAACCTCTGTTTTTGGGTACACATGCAATGGCCTAAACAGGACTTGCCAAGCTTACCTCACATTCAGATCTCAATTCCCTTACGACACTGTCTCTTCCATCTCTCAACTACTTGGTTCTGACCCATCACAACTCTCTCATCTCAATTCAGTTTCCACGAATGCAACATTCGAAACAGACAAAGTAGTGCTAATTCCTGTGAATTGCTCTTGTTCAGGTCAGTATTACCAAGCTAACACATCTTATGTTATTGAACACAAAGACACTTTTTTCTTGATTGCAACAACACCTTTCAAGGCCTCTCAACCTGTCAAGCGCTCCAGGCTCAGAACAGTAATCGCACTACTAGGAACTTGTATTCTGGTACGAGAATTACTGTTCCTCTGCGGTGTGCTTGTCCTACAAAGGACCAAATTGATGTTGGTGTAAATTATCTATTGAGTTATTTAGTTGCCACAACTCAGTATGTCTCTCTCATAAGTTCAATGTTTGGGGTGGATACTGGGAGGACTCTTGAAGCCAATCAATTATCTGAACAGGACCCCACCATTTATCCCTTTACTACCCTTCTAGTTCCCCTAGAAAACCCACCATCAAGTTCTCAAACCATAGCACCACCACCGCCGCCGCCGCCACCATCTCCTCCACCACCACCATCTCTCCCTTCATCAAATAACAGTTCCAATAAAACATGGGTCTATCTTCTTATAGGTGCTCTTGGAGGGGGTGGTCTTGTGTTGGTCATTGGGGCCATTGTTTTTTGCATCTTCTTTCACAAAAATAAGAAGAAAGCTGATCCAATTATCGTCTCAGAGGGCTTCGAGGCAATCGAGAAACAATCTGAGAAAAAGTTGGAGGAAGAATCCAAGAAGTTCTTGGCGAGTATACCCATTATAGCTCAATCCCTCAAAGTGTATAGTTTCGAAGAACTTCAATCTGCAACAGACTATTTCAGTCCTAATTGTTGGATTAAAGGATCTGTTTATCGCGGTACAATCAATGGGGATTTTGCTGCCATCAAGGAAATGAATGGAGATGTGTCGAAGGAAATGAATTTACTAAACAAGATCAGCCACTCCAGTCTCATCCGCCTATCGGGTGTTTGTTTCAGCGAAGGGCATTGGTATTTTGTTTATGAATATGCTATAAATGGACCATTGAGTGACTGGATTTATCACAACAATACCGATCAAAAGTTTCTGAATTGGACACAAAGAATGCATATTGCTTTGGATGTCGCGACGGGGCTTAACTATATCCATAATTACACCTCCCCTCCCTATGTCCACAAGGATATAAAGAGCAGTAATGTTCTTCTTGACAGTGATTTCAGGGCTAAGATTGCGAACTTTGGTCTAGCAAGGTCAGCAGATGGGCAAGAGGGCGAATTTGCCTTGACAAGGCATATTGTTGGGACAAAAGGCTACATGGCTCCCGAGTATTTGGAGAATGGTTTCATCTCCACAAAGCTTGATGTCTATGCTTTTGGGGTTCTTATGCTGGAGATACTTACCGGGAAAGAAGTTTTCAAGCTATGTCAAGGGGTTGACGTGCACTTGTCAGAGGTCTTAAGTGCTGTGCTTAATGAGGAAAATGGAAAGGAGAATTTGAATGGCTTCATTGATCCTTCTCTGCAAGGGAATTATCCTGCAGAACTTGCGGTTTTTGTCGCCAGATTAGTCAATAGTTGCATAAAGAGGGATCCATTAGACCGCCCGGGCATGGACGAGATTGTACAGTCTCTGTCAAGAATTATAGCCACTTCACTGAATTGGGATTTGTCAAGTAGCATCTCTGGGTACCAGAGTTTCAGCTAGAGCTTTCAGTTGAATCTTTTTTACCCTTTTCTTGGCTTATCTTTCCCCTTTTTTCTTCTTATGATTTATTGCATATAAAATTTTCAGATAATTTGTACCCCCAAAAAAAAAAAAAAAAAATCAGACAATATTCAGATTCCTATCTTTTTGTTTTCACACTATGGCAACATATTAACAATTCAAACTGCAGTTAGTTTGTCCAATCTGCTTCCATCATGAACCAAGATACCTCAAAATAGTGAATTTTGTTTGAAGATTCCTCTCAGTTCTTAATTCTAAAAGTCTTTGTCCATTATTTTTTTGATAAATAAAAGTCTTTGTCCATTATATTAAGGTGAACTAGACTTGATCAATGTTTTCATATTTGCTGTCACCATATACCTATTGAAAGCCTTTTGTTTAGTGAAAGAGCCACTTTAATAAAGAAATTAAATGTCAAATAGGTCTGGTTTTCTAGGAAATTAACAATGTTGATTTGGGCAAGAAATCAATGAAGTTGATTCATTTAGTCAACAATGTTGCAATTGAGTGTTTGTAAAAATAATAAATAAATAAATAAAATAAAATAAATTCAATACACACTTCATGCTGAGGTTGCAGAGGTACTGGTCTTCAAACCTATATGATTGATTGCGTCTTCAAGCTTCTAACTCATAAGCCATTTCAAGAGAAGTATTCATCATGGCTGGGTTTCTACTTACTTTCTTCATAACCTTTGGTTTTCTAATTCCATATCTCAATTCCCAACAACTGTATTCAGGAAACGCCGCTATTGACTGCAATAACACTGATGAAACAGGGCCATCTCCGGCCTTTCTTTACTCCTGCAACAGCGAAAGGCGGTCCTGCCACACATTTCTCATCTTCAGATCTCAAATTCCTTATGTTTCAGTCGCTGCCATCTCAAACCTCACTTCTTCTGATCCTCTAGAGCTTGCAAGCATCAACAATGTTTCAACCTCGGCGCTCTTCCCTCCTGACAAAGAGGTTATTGTACCCATAAATTGTTCCTGTTCAGGTTGGTACTATCAGGCCAATGCCTCTTATGTTACTCCAAGTATTTATGACACATATTTCATAATTGCAAATGACACGTACCAAGGGCTCTCTACTTGTAATTCACTCATGCGTGAGAACGTGTATGGTGAATTGGATTTGGGAGTTCGTGGTTTGAGGTTGCAAGTACCACTTAGATGTGCTTGTCCCACCAGAAACCAAACTCTTAATGGCACGAACTTTCTACTAACTTACTTGATTACTTGGGGTGACACGGTTCTTGATGTTAGCAAGAGATTTAATGTAAGTGCTAGAAGTGTAGCTTACGCAAATGGATTCTCTGAAGAAGATCCAACTATTTACCCTTTTACAACTATTCTAATTCCGCTGCCTACTCCACCTTTGAGTTCTCAAACCATTATTCATGATCCACCAGCCATTCCTCCTCCTCCTCCTCCTCCTCCTCCTATAACAAGGAAAAGAAAGTTGAAGAAAGGACTTTTTGTTGGGATTGCAACTGGCCTTTCTGTTATGGTACTTCTCTTCTTTGTTTTGTTTGTGGGCTTCTTGCAACACAATAGAAACAAAGTACATGTGGTTGCTTGGAAGGATAGGGAGGGGAAAAAAAGGAAAAAGGTACTGACAAAAGATGTCCTCGTTGGCATAGCCCGTGTTGAGCAAGTTTTGAAAGTCTACAAATTCAAAGAATTAGAGGCGGCTACTGAAAACTTTAGCCACGAAAACAGGCTGAGCGATTCTGTTTATCGTGGGCTTCTTCATGGAAAAGTGTATGCCATCAAAAAGATGAGCACAGATGTATCCAAAGAAGTGAAAATTCTCAACAAGATCAACCATGCCAATCTGATAGGCCTTTATGGCGCTTGCGAACATCATGGGGTTTTCTATCTCCTTTACGAGTTTATGGAGAACGGTTCTTTAAAGGATTGGCTCCACAAAAACAGTAGCCCAGAACTCCAGAGTTGGAGCCGAAGGATTCAAATTGCTTTAGACGTTGCTAACGGTCTCCATTACCTTCATAACTTCACAGATCCTGCATACATGCACAAGGACATTAATAGTAGCAATGTTCTTCTAAGTAGATATCTGAAGGCCAAGATTGCAAATTTCAGACTCGCAAGATCAGCAGAACAAGGAGAGCACAGTAATTCATCAACGATGTGTGCTCTGAGGACTAGAGGCCACATGGCACCCGAGTACTTAGAAGCCGGCATGGTGACACCTATGATGGATGTTTATGCATTTGGGGTTGTCCTGTTGGAGCTGATTACAGGAAGAGAAGCTGTTTTTGAGCAGGACGGAGAAGAAGTGTTGCTGTCAGAAACAGTAGTGTCGATCATGGATGGAGGAAATTCAGAACCAGAGTTTGGAAATCTAATAGACCCTCGTCCACAAGTAAAGCACCCGCTTGGTTACATCATCGATCAGTCTGAACTCAAGCTGCGAATGATGCAATTAAGCGTAGCATGTTTGGCGAGAGAACCAGAGAGCAGACTAAGCATGACTGAAGTAGTTTCAACTCTAACGAGGATTCAATTGGATACTGATAAATGGGAATACGTGTCTCTGTCTGGGTCGTAGTGGCATCTTGAAGTTCCTATGTGCATACTACGCATTTCATATGAAATAACCATCTGTTTATAAACATTAGTAGAAGGAAAGTTGGGCTATGTATATAAATTTGCTTGGATGCCAGTTATTTTCATTAATAGGACAATAAAACTCTGCTTATGGCTTTACATTTACATGTTACAACGAATTTGTAGACTACTGCTTTATTTTTATTTTTTTAAAACATGAAATATGAATAACAAGAAATCCAGAAGGACTCGGTCTAAAGAGTATGCTTTCGCTGAATCAACGAGCTATTACAGGGCTGATATTTGAATGGCATCTTCGGTTTCCAACCCTGATGTCCAAGACCTTTCGTATCTCTCTGGAGATGGTTGAGTAAGAACAGAGAGGTTGAAGACTATCTCTGCCATTCTTGGTCTTGCAGAGTACTTCTCTGCTGTGCACTCCCTCGCTAGCGCTGCCAAGCTCATAGCGCTATCAATTGAGTAAAAGCTTTCCAAGTTAGGATCCATCCACTCCCTTAACATCTCCTCCTTTCTCTCTTCAACTTCCAAAATACCCCTTATTTCCTTCCACAACATCACAAACTCACCGTTTTCTTTCATTTCCATTGCTTTCCTTCCTGAAAGCAACTCCAACAGAACAATCCCAAAAGCAAAAACATCAACTTTTTTCATCACAGGGCTTGTTGCAGGCCTAGCGATAGAGAAATTCGCAATCTTGGCCTTGAACCTGGAGTTGAGAAGTATGTTACTTGTTCTGATATCCCTGTGAACAATGCTCGGTTGAGTATGTTCATGCATGTATTGCAGGCCATTGGCTACATCTAGTGCTATATTCAACCTCTGAGTCCATGTGAGTGATGCCACATAACCCGAAGAAGAAGAAGAAGAAGATTTCGGGTACAACCATTTATCCAGTGATCCATTTTCCGCGTCTTCATAAACCAAGAAAAATTCCCTTCATTGTCCGATGAAATGCCCATTAATTTCACTAAATTGCCATGATTCACTTTCTGCAATATCTTCAATTCCTCTGTAGCATCCTTTGTTTTCTTCACAGCAAAGACCTGCCCATCAATTATGGCCCTGTAAATTGATCCTCCAATCCTGTACCTTTCGCTGAGATTCATAGTTGCCTCCATGATCACCTTTCTGTCATACATGATTGGTTGGCCTAGACAATCAGAAACCCCGGGAAGTAGCTTGTCCTGGTTAGTCTTAGCCTCAAAAGCTTCCACTTTCGATGCTTTCTTCATTTGAATTAGATCATCTGTCTCTAACAAAGAACTATTGTGTTTCAAGCTCGCCTTTTTCTTATACAAAAGATGAACATAGGCCAACAAGCTTGCCAAAAGGAAAAGAATGAGAACTCCAGTCGAGCACAAAACAATAACCAGTGTCCACCGGTGTTTGGGCTTATATCTTTTGAAAGGTTGAGAAAGAAGTGGAGGTTGTGACACCGGTATCAACACAGGAAGATCCACATCAACAGTAAAATTTCTGTAGTTGTTTTCAGAAACAATATCAAACGGCGACGCATTAAACATAGCACTTACAGGCAAGAGATCATCACCAGGCTGCCACATATAAGTTATAAGGTACTTAATTCCCTTCTCCGAAAGGGCCTTACTCGGGCAGTTACAGAGAAGAGGAAACACCACTTCCTCACCAACCTGCAAGTCAATTGGATTTTGCGTTGGGTTCGTGTCTTCAGCGTCACGATAATTGATGAGACTTTCAAATTCAGTGATTGAAACTACATAAAAACTGTCACCTTCCTTGATCTGGTACGTGACATTAGAGAAAAAGTATGTTCCATTGCAGGAACAGGTGATTGGTATTAGTAAGAGTTGGTCCGGAATTAGTCGTGCATTGTGAGAGACAAGGTTACTAGCTTTTGCAATTGTTGAAGAACTGACACCAAACAGATTGGATATGCTTTCCAAATCCAAATACTCAGGTGTTTGGGCACGGTATGTGACATAGGTTTCACAGGAAACAGGGGAGTCTGGGGAGCATATAAAGTCTGTGTCACCAATAGGTGGTGATTGAGCACTGACATAGAAAGGAGAGAGGACGAGAAATGTGGAGAAGAGAGTTTGCAAGGAGAGAAGCGATATTGCCATTGATGTGAGCTTAGATAAGAAGAGAGATTGCCATTGATGTGAGTTTAGATATGCTTAGCCTAGCTATCTCTGATCATCTTTAGTTTACTCAGTCCTAGTTAAGGTTGGTAGAAAAGGTGGACAGCATTATTTAAATAAGATTGATTTAAAGAAAAATCTTGAGAGGCCTTTGTCCCTAGCATTGATTTGTATGATTCTCTTCGTTTTCTTCTCCCAGACAGTTACGTAGATCATAATTATGTTTTCGATATAGGATCATATAGATGGATACAATAATCCCAATTTTATATATGCAAGAATCGAAACTTAGACAAAAACATTTCAATCTCAGGTTTAGTTTAATACAGGAATCCGAGTTTGTACGGCAACCTGTTTACCCTTTCAATTCCATTATACAAAGTCAGCAAGACGACAAATGAAGCAACTTTCAGAGCCCAAACAAAACAATAAAACTCAGGAAACAGCCTTCCTAAGTCACTGTTTAGGTTCTCTTTTTTACTATCAAAGAAGCCAAACGCATCCTTGTGCCTTGCTGAACGGTGCTTTCTTCTCAAGAGTGTCCACATATATTCACTGTATTCATTCATTATTTTCTACTAGATATTGACAAGTATCAAATTATGTGAGGGATTACAACAATTCCACAAAGAATGTGGGCATTTTGTTGCTTACTGTGATAGGTTTTTTGGGTCCTACTCCTACAGAACTAATATGACATGGTCAAATGACCAAGCAGAGAATTTACTCATTTCAGAGAGGAAATTTTGTCGTCAGCCGAATATGGTCAAGGGTCCTCTTGAGGCCGTACTTGTTCGCTGCTTCATTGCCTGCTCTGAACCCTTCTCCATAAGCTGCTGAAGTATCTGACTCTATTTGGTGTTTGAAAAACTCACCAAGTTTCTTCTCAAAATCCGAACGTTTACCCTTCTTTGATGATGCAGGAACAGAGGAAGATGATGACGACGACGACAATGAAGTTGAAGCAACATTGCTTGCAGAACCAGCCATGATCTCAGAAACCAACCACATATGAGCTAACACTTGGCAGATACCTTCTTCAACATCAGGACTTAGATTGGGGTAACCTGTAAAGCGCTTAGGAATTTTCAGTTGAGAAAATATTAGAGAAGCAAGTTTTTGAGGTAATATATTTGTCACAGATCAGAAAAAGCACCTTTGAGCCGTAGCCATGCGTGCATCATCTCGTGAGCTAGGATTGACCCCGTCAACAGCCTGAATTTATATCAGAGGGATTTTTGGTAGCAGAAATCAAATTTCGAGCATGACTTAATAAGTAAAAGAGAAATTTATAAGAAAAGTATTACCTAGGGAGACCATATAAAATTAGGATAGCTGTCACTTCACATCGCCGAACTAGCCTATAAGGTTCTGTAAACATGTCTGTAATCCGGGATCCCCCAATCCTTGGCCTCCTTAAAATCTGGTAATTTAGCAAAATAAGTATGGGACTATTTCCGCGCAATTTAAAGATTAGGTATCAGAAAAATAATTGCATACAGTGCTGACGGTTTGTTCCTCTGACAAGCAAAGTCCTCTTGTTTCAGGCAAGTGATGATGACCCTACACACAATAGGGAAAAGGAAAACAATGAAAATTAGTTCATAATTACACTCATCAAATATTTTGGTAACAACAATTTAAATGTATTAGCCTCACATTTTTCTCTCCTTCCATGGCTTCATTTAGAGCCTGCCTCTCGACCAAGAGTAATGGAATTTGCTGTTCCACTTTCATATTTAAACCCTCGTAAAAATCTTGTATTTCGAGGTAAAGAGGTTGGCATTCATGTGTTTCCATTATTGTAGAGTCTAGACACTCCAAGCACAGCTTTCGACCATCATCAAGCACTAAATATCTCGTGTCCCTTGCCTACATATATAGGAAAGCTTTTATTAACATTTTCAAGAAAATAGAGAAATTTTGGGTGTTTCTTGGTGATCTTCTATTGCTTCTCTTCATTTTCACAATTAATATTTTTTTCCCCAAATCTGACCTCCATTCTTTCACAGCTACAGCACCTAGGTGTTCCGTCACGCTCATGTGAAGGGCAGTATTTTTGTTGCCAAAAAGGATGTGCTCTATACTCTATGAGACCAGCTGCATTTATTGGGATCTAGACAAAGATGAAAGTAAAGCAAGATGCACAAGGCACCATATGGTTAGCATCATATACACACAAATAAAGGAGGGAAATTCTTTATTTTGAAGTAGCACATAATAGTCGTAAGTAACAAGCATCAAGTACAAAGACCCGAATCTTATATGTTATCTGAAAAGTGATTCATTAGAATTCAAAGTAGCAACAGTGATGACAGTTAAGATTTGTGCTAGAAAAATTGGGAAGCGTTGGGGAGTTTCTACCTGAAATACAGTAAAAATAGCCATGCATATCAATCGTTGAATGCAAAAATTAATTTGGTCGGTGATGGCCCTTAAAGGACACTTCAAAAAAATTCTTGAAGTAAATATTTCCAGATATTAAGTAGACACTTACAAAGTACTTGCAAACATCACATCTTGGGTGATGCTTCTCCTTGTAGCAGGATTTGTGGTAAGGGAGATTCTCGGACACAGAAAACTGTAAAAAGAAAGGAACAGTGGAAACTCTGAGTCTATGAAATCCAAGTGATCTCACAAACCACCACTAAGAAAGGGAAAGCAGCTAAAGACTAAAAAAATTTGTTAGCCAATTCCAAACAAAAGTTAAAAATCGACTTGAACTAGATTTGGACCTCATGTTCAGAAATAGGTAGATCGCAAACATGACAACGGAAACATTCTGGATGCCAAACAGCTCCCATGCAACTCAGAATTCTTCCATGACCAATTTCAGCATTGCAACCAGCACAGATCCTACAACAAGACATTGTTCAATGAACAAGGTCGGGTATCAGATAATGTAAGAGAACTGCACTTTCCTCCTGAAATTTCAAGTAGTGTTGTAAGAACAATAATTTACCTGTACCCAGATGGATAGTACGGATAGGGTGTAAACAAATTTCCATAATCATATCGTGGTGGAGAATTCATATACAAACTTTCTTGAATTGCCTTGGCAAGTTGTTCATCTTCTTCCAATTGAGATTCATTATCTAGTAAATCAATAGAAGAAATAAAATTAGAATCCAAACAACAATAATATAAGAAAGAAAGTACTAGGTGCCTTTCATTCTGATTGAAGGTAGATATTATTAACAAAATAATATAAAACAACTGCAGATTATGCATCCACCAAGAGAGCATTCAAGGACTGTTGTACACATATAGAAACTGGTATTAGAGGCTCGATTTTCACCATTTCATTTTGTATTTCCTTTTGAATAAATTTCACACTACCTCAGTAATTTGTCATGTTAGATAATAGCCACAAGTACTTTTTTCCACAACACAATTGACTTGAATGTTGTTCAAGGTCACTTCTGATGTCAATGTTAACTTACCAATTACTTTTTTCCCTTTCTGATCTTCTTCTGAATAGGATTCTGCAATAGCACGGTCAATATCTTCATTCTCAAAATCAGGCCACGCATCCTACATCGAAGTCCGCCAACAACATAGAGTTAGCACAGTAAAAATCAAGGGAATAGAGAACATTGGGGCTTCGGAGCAATTTACTCACAGCATTAATTAAAAATGTGCTTACTTTGTCCTACCACCAACCATGGTTAGAGATTTGGAGATCAGACCAAACTAACCATGTGACAGGTGCACCATATCATTAAGACATAGATTAATAACCAGCAACAGCAGTAATTACCAAAGTAGACCCAGCAAAAAAAAACAAAAAATACCATAGTTGAAGGGCCATCCCAAATTTTGTCATCCCCATGCTTCCCAAAATATTGCCCTTTTGATATTTTTTGGTTGGAGCCATTGAGAATATTGCTGATCCAACCCATAATGTGTTATGTTAAATGCCTGTGGTTTGGCAATTTTTGCCCTGCACACCATACAATTCATACAGTTAAGAGATTCAGATAACCCAAATGAAAAAAAAAAAATGAAAAAAGAAGGTAACTTAGCTCAACTCAGCTATGCTTTATTGCCAAGTAATTCAAATGTAGAAAGAAAGAGGGAAAAGAAAAAGAAAGAAGAAGAAGAATTTCATTAGCCAGTAGACCTTGGAACAGTGCAACCTTTAATCTTCCATTTAGATCTAAATTCTTGGGGGCAGAATGGATAACAAAACAATCAAGTACAGAATTCTCCACAAATATCAATTTTTGGAACCATTTTTTTTTTCCATCTAAAAGAATCTCAAATTTGTTTTAGACATATATAGGACATAATTGTTTAGAGAGGCTTATGTGACATTGAAAATACAAGACATAAAATCTAACTATAAACAGGATGCATCAAAACTTTAATCAGAATATCATGGATAAACCTTCTGATTTTGAGGCATAAACTTAATTGAACGTGCCAAACAATAAAAGAAAGAAGAGTGGAAAAATATTCAAGCAAATTCAGCACAACCTGGGAGAAGAACTATAATTGAATTTTGCTAGTGATTCAAGAAATCACATATTCATCTTCAAGATTCAGAATTGTTGTATATCCCCTCCATTACAATATCCTCGATAAACAAACCAGTGGTAAATACAGAATCAATATTCCATATACAGAATTGGCAAATTGTATCCACTACCCATTATCTCAATGACATTACATATGAATACGAGTAGCCTAATTTTCAATATCACATGCCACAATTACAAAAAGACAACAACCCACCAAACAATATCAAATGAATTTTCCCAGATTGATGTGCTTTTGACAAATTTATGACTTAATGTGCAAAAATTACCAGTAAACTGAAGAAACAAATAACATCATGTGTCAGGGAACTCACAACAAACAATTTGCAGGTGAGTAAATGAAACACTGATCAGTTGAAGAAGTACCCAAATCACTTGCACCACAAAGAATTAGATGACAAAGAAAAAATGTATTCTTTTCCCCACATGCCCTCTATTACTCTGTCAGTCCTGACAATCAGAAAATAAAGGGCAAAAAACAGAGAGAACCCAAAACAGTGTTAGATCTTGTCGGTTACGGTTATAAACTAAAACCACACAGACATGAACATTCCAGATTCCAGTAAAGAAAGGAACAAAATGGAAAAAGTCTACTTGAGATATACGCAAATAAAGGCAAAAAGGGGGTGGCGGATGAAAATGATAAAAGTTGAATCTTTTTTGTCATAAGAAGATCGTCCATATATCTATCTTAGCCTTTTAGATGTGGGTCCTTTGCCTTTGCCCCCATTTTTAACCATAGTTAATGCTTGGGCGAGAAAGGGCTATAATTGGGTCTTCAGTACTGTAATAACAACATCCTCAGAAACAAGTAGACTGGTGTTTTATTATCAATTTTTCTTTTTTCTCCTTCCGGTAGAACTAAACATATGTCAGATAATATCTGACAGAAATCAGTTGTGTAGAAGTTACCAAATGGGGAATGAATGAAAGGTCATACTTTCCGATGTACCCCCAAAAAAAAAAAAAAAAATATGAAAGGTCCACTGCCCCTCGCACTTTCGCAATAAATAGTTAAAAAGTGACTCCGCCTTGTTTGGGAATGAGTTTTTTTAATATTTTTTTGATTTTTTAATTTTTGATTAAAATATAATGTAAAAAAATTAATATTTGAGATAATTTTTAAGTTTTTTATAAAAAGATACACAAAAAAAAAAAAGAAATTTTTAACTTTTTATATAAGCTATTGAATTTTTAATTTTTTTTAATGAGTTTTTGACTTTTAAGTTAAATAATCCAAACGATATGTAAACATGTTGGCTTATTTGAAAAAATATGCTAAAAGTTAATTTTTTTTAATTTTTTTTTAAAACGTGAAAAAACTAAAAAAATAATATAACTTAAAAAAATTAAAAAATTAATTTTTAACTTAATTGTCAAAAGAAACCTTAATTACCGCCCAAAAAAATAGCACTCGTTCTTTTATGTCTCTCATAGCATTTCTATTGAAATGTGTCAGAGAACAAAAAAAGTAATGAAACTGGCAATGCGTCAGGTTTTTTCAAATTTTAAGCATGAATTCTTGATTTTGAATTTAATTAGTTTATTAATATAATTTTATATTTTATTCTAACCGCAACAGATTTGTTTTATTTGTTCTTGTGTTTAATCTTAGTTTATCAATATTCTTTTAAACATTTTCTATTAGAACCGAGTTAAGAAAAACACAATTAGATAAGAAAATTTGTCATTCTTACCCCAATAAATATGTTAAAATATGTGTAAAGTAAATATAAATTTTAAAAAAAAAATTATATAAAATCGCTCATACTCCCTCTCTCCTCTAATCACTCAACAAGTTCTTTGCCAACTCTCTCTCTCTCTCTCGTCTCGTCTCTTCTCTTCTCTTCTCTTCTTCTTACTAACTCACCCTCTGTATAGTTAACAACACTAATGACACCAACACATAAGTTAACACATCTTTTAAGGAAAAGAATATAAAAAATATGCTTGATCTTTTCTTTTAATCTTTTTATTATAAAGTTAATAGATTACACTAACATACAGATTAACACATTCATTGAAAATGCTCTTGCCTTTTGTTACATCCCTTTCACATAACATCACAAGCCCACTTCCCTTGTATTTATAATAAGATGGTTCATTGTGATTTAATTGGTAGTATTATTACCTTAATTGTTAAGTTATTGAGCTCAACTCCTTTAATTAAGAGTTGATAAAATTATGATTGTTAAATCTGTTATATATTTGATTATATGTTATTTTATTATATATATTATTAAATATTTAATTGGGTAAATTATATTTACCTCCCCTGAGATTTCTGACAAATACAGAGACCTCTCATGTGGTTTGAATAATTACAATAACCTCTCATGCTTTACCTGACAATATCAAGATTCTCCCATTCCGTCTATTTTGCACAAACGACGTTAGTATCCTATAAAAAATGACCATATTCAGCCCTTTGTTCAAGACTAACATCACTGCCTGTGATTGACCAACACAACCATGAATCCATTCTCTATGCTCCTAGTCAATAAGGACTTGGTCTCTCTCTGTCTCTCTCTTTTATCATTCTCCTCTCGCTACACAACCATACATATCAAAGGTGAGAGATTAAAAGTGTAGAGGAGAGAGAGAGAGAGAGAGAGAGAGAAAGAGAGAGTAGAAAATGAAGCCATTGTTGTCAATCATCTTCTTGTTCTCTCTTGGCTTCCAATCTAAACCAGTCATGGCCATCTTCAAACAACACCTTCTCTGTAGATTTCATCGCCGATGGCTCCGCATACTTCGTCACCGTCATCTACAACGGCATCCCAATCTGGAAAGCTGGCGGTGATTTCGGCGACGCCGATTCCTGCGCTTCTTTTCGATTCCTGCGCTTCTTTCCAATTCCTCAGCAATGACAACCTCCACCTCGTCAATTCTTCCGGCGCTGTCGTCTGGCAATCCAACATCGCTGGCCGTGGTGTCTTCTCCGCTGCCCTCGACGACTTAGGTAACTTCATCCTAAGAAATTCCACCGATTTGGTCTGGTCCACCTTTGATAACCCTACTAATACTCTCTTGCCTAATCAAAATTTCACTAGTAGCAAAAATTAGAACCTGGGTTGTTCTCTTTTAGACTTTTAATCTCTGGAAATTTGACCCTTCAATGGAATAACTCGATTGTGTGTTGGAATTCAAGTGTGAATTCGTCAATTAACAAAATTTTACATCCTTCATTTTATGACTTCAATCAATTGGGTTGTTGTCACTCACAGATCTATCATCTTCTGCCTCTGTGATCATGGCTTATGGTAGTGATTATGCTGAAGAGGTTGATATACTTAGGTTTTTGAAGTTAGACAGTGATGAGAATTTGAGGATTTATAGCTCTCCTAAGGGTAGTGGCCCCACAGTGCCAAACCCTTCTGCGTCTTCGCTGGGAAATGAAAAGGGCAATGGTTGGAAGCTGCACGCTTCGATTGTTGTGTTGTAGTTATAGTCCCCATTTTGTGTTTGGTCACATTGGAGGGAGGTTTGTAGTGGTGGTGTTGTAGAAACAACCCTAAATTTGGGGATTTGTCTACTCAATATGTTCTTCTTGAGTACACCTTTGGCACTCTAGTTCAGTTCTCGTATAAAGAACTACAACGTGCCACGGAGGGTTTCAAGGAGAAGCTTGGAGCTGGAGGATTTTGGGCTGTTTACAGAGGCGTTCTTGCTAATAAAACTATTGTTGCAGTGAAGCAGCTTGAGGGAATTGAGTAGGGTGAGAAACAATTTAGAATGGAGGTTGCAACTATAAATAGAACCCACTATTTAAATCTTGTGAGATTGATAGGGTTCTACTCTGAAGGTTGTCACAAGCTTCTGGTATATGAGTTTATGAAAAATAGATCCCTCGATAATTTTCTCTTTACAACAGAACAACAGTCTGGGAAATTCTTGAAGTGGGCACTTGAGGGCATTATGGGCATTTTAGTATTTATAGTTGATGACATCAGCAGGGTCTGTTAGGTCTATAAACAATTGTCAATTTTTGAGAAAATCTTGACTTTGTCAGGTAAATTTTACATCCTTCATTTTATGACTTCAATCAATTGGGTTGTTGTCACTCACAGATCTATCATCTTCTGCCTCTGTGATCATGGCTTATGGTAGTGATTATGCTGAAGAGGTTGATATACTTAGGTTTTTGAAGTTAGACAGTGATGAGAATTTGAGGATTTATAGCTCTCCTAAGGGTAGTGGCCCCACAGTGCCAAACCCTTCTGCGTCTTCGCTGGGAAATGAAAAGGGCAATGGTTGGAAGCTGCACGCTTCGATTGTTGTTGTTGTAGTTATAGCCCATTTTGTGTTTGGTCACATTGGAGGGAGGTTTGTAGTGGTGGTGTTGTAGAAACAACCCTAAATTTGGGGATTGTCTACTCAATATGTTCTTCTTGAGTACACCTTTGGCACTCTAGTTCAGTTCTCGTATAAAGAACTACAACGTGCCACGGAGGGTTTCAAGGAGAAGCTTGGAGCTGGAGGATTTTGGGCTGTTTACAGAGGCGTTCTTGCTAATAAAACTATTGTTGCAGTGAAGCAGCTTGAGGGAATTGAGTAGGGTGAGAAACAATTTAGAATGGAGGTTGCAACTATAAATAGAACCCACTATTTAAATCTTGTGAGATTGATAGGGTTCTACTCTGAAGGTTGTCACAAGCTTCTGGTATATGAGTTTATGAAAAATAGATCCCTCGATAATTTTCTCTTTACAACAGAACAACAGTCTGGGAAATTCTTGAAGTGGGCACTTGAGGCATTATGGGCATTTTAGTATTTATAGTTGATGACATCAGCAGGTCTGTTAGGTCTATAAACAATTGTCAATTTTTGAGAAATCTTGACTTTGTCAGGTAAAGCAGGAGAGTTTACTGTAATTATTCAAACCACATGAGAGATCCCTGTATTTGTCAGAAACCTCAGGGGAGGTAAATGTAATTTACCCTATTTAATTTAATGTGATTTTTATAAATGATTTCTTATCAATTCTCTCTTTCATAATATGTAAAGGGATGTATTTCTATTTTTTAAAAGTTAATATGAAAATTTTGAAAACAAAACATAATGTTGTTTGGGATGACCTAAATAAGTGCATTTTTTATCTTTTTATAAAAAGATGTGCAGAAAAGTAGAGAAGTGATGTGATGAAAAAAAGATAAAAAGATAGATTATTTTTACATTGCCAAACTTGGCCTAAATAGTTAGACCTATTAAATTAAATTAATTTATGATTGGATTGGCCCATAGTTGTATTTTCGTTTAGATGGGTCCATTAGTTGGGCCAATCAAATAAGTACATGTCGTCAACCTTTGCTCCAACATTGACTCGGCTTGTTGTGGCTTGCTAACTCAAAAAGAAAGAATTTCTAAATAAATGATTTATTTTATTATTTTTTTTCAGCCAGTATCTTGGAATCATGTGATTCTTGACAAAAGCGTAGCAATTCATGATTCATGCCAACCTCAAAATCAAGGAAAATTGTAATATATACTCATCCAAAAAAATTGTATATTATATTCATCTCTATTTTTAATTGATAACTTTAAAAATAAATAAATCTAAATAATAGATTATGATTACAATTTAGATTGTAGTTGTAATCATAATCTCATATTAGGTAACTTAATTAGTAGTTCAAAACCAAATTAGTATTATTCAGCTTGTTTGATTTTGGTTTTTAAAAAATACTTTTCAGAGAATTTTACTTTTTTATTTTTCATATATTTTTTGTTTTCAATAATTTTTTTAATATTTTAAGAATTTTTTAAAATTTTTAGACACACCTAACATAAATGCACTTAAAAAGTATAATATTTGTGAAATTATTTTTTAAAAATTCACTAAATACCAAAAATATAAAAAAAAAAATTCAATACATTTTTCATATCTTTGTGTATTTATTAATTTTTTAAAAAAAAATTTTGACAAATATTTTACTATTTATATACATCTAAGTAAGGTACATCTTAAAAAATAAAAAAAAATGCCTAAAATTTTAAAATTATGCACTAAAACCAAAAAAAAAAAAAAAAATACAAAAAAACAAAAAACGTAATCTTCAAAAAACTGAAACCACTGATTATTTTTCTTTTCAAAAATACTACAAAGGTTTTGTTTAGGGTAATTTTTCATAAATTAAAAGTTACTCATAATAAAAAATAATAATTTAGAAACAATTATTTATTTATTTATTAATAATCAGCTTATTTAAATTAGTTTTGTCTAAGAAAAAATTGAACCAAAACACTTGCCACAAATTTATTAACCTCAAAATCATCTCTTTTCTTGTCAGATATTTTTAATTATTAAATCATATCTCAAAATTCATATACTTTGAAATTTTGACATAATTTAATAATTGAATATACATTGGAACAAAAAAGAAAAAAAAATTAAGGAGACAAATCCTTGAACCTTAAATTTTATATGCCATACAGACCCACCCAAAATCGGTTTGGATATAAATTCCTAACACTAACCAAACACTATCTTCTACAAAGAAAAACTTCAATACCGTGCTTTCAATAATATCAATGGTTTACCTCCACTTCTTGTTCTTTTTATTTATTATAAATTTTTATTTTTGGGCAATCTTATTGGCTGGACAATTAATTATGAATTCATTTTTCTTTTATCTAAACCTTTTTTTTTTTTAATCCGACTACAAGAATGATGAATTTTAAATGCACAGAGGTTAAAATGGTCTCTATAAGTGAAAGATAATTTACCCCTTACAAATATATATATATATATATTATAATTTAATTTAATTTCTAGTTTGATGTTTTTTTTTTTTTTTTTTTTTTTTTTGATTCATAAGAAAATTAACAACAGGATCAGGTACAACACAAAACAGAGAGGTCAAGATACTAAGCCCTCACCGAATTCGCAGATATCAAGTCTGCTACAAGAAAGGAAGTTACATTGTTGGAGGCTCCTCAAGAAGATTAGATGTTCTTTTTGGTTGACACCTACGTTGGCTAAAGCATCAAAGTTGATTGGCTTCTCTTGGAACATATTGAATGGTGCATCTACATCTCTTCAGTATAAAGTTTTCCATCTTCAATCAGTGCTCTGTAGGGATGGGTTCCTTCCGCTCCATCATTGATTAGTTTCAAAGCAGTTTGGGAGTTAGTTTCGATTCTGTATTCTTATTAAGCCCCTTTTGCATAATAATGGTGTGAGTCCTCTATATAGTCCCCATAACTCAGCTTCTAGGCTGGTGTTGTTGCCCAAGTAACCATAATACTCTCATATCCAGCTACCAGCTTCTTCCTAAGCAGTCCTCTGTATCTTGATTGCTCGGGACAACCCTTGGAACATCCATCAGTATTTAGCTTGAGTTTACCTATAATAGGAAGAAGAAGAAGTTAGTCTAGGCTCTAAATAGTTTGGGTTGAGTATATTATTAAAGGCTGCTTGAGTTTCTAGGCCTGCTTCAAGATGGAACAAATGGTGATTGAGGGGGGGAGTTAAGGTTATCAACACTCTGCTTTATTTCTCTCCCTCTCAAATGGTCCAAAGAGCTGTCAAGAATATAATAGGCATTTAATTTCTGTCAGTTGGTCTTGGTTTTTATGTTGGTTTTGATCCAATCTGCTAGGGTTTTGTTGTTTCCATAGTTCCACCAGTTAGTGTCTTTAAGCATTATCTCAGATGGTTTTTGCTTTGGAGCATCCTCTAAGTAGGTGGTCCATGTCTTTCCTTGTTGTCTTGCATCTGGGGCAGATATCAGAATCAGAAAGGTTCCTGATGAGTCGCATTTGATTTGTTAATAATCTACTATGCATTACCAACCAGAGAAACTTTTCAGTCTTTGAGAAGCTCTAATTTTCCAGATCCATTGCCAATCTTGCCCATTGTCTTCTTGTTCAGAAATAGCCTTGTAAGCAACTGAGGTGGAATGATTACCAGTAAAAGAACCCTGCCATATGGGAGTATCCATGAAGGTTATAGACTTGGGTCTATATATATTCAGAATAGTGTTTTTATATCCTGTTGGAAATCAGGTCTTGTATTGGTGTGAGGTCCCAGCCTCCTTCATCATTAAGGATGGAGCTGACCCGTGTTGTATCGTTGATGTGAGGTTCTTTCACTGCTGTGGCAAAGGGGATGAGAACCCACACCACCAATCGGTCCAGAGTGAAATGTTTTCTCCATTACCTACACTCCATTTAATATTCTTTTCCAGCACATGTCTGTTCTTTATGATGCTTTTCCATGTGTGAGAAGCTGGTCTTTTGTTGGGCCAACTAGAGAAGGAGTGCTTTGTGAGGTATTTTGATTTGAGGATTGAACACCAAAGATCTGCAGAATTGCTTGCAACTTTCCATCTCAGCTTAGTGATTAGGGCCGAATTTTTGTTCTCTAGCCTTTCTAATTCCTAGGCCTCCTTGTTTTTACTTTTGTAGACATTTTGCCAGTTGACTAGATGAACTTTTTTACCCAGAGGAAATTTCTATTAAGCCTATCATTTTGTCTCAAATATCTCGAGGAAGTTCCATAATCTGCATCAAATGGTTAGGAATGACAGATGTGACAGATTTGATAATGGTGGTTCTTCCTGCAAGGGATAAGTTCTTGGTTTTCCTTCCAGATAGCTTACTTGACATCCTTTCTATGATATCTTTGGTGTGAAGGTTGGTAATTCTGCCATGGAGAAGGGGGGTTCCAAGATATTTGCCCAAGTCCGTTGGTTAAGGTCATGCCACATTGGTAGCTCAGAGAAAGAGCTTTCTTCTGGGGATGTTGGGAGAGACATACATTTTTTGACTTGGAAGTTGATTTTTTGTCCAGATATTTTACAAATTCAGAAGAGAACTTCCATGATACAATCACAATTATTTCTGTTTGCCTTGGCAAAAAGAATTAAGTCATCTGCAAAGAAAAGGTGAGAGATAGGTGTGCTATGTTTGGAAGCTTTGAGGCCTGTCCAGTCACCACTAACAGTTCTAAGATTGATCATGTTATACAAGTTTTCCATACAAAGAGCAAAGAGGTAAGGGGATAGGGGATCCCCTTGGTCTAAATCCCCTCCCCAGTAGTTGATGTTTAAGTGGTTGTGATTATACACCTTTTTTTTGTCATCAAATCATGTTCCTCCTCTGGACAAAATTTTTTTTGATTAAAAAAAAAAAAAAAAAAAATTGAATGAGTGGTCGCTTAGTGATTCAACCGTTTTGTCCTATTGGAATGTTGAAGCCCTGTTTGTCCTCCAAAAATTATTCACAAATTTTTTTTTTTGACAAATATTTTTTAAGATTTTAGTTTACTTCTTATCAAATTAGAAAATAACATTAGGGGTCTCTGAAAGTCATAGTTCAAATTTTTACTTTAATTATACATCTATATAATAAAGTAGAGATAGTTTTTTGATTTGTCCTATACGCATTCGTTCTACTAAGATATTTAAACAGTTCAGATTTATTCAAATTTATAAAATAATAGCTGAGATATATTTTTCAAAAAATATCTTAACATGTAGCATTTTCTATTTTTCTGCTTCTCTCTCTTGCTTTTTCCTTTTCTCACCATCATTCTATGATCCCATGATCCCACTTTCCTCTTTCTTTTCTTTTTATTTTTTTATTTTCTCCCATTTTTATTTTTCTCTCTATTTTTTTTTATTTTCTCCTTTTATTCACTTATTTTTATTCATATTATATGGAAAAGTTTGCAATCTCAGAATTAGGAGCCAGATTTTACTATGTGTAGTGGAGATTATATTAAAGAATTTTTTTGTCTACAAATTAAATGAATTTGAACAATTAATTATTATTTTTAAATATATTGAATACCTGATAGACTTCGTAAATTTAGACCTTATATGAATCTTCAACATATTTTAATAAAGCAGGACGGTTTTTGAATCTTCAACATATTTTTGTCTTATTAGGACATTTGGATGACTCAAATCTATTCAAATTATACAATAATGGTTGAGATATATTTTTCAAAAAATGTACTACATATACATTTTTTACTTTCCTGCTTCTCTCTCTTTTACTTTTTCCTTTTCTCACACCCCTTCTTCCATGATCCCATGATCCCACATTCATCTCTCTTTTATTTTTATTTTTTTATTTTCTCCGTTTTTATTTTTTTCTCTATTTGTTTATTTTTTTATTTTCTTCTTTTTGTTCAATATATTTTACACATATTTCTATACAATGTATGTATGCCCGTAATATACTAGGACATTATGGGCATACATACAATTTCTATATAATTATATAAGTAAAAGTAGTATTGTATGTATGCCCGTGAAAATTGTATGTATATTATGCACATCTATCTATCTAGCTATATATTATATAAGTAAAAACGAGTTTTCATGAAAAGTTTTGTGAGAACTCTAAAATTTTTATTTTTGATTTTTCAAATTAAAAAATAAATTTAAATAGTGTTGGAATTACAATTATATTTTAATCATAATATTATTTACACTGTGCCTTCAGACACGGTTATACGCTAGTATATATTAGTAGTTGACTCGTGTAATGCATGTGTTATTTTATTTATTTATAAATATTTGATAGTACAATATGTGTTATAAAAGAACAATTTTAATATTAAAATTAAAATTAAAGTGTGATTTTAATTATTTATTTTGATAATTTTAGCATTATCGTTTTATATAATTATTATTTGAATACTTATATACATTAATTTTAGTTAAATTATTTATTTATTTTGATAATTTTTAGTGCTAACGCATTGTAAAAGTGTGATTATTATATAATAATTTTGTATAATATATCTTAAATTATAAAATAATAAAATAAATACTTATTTTGATATTAAAAATAATAGTTAAATTAAAAGAAGAATTAGTAACATAAAATTAAAAGTAATTGTAACTATTTAATTTTCTTTTATATTCATTTAGAAAATAAAAATATGTAGAAATAGAAATTATATAAAATTTATTTAAAAAATTAAATATAAATATGTTATGGTTGGATTATCATATAATGATTTTATATGATGTATATATATATTAAATTATAAGATTGTAAAATAACACTCTTAATTAAATTAAAATATCAACTATATAAAATAAATTTAACAACAATTAATAAAAAAAAAATCACATAACAACATCTAAATCCCCTAAAAAAATAAATAATGAAAATATCCAAACGATAGATAAATTTCAATGTGTGAAGTGATTAATCATCTATAATATGATATTAAAATATAAAAAAACTTACTGTTTAACAATTAAAAAGTAAGTCAAGTAATAAATTCAAACTTTAGAGGTTTCTCAAGAATATCATACTATTTTTTAAAAAAATAAATCATTATAATAGGTCACCTAAATATAAATAAAAAAAATACTATTTTTAATAATATATATATATATATATATTTTACACAGGCTTCATCTTTTTGAATGGTCATGTGAAAGCTCAAGTGCAACAGCTCGGACGTGTCGGTGAAGATTTTTTTTTTCTTTTTTTTGGTTGTTGTCAAACAAGATAATTCGTCAAATCTCCATTGAGATTCTGCCACTCGGGGTTGTGCAAAATACTATTTAATTGGTTAAAATCGCACCAATTGATATTATTTTGTACCGTTTTAATTACTAAGTGCATATTAAATTTTAAAATTCATAATTCGTCTTTTAAACCGATTTAATTCGTTCCGTTATAATTAATACATATATATTTTTTAACTTCTAATAAAATATCAAAGTAAAAATAAATATAAAAGAGATTAGGGGAAAGCACCAATAAATCCTAAATTTGGGAATGTTAAACCATTTAGTCCCGAATGTTTTTTGTTAGACTAATAGGTCCTATTTCTCTAAAAACTTACTATAGGCATTTTTATGTCAAACATTATTCATCAAAAATCAAACATTAACAACGTCAGAATTATTTATCAAACATCAAACATTATCAACGTCAGGATTATTCGTATAATTTCGGTGAAAACATTATCAACGTTAGAAATATTCATCCAACATCTAACATTATCAAACGTCAGGATTATTCATCAAACATCAACCATTAAACATTAGAATTATTCATCATACATCAAACATTATTCATCAAACATCAAACACAACCATTGAAGATTAGAATTACTCATCAAACATCAAACATTATTCATCAAACATCAAACATCATCATCAAAATAACGTCAAACATCACAACATCATCATCAAAACAACATCAAAAATAAAGATTAAACAATTTTTTAAATAACGATTAAACATCAAAATAACAATTAAAATAACATCAAACATCAAAATAACGATTAAACAATTTTTTCTGATCAAACATCATATTCATCGTGCGTGTTTCAAACATCAAAAATTAATGTAGATCAAGCAACATCATCAAATCGGCAACATCATCGTGGGTGTTTCAAACATCAAACACCATAAATCTGCAATTAAATCTGTTTCAAACATCTCACAAAAAACCTTTCATCAAATCGGCAACATCAAACATTGATCTCCGATTTTCTAGACAATTAAATCTCACTTTAATGGTGTTTGTGATCTGATTTCGAACATAATCGTGGGTGTCTCAAACATCAAACACCCAGAGCCAAAAAAACACCCAGTTTCGTTAAAAAAACCCTTCTTTCCGAGTTTTTATTTGGGTTTCTCTCTTTCTCTCTCCGAATCGCATCGAACCAACAATTTTTAGTATTAGTTCCATTCCATCTTTCTCTCTATCAAAATCAATTCCTCTGCCTTTTCACACTTCAATTCTCTGTGAGTCTCTCTCCTCTCTCTCTCTCCTCTCTCTCTAGTTCTGTGATATAGATTGACTTTTTGTTGGTTTGGTTTGAAATTAATGGAGGTTCATTTCTATCAGAACCCTGACTGATCTTCGATGAATACAAGAGAGAGACACGACCTTACCCATTAATAAAGATGCTTTCTTGGTACTATTTCTCTAGTTTCTCAAGTTAGTTCTTTGATTTGTACGATTAGGGTTTTGATTCCCAAATGGGTTCAGTGAATAACAATGGTGTTGACAATTTGATATGAACGAAGAGATCTTCGCCTTCGTCCTCGGGCCGGATGAAGCCGAAGCCTTCTGGTCGTTAAACCACGTCACAGTACCCTCTCGATCTAGGTTCTCCTCCGCCATTAATCCTCTCAAGACAAACCCCTAACCCCCTAAATTGACGAACGGTTTTTCTATTGTTTGATGTTGGTGATGTGGATAATGTTTGATCTTGGTGATGTTGATAATGTTTGATGATGTTGATGACGTAGTTGATGTTTAAAAGAAGATCATAAAAAGGACTAAATGGTTTAATAAAAAACATTCAGGACTAACTAGAGTAACATTTATCAAAATGGGATTTATGAGTAATTTTTCCAAGAGATTAAGATGTAAAATTTATTACAAATTAATAGTTATATATATAAAACATATTATGTAAAATTAATTTATGTTATATAGATATAAAAAATATTATGCAAATTAGTGTTATATATTATGCAAATGTTTAATAATTGGTTAGAATATTCTTCAATCCGTCAATCTGCCTAAAACTGCCCAAACATCGATTTGCCAATCCATCAATTCACTATTCGATTTATAATTTTACTCTAAAATCACCTGAACCGCACCCCGCATACCCCAACTGCCACCCATAAAGACGAAGGCCTTTTTTACAATATAACTAATATAAAGGGGGAGTTACGGACCGGTCCTTTGGACTAGACTTTATTCCTAGGAAGTCCTGATCCAAAATAATTTAGCACATCTTTCATTTTTACCCCTTACATTCAGTTGAGTGATTTTATCCTAAACCCAAATACATGCATCTCTCTCTCTCTCTCTCTCTCTCTCTCCCCTATTTTTGTCACTGGCAAACCATTTCCTCCTCCTTCTCTATCACCCACCATCATCTTCTTCTCCTTCGTTACCATCACCTAGGGGTGTAAATATGGCCCAACCTGGCCCTGTTGGGTCTCGTGAGTTCCTGCCAAAATTTGGGTCGGGTTAGGCCGGGTCGGGCCACGGAGCAAAAAATTATGCCTAGGTCTAGCGCTAGGCGCAGAGGTATTCAGGCCTTGGGCAGGCCGCCCTGGTGGGCCTGGCCTCAGGCTTCGGCAGGACTAACCATTTTTTTTTTTTTTTAATTTTTTCTATCAAAATTTTATTATTTTTTATTAAAAAAGACACTGGGCCTCGAGCGGGCAAAGTCTTAAGTGGGCCTTAAGCGAGTCGATTGGCTGGGCCACAGGCCAGGCCAAGCTTCAAAATAATGGCCCAGGCCCAAGCCTAGGGGCTCGGCTTAGGCTCGGCCTAGGCCTAAACAGGTCGGGGTCATCCCAGGACGCGGGCGAGTTTTGGGCCGCCCACGGGCCATGGGCCATTTTTACACTTCTACTATCACCGTTGCTCCTCCCACATCACTTATCTGCTAGCTTCAACACTGTAATCCTCCATCATTGATCTACCATCTTTGACATCGTCGCTGCCACCACCTTCCTCCATCACCTTCCTCCATTACCAATCTACCATCTTCAACATCATTGTTGCCACCGTCTTCCTTCGTCACCGGTTTAGGATACAAAGTGTCCAATCAGTGCATTGAAAGGTGTTGTTGATCTTCTACAAACGTGTAATTGATCTGATAAATTTGTTACTTAATTCAGTGATAAATTTGTTGTGATGCATCCTCTCTCTCAAATCAAGTTTGTTATTTGTAAATTTTTTAATAAATTCATTAGTGATAAATTTATCACTGGTTTAAATAAATTTATCACTCGTTTAAAACAAATTTATCACTGGTTTAAACAATACAGAGTTCCAAATTCGTCAATGTCGACACATCCATCTCCATTTATGTCGATTTTATTGATCTCTCTCATATCTAACATCATCTCTCTCAAATCCAAGGGCCACTAAGACAATTCTCATGTTCACCAACACCAACGAATTCATCAATGGCTCTGGAACTCGTCAATGTCGACACATCCTATCTCTATTCATGTCGATTTTCTTGATCTCTCTCAGATCTAACACCATATCTCCCAAATCCAAGGGTCACAGAGACAGTTCTCATGTTCACCAATACCAACAAATTCATCAATGGTTCTGGCAATTCTCATATTCACCAATACCACTAATTCATCAATGGCTCTGGCAATATAACAGCATGGGAAAAATCAGGATAAAAAAATATAACATGACTTTCTAGTGCATGAGATAAAAACTTAGAATCTAATGAATAATAGATTCAATTATTAGCACCAGCTGGTAAAAACCCCCCTCCTAATATAATAAGGGTTGGGATGGTGAACTGAAAAGCAGTATAACATGAACTGTGGCCTTCTACTGGTCGGGCTCACACCAATCTGGACTCCGTGGGTAATTTTCATTCTATAGACTTGCAAGATCAACTAATTGGATTATAGAGTCAGGCCATAGTCGGCTCAACTGAACAGTCTAGTTTTTGTGGATCGGAGAGAAATTCTGTTGTTAAATAAATATAAAAATATTCAGCTTTTTGGTTTTAGTTTTCTGAAAATTTTACTTTTTATTTTTCCTATTTTTTTTCAATTAATTTTTTAATATTTTAAGTAATTTTTTTTTTAATTTTTAGACATACCTAACATAAATACAATTAAAAAGTATAATATTTGTGGAAAAAAAACCTTTACAAAACTCACTAAATATAAAAAATACAAAAAAATAAAATGAAAATTCAGTACATTTTTCATATTTTTGTGTTTTAATAATTTTTTAAATTTTTTTCAAAATTTTATATATACATCTAAGTAAGGTGTATCTAAAAAAATAAAAATTGCTTAAAATTTTAAAAATATTCATTAAAAATAAAAAACACGAAAAATAAAAATTCAATTTTTAGAAAATTGAAACTAAACACACTAATTATTATTTATCTAGAATTTTTATCTCGGCAAAATATCCAAAAGTGAGGTTTACGTAATGTAATGTATATAGGTACACTTCTCTAAATAAGTTGTGGAAATATATATGGTATTGTCATGAGAGTAGGATACTCAAATGAAACCCTGATCAATTAGGACTCTCATTCGCTTTTTGTTTTGGATTTGGTTTGGTCACATAGCTGACTATATATATATATAGATAGTGGAAAGACCAAAAAAAAAAAAAAAGAAGAGAGCAAAGACAGAAGAAGGATCAGAAAGAGCAAAGAAGGAAAGAGATGAAGATGAACTCAAGTTGTATGGCGGGGTCTTTAGATGGGCAATCACCAGAGGAGAAAAGAATTAGGAGGCTGAATCAATGGCCAGTAGCAGAAAAAGAATTCTTGAGAACTTTCATCACAAACAATTATAATACTTCGTCGTCGTCATCTTCTTCTCTGCCTAGGCCTACTCATACTCATGATCATAGCATTCCCATTAACTGTGAGCAGAGCACTGCCAATGATTATGTTCTAAAACGACATATATTTCTGACAAGTTACCCCTTTAGCAAGAAACTAACTGTTTCGCAGAGGACAGTTAAGTGGCTTCAGGAGAAGATGAAGAAGTTGAAGTTGAAGAACACCACCACCACCACCACCAACAACAACAATAATTTCAAGAAGAATTCATGTTCATGTTCTTTCATGGACACTGTTTTCAAGTTTTTGTTCCCGTGCACAATAAGTCTACATATCCAGATAAAAAGAAATCATATTTGACATCTACGCTAACATTCCTGACCCATATAACAAGAAGAATAAATCTATATCCTACATCTAAAATTTTAGATAATTTTTTGGATTATGTTTGGTTTCATAGACTTTTTCACCAACTAGATGTTCATCTGAAATTTAAAATCACCCTACAACAAGGGATTTTTTGGGGGTCAATATCAGGAAGATATGGTTGATACTAATGTAATTCAGCAACATTTAATTGACAATATTATTATTCGGATTATTATAATTGTTTTGATTCTTTGTTGTGCTTAATGCATTCGTGTGACCTGTCGTGTTCAATTTTTTTATATGGTTGGATATTTTGATGTAATTATTTGTAATTAACCTTAATGATTGACAAAATTTATTTATACCCAAAAAAAAAAAAAAAAATTGAAATGGAAAAGAGTTACATCGTGATACTGCCAAACCCAATGGGTCAAAGTTATCCTTCAAGGCCCAAGGTTTGGACTTGGACTGATTTTAATAATTCGTCAAAGTGAAAAAAGGGATTCTATTTGAACCTAAAAAATAATTCAGTACGTTTAATTTCTCAGTACTCTTAATACATCTATATTTTTTCACAAATTATCCTTTAAAATTTAAATCATAATTTGTGGTATACCCAAATAATAAACAAATCCATTCAAAAAGATAAATTCTATTGACACAACACTAACTTCAAATTGCACTACTTTGAAAAATTCTTAAGCACCAATTACATGTTTTGATAGTCTATAAGCGTATATATATACACATCTGGAACTTGATTGCATATGTAAGTATATGTGTCTTTATCTATGCATGGGTCTATACGTATTTGATATATACAAATTTAAAGTGATTAGTGTTTGGTTGAGAAGTTGATTACCATAGGTTGATCTTATCTTTTTGTCAATTGAATGCTTCTTCTACAGGGTTATCCCTATGATCATTGGTGAGGTTCAGTTAGTTTTTGTGGATGGTCGGAACATACTTGATGGGGTTTTGATTGCAAACACTACAAGAAAAGGAGCATTATAACACGGAAGCATTTGCGACGGCATCACTTATCGTCGCAAAAAGTGATTTTTTGCGACGGCACCACTTGCCATCGCTAATAAATGGGTTTTTAGCGATGGCACGCCTTCTTGTTACAAAAAAGTAACTTTTTTGCAACGGTAACAACAACCGTCGCAAATAATGCGATTTTTTTGCGACAATAACTTATGCTATCACAAACAAAGTTGTTTTTGGCGACGGCATGAACTGCAGTTGCAAACCCAAAAAAAAAAAAAAAAAGGCTGTTTTGATGAGACGGCATTAGAAGTATTAGCGACAACATTTGCCGTCACAAAAAACTGAAATTTTTGTAGTGTTTCACCTATTTTTCATCTTCATGTCTCTCTCTCTCTCTTATTTTTCTCTCACTTATCTCTCTTCTTTTTCTCTTTCTCTTTCTCTTTCTCACTCATCACTCTTTTTTTTCTCTCTCTCTCTCTCTCTCTCTCTTTCTCTCCCATTTTCTCTCTCTTCCACATTGTGCTCGCGTTGCTCACTCTCTCTCTATCTCTCTCTCTCTCTCTCTCTCAATTGCTCATCTCTCATTTCTCTTAATCACTTATCGAAAGAGAAACAGGTCAAAAAATGAAATAGGCCTCTATCTGTCTCTCTCTTTTTCTCTCTGTCTCTCGCTCATCTCTCTTCTCTCTCTCTCTCTTTATCTCCTATTTCTCTCACTCATTACTCTTCTCTCTGGCTCTCTCATCTCTCTCCACTCTCTAACTCTCTTGCTTATCTTTCTTCTCTCTTTCTTTCTATGTCTTTCTCTATATCTCTTGTTCATCTCTTTTTGCTGTCTCTCTCTCTGTCTCTGTCTCGTTCATCTTGTTTCTCTCTCTTTTTTCTATCTCTCTCTCTGTGTCTCTCCCTCCCTCCCTCATCACACTTCTATCTGGCTCTCTCATCTCTCTTACTCATCTTTCTTCTCTCTCCCTCTCTCTTGTTCATCTCTTTTTTCTGTCTTTCTCTCTCTCTCTCTCCCTCTCTCTATGTGTCTCTCTCTCACTCATCTCTCTTCTCTCTCAATCATTCATTTCTCTGAATCACACTCATCTCTTTCTCTGAGCCCATTGTTGTTGAAAAAGAAAAAAGTCAAAAAATGAAATGGTTCTCTCTTTTCGGCTCTTTCTCTCTGTGTCTTTCGCTCATCTCTCTTCTCTCTTTCTTTCACTCATCTATCTTCTCTATCTCTCTCACTCTTCTTTCTTCTCTATTTCTTTCATCTCTCTCTGTCTCTCTTGCTCATCTTTCTTTTTTTTATGTCTCTTTCTATCTCTCTCGTTTATCTCTTCTCTCTCTCTCTCTCTCTCTCTCGCTGATCATCTTTTGTTTCTTTCTCTTTCTAGTTTTCATTGCGCAGCAAAATAAACATGAAGGTTTTGGCAAAAAAATGAGTTTTTTTTTTTTGTTTTTGCTACGGCAATCTTCCCCGTCGCAAATACAGGTTATCGACGACGGCAATACTCCTGTCGCAAATAAAAAAATTACTAAACGTGCCATAGATTCATTGTTTAGGGCCTGTTTGGTAACTATTTCGTTTTCAGTTTTCATTTTATATTTACAAAAAAATTACAAAACTGTTATAAAAACTTATTTGATAATTTTTTTGGTTTATAAATGGTTGTCTCAATTTATAAATTTGAGGAAAAATTGTAAACTCAAAAAATGAGTTTACGTTGGTTTTTAAACAAAAATTTAAAAATTTGTTTAACAAATTTTTTTTAATTAACTTTTTTTCAAATAATTTTTTTCAATTAATTTTTTTTCAATTAATTTTTTTCCAATCATTTTTTTTTTCAATTAATTTTTTTTTCAATTATAATGTATATGATCCCATTGTCATAGATAATTAAAAAAAAATACAAATATTTTAAGCCTGGACAAACATATTTTTTAGTTTATGTTTTAAACATTTTGTCCAAACGATGTGGTTCACACCGCATATCTTAACTTTTCTCTTCTTTTCTTCTTTTTGTTTTCGTTTTCCCGCTCTATCCGAATTCCCCCCATTCTTTCCCCTCTTTTGTTTCTCACGATCTCAAATCCCCAATCCCCTAAATAAAAAATCCTCAAATTAAACCCTAACAGCTCTAAACATCCTATCGTTTTCACAGATTGGTAACCAACATTTGTCTCACCTCTTGCTCCTCCACCACGCCGATCGCTATCGCTATCGCCGTCGCCTCTATTAGCCTTGCCGGTCGCCGCCACATCTTCTCTGCTCGCCAATTTGGTACGTGCTTTCTGTTTGCTCTCTTTCTACTGTCTTTTTCCCTTATTCTCTGTTTTGGGTTTCTTTGTAATGTTTTTTGACGAAATGGGTCTCTAGATTTGGACCTTTTGCTTTTTGATTTGATGTTTCTGTGTTTTTTAGGACTGGAAAGAGAAGATATATATTTTTTCCCTTGTATTGGACACATGGTTTGTAAAGGGTTTTCAATCTTATTAAAATCTAAGTTTTGTAATGGATTTTGAAGAGATATATTCAAATCTAAGTTTTGAAAATTGCTGTAATTTGTTTTTCAAATCTGAGTTTTTTTTTACTGTCTATTTTTCTGAAAAAAAAATGTTCTGCTTATTTTTCCTCTCTGTTTTGTGTGTTGATCAAATGATTCATAATAATTCTAGAACATTAGGTGAAGATGATTTTACTTTGGGAACCTAACTGTGGCACCCACTAAAACACCAAACAAATGTTATGAACCAAAAAAAAAAAAAAAAGTATCCAAAAAAATAAGAAGAAGTAGCATGTTATATATGTGTTTAAGGCCCACCTTTAACAATGAAACCAACCTTCAAAAAAAAGTATCTGTTTCTCAAGACCCACCTTCAACAATGAAACCAAGACCATCTCTGCAAAATGAAATTTCTCAACAGGTATTTCTTCATTCTCATCTCTCTCTCACTCTCACTCTCACTCTTAATATGTGTTTTAATTTTTCTTTGTCTAGTCTTTCAGTATATTTCATTATTTGTACTCATTAATTTGTTTTGATTTATGGGTTCGTGTTGAGTGGTAATCATTTCCTTTGTAATTCCAATTTTTTTTTCTTATATGGGTTTTTTTTCTCTAGAAGTTCAATTCTTTGAAAGGGTTTTGCATTTTATGCTCTAGAAACTCAAATAATAAGGACTAATTATAGCTGGGGGGGGTCCCAAATTTTCATATTATCTGATTTTTACTGGTTTATTTTTAAGGCTTTAAATGGAAATAAGTTATGTTAGTTTAAATGGAGTATTGATTATGTGTTGCCAATGGACAAGGACAATAGGTAGATAATGAGTTAATGTCACAGTTGAGGTTTTAAGCATTTAACGTCCTATTGAAATATCAGTATTTATTTGGGGTTTTTAGTAGTTGAGACGTGAATATAGTAAAAACCAACTGGGTTTGAGTTAGGAGTTTGAATATAAGGAATTTGTACAAAACATGAAATAAATGAGTCCATGGAAGAACAAAACATAATGGGCATGTACTAAATTGAATCAGGAAAAACCATAAATGCTTCTTCCTCTGCTTGCCACGGAGATGTTTAGAGTGTTTAATCATGATCAAAAGCAACGCATTTTCTTTCTACATTCTTTTCTGTTCGGTTTTTGAATGTTGATATATTTGTTTTCTTAATCATAATTTAAAGAAGTTATCGTGTTCAGCCATGCTTACTTTAGCTTACCAAAGAAAATATTGCTTTTGAAGATCTTTTTTTCAAGATACTATAGCACATATCTTTCCATTAATGCCATTGAAACTATAATTCATCACATTAGCTAATTTTTGACAATACAATTAAATCATGATGAGTGTGGCACCAACTAAACATTGATGCTGAAATAATTTTATAGTTTTACAATCTAATTCCAACTTAGCTTATTATTTTTCAATTTATAATATTTTATTTTTAATATGATTATCCTATCACAAGCTTTGTTCAAATAGCTATCATATTCCAAATTTCAATTTTTTTGCTTCTCTAATTATAGAAAACTTAGCAGATCGATTTGTTTATTTCTCCCATGAAATAATTAAGTTCACGATAACTACTAAAACAACTCTGCCTTAAGCACATGCATATTTATAGTAGAGCAAAGTAATTTTCATTGTTGATTTTGGTTAATTTGTTCATCATCATTCACCTATATACATTACTTCCTTTTGTTGAGTTTTCATCGAGTAAAAAATTTAAAACTATGCTATTAGAATTCTTGATTTTCTTATTAATGAAATCATAATGCCACAGATGATTTGAATATGATATTATTGATCGGCATTTGATAGATCATATCATACAATGTAAATGAACAGGTGTTGTTCTCTCTCTCTCTCTCTCTCTCTCTCTCTCTCTCTCTCTCTCTTTCTATGTATTCATTGTAGTAAAATCTGAGAATAGGAATATTCATTTGAAGTTCACTTGCATATGCAGGAAATAATTTTCTTTGCCAAAAAGATGCACCATCAGATTCACCAAAGAGGAAGTTGATTGCGTCATAAATTTGTGTCAGCTAAATTTCCCCTCTTTTTTGCATTTTCATTTGATGCAATTCAATTATTTTGAGCACATATATATATTGGAACTTGAGAGTTGGCCTAAATAATATGCATTTTGGTTGGGGTTGCTAATGAAAATTTCTAGCCTCTAGCGTTAGCTTTTTGGTGTTAATGAACACTGCATACTTCATACAGGAATTAAAACAGATAACCATTACATGGAAATAATGATTTATGCTGTTGATTAGAAAACTTAAGCTTCTGTACAACTAATTTCCAAAATAATCCATTGTTTTCAACAAGAAAATGGAGTGTGAATGTGAGTTATATAATAGTTTCTTCCTATTCTTAGCACTGAATTTCAAAATTGGATCAATTGGTGTGTATTCTTTACCTATTCATGCTAATCTGGTTAGGTCTTTTGATGTTTGAATGTATTCATATATTAATACTCAAGATAAATGTTTCACACCAGTTCAAATCAAAACCAAACCACTATACTATTTGCGAGACGATATCATGCTGCAACTGTCATTGATGGAGAAGCCTCTGAGTGGTTTATAAGATTTTTATTTTTATTTTTTTATTTTCTTTTTTCTGATTTTGAGTACTTTGGGCTAATTCTTCCAAACTAACATTGAGGAGCTCTAGGTTTTATTGTAGCACGAAACTTGGCACACACAACCGCCTAGGCACGAGAGACTTGTGGAAGAAGACGGGACTCGAATTGGGTTCTCGGTTTGGGAGTTATAGCCGGATTTTGGTCTAGGCAAATTAGTTCCTTAAGAAACTTAATTCGAGGTGTTGACGCCCCAAAATCACCAAACGACGTCGAATTAGCACAAAACTTAGCACACACAACTACCTTGGCACGAGAGACTTGTGGGAGAAGACGGGACTGGAATCGGGTTCCCAATTTGGGAGTTAGAGCCAGATTTCGGTCTAGGCAAACTAGTTCTTTAAGAAACTTAGAATTTGAGGTGTTAACGCCCCAAAATCACCAAACGGTGTCGGATTAACACGAAACTTGGCACACACGATCGCCTAGGTACGAGAGACTTGTAGGAGAAGATGAGCCTCGAATTGGGTTTCCGGTTTAGGAGTTAGAACCATATTTCGGTGTAGGCAAATTAGTTTCTTGAGAAACTTAGAATTTGAAGTGTTAACACCCCAAAATCTCCAAACGGCGTCGGATTAGCACGAAACTTGGCACACACGACCGCCTTGGCACGAAAGACTTATGGAAGAATACGAAACTCGAATCTAGTTCCCGGTTTGGGAGTTAGAGCCGAATTTCGGTCTAGGTAAAATTATTTACTTAATTATCTTTGTAATTGTATAGTAGTTAAATTTTTATTTTTTTTGTAATTAACATATTAACACATGTCATTAATTATTTCTGTTTTTTGTTTTCAGATATTTTTCGAGTAGGAGTTTGCTTCTTGTGGAATGCATGCTTGTGAAGAATGTGACTAACTTTTGTTTTTGTTACCCACGGAGAATGATTAGGAAAACTTTTGTTTTTAGTTTATGTTATTTTGAATCGTGAACAACATTATGTATTTAAACATTATATATGTATTATGGAATATTATGTAGTGGGGTAATTTTGCTGATGTGTAGTTATAAATGCAAGAATATTTCTATTATAGAGAAATTGTTATTTCTATATAGGAATTTTTATATTATTATGCAATTATTGGTTTCTTTTTTATTTTTTTCATTTAATACAAGTAATTTAAATATTTTTAATAATTTTAATTTTTTTTTTTTTTGGCGACATCACCACACCATCGTAAAAAACATTAGAAATAAAATGTATTTTTTTTGGCGACATAGGCAATGCCGTTGCAAAAGAAATTGGCAACAGAGATCACACCGTCGCAACAAAAAAACATTTCGCGACAGCAGGTTTTTTGCCATCTCAAATAAAATTTTTAGCGACGGTACAACATTGCTGTCGCAAAAGATCTCAATTTTTTATATATTATAGGCGATAGTAAAATGTTGTCGCAAAAGGCAACATTTGCCGTCGCTAAAACGTTTTAGCAACGCCCTCTGTTGTGACCCCCCGTTTGCTGTCGCTAAAAGTTTTTTGAAACGACATTAGGAGTATTAGCGACGACATTTTGCTATTGCAAAAAACTGAAATTTTTGTAGTGAAATGAGATCGTTGATGAGTGGAGAAAATCGAAAAGTAAAGGCCTAATTCTCAAATTAGATTTTGAAAAAGTGTTTGACTTCGTTAATTGGGAATTCTTATTTTCCATGCTCTCTAATTTTGGTTTTGGCGATAAATGAATCATTGCCTGTGTGTCTTATGCTAAGATTTTAGTCCTGGTCAATGGATCACCAACTCCTGAATTCCATCCGTAAAGGGGTTTAAGATAGGGCGATCCTTTGTCATCTTTCCTATTCAATATTTTTTTTTTATCAGCAAAAAAACTCTTTATTGATAATAACATAACAAAAATAAATCTTGGTATACATCAACAAAGAGGGAAGACAAGAGCAAAAAGCATCATTGCAAACCTCCATAATCTCAACTAGGTTGGCACTAAGGAGAATGCACAATTATCTGCTAGCTCAAGCCAACAGGTTGGTGAGAAACCAACCAAAGAGGGAACAAGCAAAGCTAAGATGACAAACCAGTACAAAAATAGATCACAGCAGATCTCAGCAAAACAGAACACAACTCCATCTCAGACCATGACACCTCCACTGTTTCATTCACAAAGCAAATTAGTGCAAAATACAGCTCCAAGTCATTAAGACTCCAATACAGCAGCAGCATGCACTGATGACAGATATACACTCCAGCAGCATCAACCAGAGGACTAAATATTAAGAAGTGCATCTTTATGCAACTAGAGGATAACTAGCATCTGATCAGCAACAAACCAACAGCAAATTTAACATCAGTAGCACCAAGCAACAAAACAACAACACTAGCAAAATGAACATCAGCTAAGCAGAACATCAACACCAACACCAACAACAGTGGCAGCAGTAAAATAGAACTCATCAGCAGAATAATAGAACAACAGCAGCACTACCAGTTAAACATCAAATACACAGCCTAATCTGATTCAGATTGGAGACAAAATCATGGACGGAATATGAATTACCATAAGAGTGGCATTTCAACCAAATTGTGATTCTAACCTTAATAAGCTCAATGATCTCCAAGAAGTTGGGCTGGGCACTGTTGAAAACACAATCATTCCTGAGCTTTCAAATTAACCAAACAACAGCAAGTGGGATGACTTTCCATCTTTGTAATTCTTTCTTCTTAATTTTTGTGCCAAGCCACCAATCAAACAAATCCACAACAGAGCCAGGGCAAACCCAAAAAAGACCCATTCAATCAATGATAACAGACCAAATTTTCCAGCTAAAAGGGCAAAGAAACAAAATATGAGTAATGGTCTCTGAGTCAGATTTGCAAAAGATACACTAAGTGACATATTTCCCTCTGAGAACACCAATATGATGAAGGAACACAGATGTTTTTACTCGACCTTTCTAAACTAGCCAAGAGAAGAATTGGACTTTTGGTGGTGAGATGTTGTTCCAAATGAATCTGGGCATAAACAGATCAGGATCTCTGTTGGACTGCCACCAGCAAAACAAATCCTTTGCTTTGAAAACACCCTGAGATGAAGTTTTCCATCTCATTCTATCCTCCATTCCATGCCTTAATGATGGCCCATCTCCCAGTAAAACTTGTATATTATGAACTGATTCATTTTCCTAGGTTAACAGAGGTCTTCTAAAACTGAGATTCTAGTTAGAAGAGCTAGATTTCCTAACAATGAAGTCTAACAAAGATCCATCCTTATCAGAAGAAAAACTAAAAAGTCTAGAAAATTTAGACTGAAGGCAGTCAGTCCCCACCTAGATATCCTTCCAGAAAGATATGCTGGCCCCATTACCAATAACTAATTCTGTATTAGTCAAAAAGAAATTGAATAAAGCAGGATTTTCTAAAGCAAGGCCTATAATGTCCTTCCAAATCCATGAGCAAGTAGTAATAGTGCCTTGAGAATGGAACCAACTACCTGTTCTGGAACTATACTTGTTGCAGATTAATTTTCTTTAAAGAGCTTGCTTTTCATTATAGAACCTCCACCACCATTTAGCAAGAAGGCAAACATTGACTTGACCCAAACTTCTTACACCTAAATCTCCTTGCTTCTTTGTCAGTGAAACATCCTTCTAACTAATCAGGTGTACCTTTCTTTTGACATCTGAATCACTCCACAAGAAAGAAGTTTGAATTTTATCCACCTCTTTGATTACACATTTTGGCATTTTAAACAAGGAGATGTAGAAAATTGAAGGTAATAATGTGGATTGATAAGGGTGAGTCTATCGGCAAATGATAAAAGTCTCTTTTCCATCCTGAGTTTGCTCTTAAATTTGTCCAAACTGGTTTCCAAGTGGCTTTCCTTTTGGATGGTAGCAAAAAAAGCCCAAAGATATTAAAGGTAACTTCTGATAAGCAATCAATGTGGATGAAAAAATATTGATTAAAGTCTCAGAGACACCAACACCACAAACTGTACTCTTGTGGAATTTTTTTTTTTTAGCCCTGACATAATTTCGAAGCACCGAAGTATTTTCTTCAAGGTTGTGATCTCTAGTAAATCAGCTTCACAAAAGAGAATGGTGTCATCAACAAATTGGAGGTGAGTGAAGTGCAAGCCAGTGGGACCAACAACAACCCCTTTAATTAAGCCCAAGTCCTTAGCTCTAGTTAGAAGCAGATTTAACCCCTCTGCAACAATGTTAAAAAGAAATAGTGAGAGTGGATTGCCCTGTCTAAGCCCTCTTTCTGGTCAAAATTCATCTGTGGGTGAGCCATTGACAAGAATGGAAATGCTAGCAGTTGTTAAACAAGATTTCATCCAGCCCAACCATTTTGAACCAAAACCAAACTTGATAAACTAATCAAAAAGGAACTCCTAATTTACAATATCAAAGGCTTTTTCAAAATCAAGCTTTATAATCACCCCTTGGGTATTGGATTTTTTACACTAATCTACAATCTCATTAGCAATGAGCACTTCATCCAAAATACTCTTGCCCCCTAGGAAGGTAGACTGTGCTTCACTTACTATGCTAGGTAAAACAAGCTTCAATCTGCGAGAAAGAACCTTGGAAAGAATCTTATAGACAGAGCTAATCAGGCTAATGGGTCTGAAATCCGATAGAGACAAGGGGTTTTCCTTTTTTGGGATGAGATTGATAAAAGAGCAACTGAGGCCCCCAGCTAAAATCCCATTCTCATGAAATTCCAACATAAACTTCAGAATGTCATGCTTCATAACTTTCCAACACTTTTGGAAACAAAATAAGTTGAAGCCATCAGGGCTTGGGGCATTATTCCCATCACAATCTTTGATGGCAGCCCAAACTTCATCTTCAGTGAATACACTTTCCAGCATGGCAGATTCATTGCTAAGGGTGTTAATAGACTTAAATTGCCCCCCCCCCAATTTAGGCCTAATTTTCCAACGCTTTGCATATAGATTTTTGAAATGGTTCATTACTACTTTTTTGAGTTCTCCATGTTGCACTACTGAAACGCCATTAACCTCGATTGAGTTAAGTGAGTTCCTATTTTTTCTACTTGTGGCAGTAATATGAAAGAACCTGGTGTTCTTGTCACTCTTCATTGCGCAACTGAGCCTAGATTTCTAGAGCCAGAGCTTTTCCTCCAATATTCTCAATTTCCATACTTCTCTCAATAACTCGTTTCTTTGATCAAATTCATCAACATGGAGTGGTCTTTCCTTAGCTATTAGATCCCATGAGTGAAGTTCAGCTTCCTTCTCTTTAAGTTTTTCATTGATGTTACGAAATACTTCTTTATTACAAACTTTCAGGCAAAGTTTTAAGGATTGCAACTTCTTTTTTAAAATAAATCCTTCCCAGGCCTCCAAACTAGAATTTTCCCAATTTTGCTTGACTGTCAGTAAGAAACTGGGATGCTTAGTCCAAGCATTGATGAACCTAAAGGGTCTAGGTCCCCAATCTTTATCATCTTCCATCAGTATAATAGGGCAGTGATCAGACAAGGTTCTGGGTAAGCCCCAAAGTTTGAATCTAAATAATTCAAGCCATTTAGGGTTAAGAATAAATCTATCAATTCTGCTCCACCTAAATCCGTCCTGAGAACTGCCCCAAGTGTATTTTCTGCCCAACATTGGTAAATCCACCCTTTGAATCTTTTCAATAAAATCCCCAAAATACTTCATCCCAACATCCCTCCTAACACAACCCTTTTTTTTCCCAATAAGTCTTACTTCATTGGAGTCTCCCCCAATGAACCATGGATGGATAAAAGGGCTTTTATGATTAATTAAGGTTTCCCATAGCTGCCTCCTTTTCAGCATATCATTGGGAGTATGGACATTAACAATATTACAAATGAAGTTTGAAGAAGTGGTACCTGAAAGTAAGATGAAATTCTTACTACAACAATAAGCAAACAGAATAAAAGCCTCTGGTTTCCAAATACACAGCAAGCCTCCTGCATTCATTCCTGTTGTATCCACAGTCATGAACTCCATCTAATTCCCAAGCCATAGTGATTTGACAAATGATTTTGGCATTTCTGTTTTTTTTTTTTTTTTTTCTTGAATTAGCACGAAGTCCACTTTTCTGAGACTCATCAGCTCCTTTAATTTCCTTTTTTTTCTCAAGTTTCCCTAATCCTTTGACATTTCATGACATTAACTTCATCAGAACACAAGATAAAACTCCTAAGCCACCATATCCTACAAATTAGGGCTGCTTAGCAGCATCCAACTGTTCCCTTCTCACCAAGTCCTGTTTTTCAAGCTCCATAATCTTCTTTACTATATCTTTTTCATTTCCTTCACAATTTAATCCAAGAAGCTTCCCAATTTGTAGAGTTGCTTGAGCTTCATTTAGAAGATGCTTTCCTTTGCTTGATCTGCTAGTTAAAGAGATTGAATCAGATAATGCCTGGGACGCAGCTTGGAAGAGGACACCCTTTTTTATTCAGTTACCTCCAATTGCCATGACTTTGACTCTCCTTGAAGCTTTCCTAGGGTGTTTCTTAACTGAATGATGATTGCCCCTGATATCCTTTGCTTTACTGACTTCAGCCTCTAGCATTAAGTTTCTACATTTAACCTCCATTGACTGTAATAAAGAGTATGGACATGTGAGTTGTGCAACCCAGTGTTGATGGGTTCAATTGATCTTACTAGGCCCACTTCGTTAAGACCATGAATTGGTTGAGTTCTGGAGTGATTTAAATTATCCAGCTGAACTGGGCCTAAAAACACTTCTAAGTTTACATTGGGCTGAGAGGAAAGTGGCCCACTCAAGCTTTTCAAAAAACCTGAAGTAGCCACATGCCCATCAACTCTTTGACTTCTGTCATCATCATTGAGACCGTTGCAATCTGACAACAGTGCCTCATTCCTCATGCATGCGCCTCCATTACTGATCATTCTCAAGCCACTAGCCGTCTCATGTATTACAGTGATAGCCAGAAGGCTATCCTTATCTACCATATCAGCTTCTTTCTTCGGAGAAGATATACACCTATCAACTCTCAGACTCTTCAGCCTCTCTAAGTCATCACCAATTGCCACATCATCATCATCTTCTCTAAGGGGCACTCCATTATCAACACAGTGTTCAGCGCCTCTGTTTATACTAACAGAACTGTCGTTCCTCAAAGGACTAGCAGAGCTACTTGGATTTTGCATGACAACTATTTGTTCTTCACAAACTCTGATCTGGTAAAATTTACCTTTATAGTCCAAGGTCATCACCTGATTGATGCAGTCCAAAACTTTGGTTGTTATTCGAATTTTTCCACAGCAAAGAGATGACATGTCAAGAGTAACTCTATTAATCTCAATAACATCACCCCATAACATGCCTATATTTTTAAAGTTGGCAGAGTTTCAAAGATGAAATGGTACTCCATAGCAGTTAAGCTATACCTCCATTTCATGCTCAGTGATTATGTCTTTGGTCCATTGTATGATGGACTCACACTAGTCATGAACCCAGTGCTCCAAATCCTTGCTTTTACTTCTCATTTCTTCTTCTGAATTAAATGTGAGGATCACTGACTTGCATCCAATCTCTCTTATCTGAACCTCAAGTCCACACTTGTTAAACACTTCTTGTTTTAAATCAGAGGCAAGACAATAGGGCTTGAGTTTGACGACTAGACTCCCATATAGCCAGTTGTTTCCATACTCTTGGACTTTAACTATTAGCCCTTTTGTAGCGACCCTGATTTTTCGTAAGCATTTATTTATTTATTTATTATTATTATTATTATTTATTATTACTTTATTTTATTTTGGGACTTCATTAATTATGTGGTTACATAAGAATTTAATGTGGTATTTAATTAATTTAATATGGTATTTAATTAATTTAATGTGATATTTAATTATATGTAATTAATTTGAATATTTATAATTATATATATATAAAAGGTGTTTTATATATTGATAAAATATATATTATATTTATGTGGTAATTGTAAAATATAATATAATAGTTCATTAGGTATAATATACTTAGACCTAGGTTTTATCACAAAAAGGTGTGTGGAAGAATATTCAAGTTAGCAGCAGCCACAGAGAGATTAAAAGAAAAGAAGAAAAAAAAACAAAAAAGAGAGAGAGCAGCCGAGAAAGAGAGAGAGAGAGAGAGAGTAATCAAAGAAAAAGAAAAAAAAAAAAAAAAGGAGAGACGGCAGAAGAGGTGGAGAAAAATGAAGAAAAGGGTTAGGGTTTTGTTTTGGTGGCTTTATTAATCCTCCAAATATTTCTTTGATCTTTAAAAAAATATTGTGAGTACAAAACCCACTTCCCTTGATTTATGTTTAATTTGTTGTTTTTATTTATTTGATGTTAGTTTGATTTTGTATTTACATGAAGATGTTAGATTGATTTCAATTATTTTTGTTAGTTGCGTATGCAAGGTTTAGGGTTTTCATATGTATTTATTTTATGGTTGTAATCACACTCATGGTTGTATGAAATTAAAATAAATTAGGAACCCATAGATAAATTCCTTTCATTCCACCATAACTGCATGAATTATTGTTTTATTTGAGTGTTGGTGAGAAAGAGTGTATAAAAAAATAAGGTGAGGATTATGAGATTTATTTGAATGCCTTAAGCTTGGTATTGTTATGTTTGTTCTCATGAGTAGATGAGAGATTGTGTATATATATATTGTTGTTTTGTTCTCATGAGTAGATGAGTACTTTGATTTACGCGCGTACGTATATACTAACCATCCGGGGAGTGTGGGTCAAACTCGGGACGATATCCCCATGCAAGTTTGGCTTCGGAGCGGTGTTAGGTATACGAAAGGCACATGGGATATATATGTAGGCCGGAAGTGAAGGGCCGAAGTGGTGGAGTTAAGGTACAAAGAATTTAATATGAGTTTATTGTTATAGTGTAAATTGTATTGATTTGTACATCTTTAAAAAAATAGTAAACGACCTTGATAAATTATGAAATTTGGGAAAAGGCATATATACGTAATTCTAGAAAACTTTTGTATTTTAGGTTTGTACTAAAAAGATCAATTAGAACTTATAATCGAATGATCGTGGTTATAGTAGTTTTTATTCATTTTAGCAATGCTGACTTTAGATGCTGTTTTAACCCACGAAATGAGCTCATTTTTATTGGTTTCGCATAAACTAAAGGAAAACATTATTTTGAACACTTTCGTGTTTTGAACTTTTCCGAAAAAAATCATCTTAGGGCTGTTTTTGTTCGTTTTTGGTTCTAGATTTTTTTGATTGAATTTCGTCTAAGTTCTTCTACCAAGTTTTTCTCTCAACCTGTTCAGTTTCTACGTAATTCGTTCATGTTGCCTTTTAGGAAATTTGATTTTGTACAACTTTTGTTTTTTAAGTTTTGGTTAATTCGAATTATTTAAGCATAAAATGGTAGATTTTCATACTTCTTCAGCAAGTTACTTATGATTAAATTATACTAACTTTATTTTTTTGCAGAATGATGGGTCTTACTAAGTTTTTATGCAGGGCTAACCCACCATATTTTTATTTCTCTTTTGTTTATTTTATACTCAATTTATATCTTGTTGTGTACAGGCAAGAAACTAAATGAAGAAACTACACATTCGTCTCGGTGTGGATGGAACTATTTGTCTTGTCCCGTAACAAGAATTAAATATATTTTTGTTTGTGTTTGGTGGACACGTGGGTGTTAAATCTTGTACTCATACCAGTATACCTGTATACTGACCCATTTTGTCTATTGGCAACTCGGGTGCGTTCTGTTTGAGCGCAACCGAGCTTCCTTTGCAGGATTAGTTGAGGCTACAGTGGTGAAAAAAAATAACTATAGTCGTTGGACATGTCTCTTGGATTTCTTTTATTTTCTTGAACTTAGGGTTGATATTAGTTTATGTATTTATTATTTATTTATTTTTTATGACTTTAGTATTATGATAGTTTGGCATTGTGGGTTATTTTCCAACTTTACCTTATTTAAGTTGTTTTGACTAGTTATTGATACTTTAATGTTGAAGGTATTTGATAGTTATGAAATTCTGGTGGATGATTTGGTTGGCGTTTTGTTAGTTTTTTTTTATCCTTTGTAATCTTTTGAGGATAGAAATTTACTTAAACCCTTTGGAGACGTGAATGTTGAGATTTTGTTTCACCCCTAGGATTTGGATGATGGAATATTGATTGGGATTTAGTTCTAATTTAATATTTAATTGTCCAAATTTTGGGGCGTGACACCTTTACCCTTCACATTACGAACCCTATCAGCCACCACATCAACATAGCTTGGCCCATTAACACGCATGCACTTTGTGTAAACTCGATTTCTTTGGACAGCAGTACCTACACCTCTCTGTAATACCTGCTAGTTTCCATTTTTGTTTTGGTCCTTACTGAACTCTGCCATTTTTACCTTTATCTCGCGGTTGTCACACCAAGTGCCATTAGCCTTTTGAACAGCCACTCCCGCTGCCACTGAACAGTTGTATCTCACAAATCCGAATATGGAACTTGTTAGCTTCCTCCTCTTGTTGGGAATGTAGACATCCATAACTAAACCGAACTTGGAAAACAATTTAAACAGACCCTTGGGAGACAATGATTCAGGTAGGTTGTCTACAAAAATAGTGTGAATACCCTGGGATGTCCTGTTTGGCCATGATTTCCTACGAAACACTGGAATCCATCCACCCTTTGAGCCTTCACCTCTTTCACCACCTCTTTCCCCCATTTGATCTTTTTTTGGTTGACTAGTTCTTACCTTTCCTATTCAATATAGTAGCTGAGGCCCTTAATATCCTGCTGTCTAAAACAAGAGAGTTAGGTTTTTTAAAACGAGCTTAGGTGGGACCAACTAGCTTTTTTATCTCCCATTTACAATTTGCAGATGATACTATCTTGTTTTGTGAAGCTAATTGGGAGGAAGTGGTGAATATCAAAAGAATTCTAAGATGCTTTGAGATACTCTCGGGACTAAAAATTAATTATCATAAGAGTGTAATAAGTGGTATTGGGGTGGATGAGGGTTTGTTGCATAACTTTGCTAGTAGACTTAATTGTCTACATCATAAGCTACCTCTCAAATACTTAGAGATGCCCCTGGAAGAAAATCCAGGCTGAAAAAGCACTTGGAAACCTGTTCTTGAGAAGCTCAAGTTGAAACTGGCCTCATGGAAGAAGAGACTGCTCTCATTTGCTGGAAGGTTGACCTTAATTAAATCTGTTATGTCCAGTTTGCCCACTTACTATTTTTCTCTATTTAAAGTACCTGTTGAAGTAGCTAAGGAGATTGAGAAATTGTAATCTTCTTTCCTCTGGAGTGGATCTGATCTAAGAAGAATGCATTTGGTCAAGTGGGATATGGTCACATTAAACAAAAGGTTTGGTGGTTTGGATGTGAGAAGAATTAGTATTATTAATGTTTGCCTTTTTCTAAAATAGTGGTGGCAGTTTGGGACCTGGAATCACTCTCTATGGAAAGCAGTAATCTGTAACAAATATAACTTAAGGGGTAGCAGTGGCTCCAGAATCTGGTCTGATATATTAACCTCTGTTCTATCAATAACAGAGCCACATAACTTTTATCTTAATAATTCTATGATTGTGTTGGGGGATAGTAGGAGGGCTTTATTCTGGTGGGATAAGTGGGCATGAAATGTTTGTCTTAAAGAGGTCTTTCCTAGGCTTTTCTCCTTATCTAATGATAAGATAGGTGTGGTTAATGTCTACTATTAAAGAAGAAAAGAATCTGCTGACTGGAACCTTGGATTTAGAAGAGCTTTACTGGCTTGGGAGGAGGAAGAGGTGAATAGGTTATATGTTTTCCTTAGAATTGCACCTGTTTTATGCAGTACCCAAGGAGACAGATTATCTTGGACGTTGGACTGCTGACCCTTCAAGCTTATTCATTGTGTCCTCAGCTTATGGTGGGAATCCTCTCTTGGGCATACTCTAAGCTGCACTAATATACTATGGAATAATTGTGCCTCTCTCAAAGCCTAATTTTTTGGATGGCTAGCATGGCATGGTAAGGTTAAGACTGTCAGTTTTCTCTGCAGAATTGGGGTCCTGAGGATTAATGTCAATCAAGCTTGTATTTTCTATTGTAATGAGATTGAATCTGCGAATCATATTCTTTTGTTTTGCCCATTTGTTTGGTTGATTTGGTCTAACATAATACGTGGTAGGGTCTCCAGTGGGCCTTACCTGGTTCTGTGCCAGACCTACTGCACTGGTGGTCTGGTTGCAGGATGAAAAAAATGGAAAAGAAAATTTGGTTGGCTATTACTTTTGTTGTCCTCTGGTCCACTTGGAAACATAGAAATGAATGTGTTTTCAATGGCTCTCAACCAAACCAAGAGGTGCTTTGTGATCTTGTTAAGGTGAGAGTAGCATTGTGGGTTAAGGCTTCATCACCCTCTTTGGTGTTTTCTGTTAATAACATTGTATCAAACCTGTAACAGGTCTTATTTTGCCTTAAAAATGGTGGCTGAGCTAGTGTGGAGCTGTCTGGGGATGTTTTTGGCTATCTCTTTTGTTCCCTTTTGGGGGTGCTAGTTAATGGTTGCTGCTGTGATGGTCTCTGGTGTTGGTCTGCTATGCTCTGGTTGCTGTCTCTGGTTGCTATTTTAGGGGAGTTTGCTGCTATTTTTTGGGTGTTTTGCTTCTTAATGTTGGACTGCTATGCTTAGGTGCTAGTAAATGGTAAGATGGCTGATTGGCTGAGTTGGGATATTGCGTGGGTTGGTCTATCCTAGATGAATGGCTGAATGTCTGTGTTAGGTGGTTGAATGGCTATATGGCTTTGATGCTGGACTACTTTGCTTAGATGCTAGTCTGTGCTGTTGTTGTTGTGTTGGTTGGTCTGTCTTCTCATTGGTCTCTCACCAACTCTGGGGGTACTAGCAAATGATAGTATGGGCTTTTTGGTGCCAACCTAGTTGGAATAATTTAGCTCATTATGATGCTTTTGCACTCCCTTTTTCTTTATTGATGTAATTTGCTTTGTACTTTGTACTTGTTTAGCAGACCAAAACAGCAACCAGAGACAGCAAACTCCCCCAAAACAGCTTGTGTGATTGTTGGTTCTAGTTGCTGTTTTGGTTTGCTATAATAAAAAAAAAATTTGCCGATCAAAAAAAAAAAAAAAAAAAAAAAGCTTCTTCTACAACAAAGGATTTGTTGATTTCAATATTTAAACTTTTTTTATTTGTAAGTAATAACATAATAAAAAAATAATGATATTGATGATAATAATGAGTTTTGGTGGAGTTGATTAGAATTTTGGAGTGAGGAAGAAGATAATAAGAAAATAATTGAATCTTTGGAAAGAAAATGACGAGACTTAAATATGAAGTACACGTTGTTGGCTACATATTTTGTAAAAGCCAATCACAATTCGACACGTGGCAGAGTAAGGGTAATATAGGAAGACTAGTCAAGTCTTTGATCCTGATCGTACACGTGGCAGTTAATATTGGTTCTCACGTGATCTGAGTAGCATTGGATCAGTAAAGAGATGCAAGGTGACGTGGCTTCAACGGTTACTCATATTTAAATTCAAATATAGGAGGGAAGCCTAACTGCAAATGATGGTGTAGTGGAACTACTTATAAGGCAACATGGTCAGCGATCATGGAGGAGCAGTTCGACGGTTTGAAGTGCAGTTCGAAGGTCATCCTTGACAAGTATAAATAGCAGGGAAGCCCCAGAAAAAGCCCCCCAGACTCAGATCCAAAAAACCAGTCATTTACTTCATATTTTCTTTTCCAGTTTTACATTTCTAGTTTTTACATTTCCTGTACTTTAAATACCTGTTCTTTACATTCCTGCACTTTAAATTCCTGCACTGCACTTCGTTCATAGGAGTAGTTTCGAGTAGATTATCGCTGTAAACCTCTATGAGGCTGAGTTTGGATCATTGTAAGTTTTCATCTTAATGAAATACTTCATTTGTTCGTCATTCATCTGTTATTTTGCTTAATTTCTCCTAAGTCAAGCCACCAGTAAAAGTCCTCTTCATTGAGGTTGAAAGAACTAAAACACAATCGTCTGATAATTGGTTGGCAATTATAATTTCTGTAAGGACTGATTGATCCTTGCTGGCACGCTCGCATTTACAAAAATACCCTTCGAAAGCCAAAAAGCCAACATATATTTTTGGCACGCCTAGTGGGACTTGTTAAAATGGCTAGACGAAGACGACAAGGAGAAAATGAACGCTTGGAAGAAGGCGTAGAAGGAGAGGTAAAAATACCTAATCCAGAGGATAATGTGATAACACATCCTATGGAAACTCCCATATTGTCAGAACCTATGGTCGAACAGACCAGTACTTCGGGACAAGAACCATATGTTCATAATATTGGACGAAACCAAGGAATTTGACCATCCACTGTTCCATCTACTCAGCCAACCAATCCATGGGATGGCCTAGTAGATGCTATGGGACAACAATTAATGAACACAATGGAAATGTGGGCAACATCCTTTTTGGATCGAATGAATAACCATCAACCAACAAACACAAGACACACAGATGAAGTTTTTAATGTCCCTCAGTGTCACGACCCAAACCCGCCCCTATAGGTTTGGCACCGTAACCGGCCAGTAATCCGAGGATTACCTACGGCCTCTGAACAGATTAACATAATATTAGGGGCTAGCGGAAGCAAATACGAATATACAACGTCCATTGAGCTGTGCAGACTTATATGAGATAGAAAAATTTTAAACTTTTTATTTACATATATACACATGACTTGAAGAACCAAACAAGAAAACATAACTTAAACTTTACATTACATAACGATAACACTTAACATATCCGGAACCTCCACGGGAGGCACATAGGTTGGCTGACACACGGATTCTAGACAGAAGCCTCTAGCCTGGTCACGCGCCTGATCTTCTACATACATAAATAATACAGTAAGCTAAAGCCCAGTGAATAATAACAGAGTAAAGGGTTTTAATGAAAGATGTCCATCACAGAGTTAGAAATCAGAGTTTATATCAGAAACACAATCTTATCAGAAACAGAGTCTTGTGCATATTCAGATTTCAAGTCAGATATAGGTTCAAATACATGCTCATATTCACATTCATATTCAGATTTTGGATAAGCTCATATGTGGTACACCCATTAGCTAACAGATCAGATAGGTCCAAAGACCACAGACAGAGTTGGTACCAACAACCATAAAGGTCCATATCTTGCGCGCAAGTAGCCACGGTATTGTATCCCCCGGGCGAGGGCCTTATGCCACGGTATTGTATCCCCCGGGCGAGGGCCTTATCGACTAAGGGTGCCACAAATACTTTTCAGGAAAACTGGACATTCATTCATTCATTCATTTCCAACATATCTTAGCTTTTCAAGAATCAATCATTTCGTATCATAGTACACTGAAAACACATAACATCGAACATAACTTTACAAAGTTATTACTCACAGTGGGCTGCAGAAGCAAATCAGACAGACTGGACATATCAGGAAAATCAGGCAGACAATGGCGCGTGACCTACACAAGCACATCACATATACACATTGAAATACAATATTACTCCATTGATTAAACTTGTCCTTTCAAGTCCCTAGTCTTCATAGTTCGAAGTTCTACTACGTTCATTCTTTCTCATTTAAATAAATCGGGTTCTTATTTCACATACTCTTTCATTACTGAGTCCTTCTTTTCCAAATAGATTGATCCTTTACTTGGCTTCTTAAACAATTACCACAAGATCAATGATTCATTCTTTAACTAACTAATCTATGTTGATTATTCTTTATTAAGTCATAAATTATGTCTAGAATGCATTGGAAAGAGATGAGGATAAAAATATAAACTAAATGCAACTTTCCAAAAGGTGCTGAAAATGAGGTCTTCGCTCGAGCGCCACTTTGGTCGCTCGAGCGGACTGTACAATTTTGAAAAACTGCTGCGAGCTTGATTTTCACGCTCGAGCGAGGCTTCCCTCGCTCGAGCGAACAACGAAAATTCTGAAATTTCAAAATTGCAATTAAAGTTCAAGTTTGGTATTCAAGGCTTCAAAACATGTATTTTAGTATACAAACATGGAAAACCATTTATTAAAGTCATAAATTCCTTAGAAAATTATTCACATGCATGAAATTGACATCAAAATTACTAGTTTTTATATTCTTATAAATTTTCCAACTAGTTTCCATAATCTTAATCTTCACTTAATTCATAACCTCAATTCAATTCATAACCATAGATATCCCAAAATATGTTTTATTTAAATAAAATCTCAAATTACAAGTATGGATTAAAATCCAATTATAACATCAACACTTTATCTAACATTAGGGTTAATTCTAATTTTCCCATAAACTTGATGTTATAAAACATTTCATTTTTCTTTTCAAAATATGAGATTGTTTACCTTAATTTATATCACAATTAATCTCACTTTAAGACATGAATTAAATTATAAAAATCTTGAAAATTTACAATGCATGTAATGTTAAACTCCAAATATTTAATCTCAACATCACATTCTTAATCATCCACATGCATGTAACCTATTTCCAAATTAATTTCCATTATTCTTATTCTTGAGCTAATTTATCTTCATCTTCTTGCTTATGATTCCACATGCAAACTCAAATTTATAACCTAACCTCAAATTAACACATGATTTAAATCTAAAACTTGAAATTCTATCATGCATGCAAAGATGAACCCCAAATTCATGGAGGATAATGAAAATCAAACTTAAACTAATTAATTTCTAAATTGATTCCCATGATCATGAATTTAATTTGATTTCTTGCTCAAAACCCAATTTCTTACAAACCCATGGAATTGGTTCCATAACTTTCTTGATTTTAGCTTTTAGCTAAATTATCTACAAAAATTAAGACAAATAGTTACCTAAAATTGTTGAATTCTTGAGCCTTCTTTCTAATCTTTTTCTTTCTTCTCCATTTCTAGCAGGTATAGAAGCTCACTCCCTCTCTCTCAGACTCATTTCTCTTCTCCCCCTTTTCTTGTTGACTTCAGAGCATTTGTTACCTTAAGAAACATCCCCACCTTACACACACACACATGTTCACTTTAGATCTTGCACAAGCACACGTGCACAGCCCTTAAAACTTCCAACACAACACCCATACACACACATGCACAGATTTCTCACTACACCCACACCCAATTACACCCCAAATATTAATTTAGCCCATAACTCAATTCTTATCTAGGATTAATTTAATTAAGCAATACATAATCTTAATAAATTCCAATTAGCACATCAGTAGATTAATTATAACAAATCATAGATCTCTTATAATTTAATTAATCCAATTGATTTCCATTAGAGCCTAATTAAATATATTTAAATTTACCGATGCGAATCAGATTTTTAATCAGATTCCCAAAAGGCTCCAAATAATAAATCGAACTTATTTCTAACCTAAATTTTGGTTTCTTAAATCATCTAGGCCTTTAATTTCTGATCAGACTCAAATTTTCAACCATAAATTACATCTTCAAATTGGGTGCATCATAATTAAATTTAATTTATAATAACCACAATCCTCAGCCCTCATAACTTAATCAACTCCAATTAGGACCTAATTAATCGAATCTCAATTTCGCTAAACTGAATCGAATATTTAATTAAACTCCCAAATGGGTCCGTAATTAATATTAAATTGATTCAACTTCTTAATTTCACTTACTTAAACCATTTGGACCCTTAATTTTCTAATTCCAAAATAAACCTTCAATAAAATCATATACGGGTCAGATTCCACAATTCTCATAAATCCCAAATAAATTATAATACTTGGCAATTAAATCTCAAATCCTCCTAATTAATCAAGTACTAATCCTTATACGTGATGGGGTTGTCACAGCCTTCCCCCCTTAGGAAGTTTGGTCCTCCAAACTTAAGATATTTGTACAGAAAATCAGTCATATAACTTGATCTCACTTCAATTCCTCCCCTAGGTAACCCTTTCTCATTAGACTTCTTCACGTAAATTGAACTTAGTTCCAATCACTTAATGGCTAATAACCCAAATTGGCAGTTCATTAACGTTTCTATTGACATCAATCATATAACTTAAATACCTTAGTTCATCAATCTATAATTCATATACTGCCAATAGGAGGAGATTTATTTTAAGGAATGTTTTTCAAACAGATCGAAATATTTCGCTATTGACACGATAGATTCTTCAAATTAAATCTAATAGCTAGTGCATTACTAATAACAAACACAATTTCTCGATCTTTCAGTCCTATTAACAAAGATATAATTCCAACATTATTGCTATGCAATTTGTAATTCATCATATCCCAAAAGAACAGACATTAACTTTCATTGACTATGGTCAAGGTTCTCAAGGTATGCACATAACGTAATTCCCCAAATAAGGTTTCACATGTAAATCTATAACAGAAATTTCCGAATTATATAAAATTGTAGTCACATATTAATGGTCCCACTTTCAAACAGACATCTTGGATGACAATTATGATGGTAATTTCAAAACAGAGGAGCACACTGGATTTCAAACAAAGGCATGTTTCATAGAAATTCATAGAGCTTATTAGGTAACAAATGTTGGCTTGCTCTCAAATAGTAGCAGACAGTCATACAGATCAGAGCAGAACTTTACATACCTCTGTGAAATTAAAATTACTATTTTTGATAATCTTTCTCATACTATCATTCATTTCTAGTCATTATTCCAATAGGGACTTATTGTGTTCTCGTTTCTAGAAGTCTATATTTTGACTTTATAACTTAAAATCATTATAAATATTTCTTTCAACCTTAGAAAATTCAATAGCGATACGTTTTTTTGTAAATTGGGTCTTTCCTTTCTAACTCTCATAGGTTTCAGCCTTCTAATGTTGAGTACAATTTTCTTTCTATTCAAACAAGGTCCCAAAAACATATAGCTTTGCTAGACTAAACCGAAATCCAAATTATTTTCGATATTCATCAATTGGTCAAGTCTTGCTCATATTCTTCTAATTTTGACAATACCAAGTCAAGTCTTAGCAATGTGTTAATCATTTTTTTTTTTTTTTGCAATTTCAGGTTGAGTTCTAAATGGTCCAACCAATGGGTTCCATCTATATCAAATAACACAAAACATAGCTTGTAACAAAATACGGGATGAATTGAGTTTATCACTCGAAATCTCTCAAAGTTTCTTGGGATGTGTACTAACATCTACATAATACAAAGATGACATTCCTGACCAAACAGGGGAATAACCGCCCCGGAATCGAAGCTCACCCGTTCATGACCGTCGGTGGCCGACCCGAAATCGGTTAGACAACCCACCCGGAAAACCGTCGGTGGCAAAACATAACCCACCCGTACAAGACCGTCGGTGGCAAAAAGATATCTCAACAAGGTGCTACATAAACTTAACGTCCCCTAGCACAAAAGGACCTTTCAAGAATGTCATCAAAACAAAACTAATACTTGATACAGAACTAATGGATCATCATTCCTGCTTGATCAAATACTTTTTCAAAACAAAACAAAGTGAAGCAAAGCTTTATCAAAATACTATAACATAGCTTTATAAAAAGAAGTGCCACTCACACATAAACTGTTAACTTCAAGCCGTCCCACTTGTACTTAAGCACTATCCTTAACCGATTAAATCATTTGAGCTTTCTCTTAGATTTGGGATAGTCTTTTATTTGATGCCCAGCTTCTCGTATTTCCAATAATTCGATGACACAGTCCTCGATGAATCTTGTGACATATTGACATACTAGAGTAACTTACTTCTCTTACAACCTTGCCTAGAATTATCCGTCTTTCTTACCACAAAATTCTTAGTTTTCTTCTTTGATTCACTTTTCACTTCCACACTTAACTCCTCCTTTTGATCTTACCATGTAAAATGGGATTCACAGCTCTCACCACATTCTTTAGTACTTCTTCTATTTTATGTAATCACTCTGATAAAGACTCAATTTCCACTCCATTCGCACTTTCACTATCTATTCCTAACGACGGAAGAGAAGGGTTGAACACCAGAAAATGGTTGATAACACTTGGGTTGATTTAATTGACTTAAATTATAACACATAGCACATACCATATACAAGTAGACATACACATATAGGCATATAAGGACACTGGTAGGGTATCTTATTCATTCCCCAAGAATTTACCAAGAATTTCCGATTCGAAGCTACGCTGGCCGAACGTGATTCCAATCAGACTTTCAAGGTCATTCTACAAAGGCATAAGACTCTACGGTTTAACATTCCACAAAATAAGTTCCCACCAAAATGTACTATCTTACATATCAAATGACTTTTCTCTTCTTCAATTACCATAGTTCCACATATTTCATTGATCATCAACTTCCTCAATTTCCAAATATTCTCATAGTTCAATTTGACATACAACCCATATAGTTTCCATGACTTTCATCAAAGATTCTAATTCTGCACAACACTATGTTTCCACAAATTAACATACTCATTCTCACCAAGGTACTAGTCAAATATTCTGATTTCCTTATAAGAGTAGAGATTTCAGAAATGCCACCATAGTTCTTAACTTCCAACCTCCTTGCTAAACTGATTCAACACTTTTCAGTTTCCTTATAATCATCACAATTCCATAATAACTCATAATTCTCAATTTCAACACTTAAACGCATTACACAAAAATATATGCATAATCTTAAATGCACAACTTCTTACTTACTTACTAGATGCATGGAACTTAAATCTGTTCTAGACATTCTAATGCTCAATGGACCAGTGTGTGAGAAATTAACGCGTGCTCTGATACCACTCTGTCACGACCCAAACCCGCCCCTATAGGTTTGGCACCGTAACCAGCCAGTAATCCGAGGATTACCTACGGCCTCTGAACAGATTAACATAATATTAGGGGCTAGCGGAAGCAAATACGAATATACAACGTCCATTGAGCTGTGCAGACTTATATGAGACAGAAAAATTTTAAACTTTTTATTTACATATATACACATGACTTGAAGAACCAAACAAGAAAACATAACTTAAACTTTACATTACATAACGATAACACTTAACATATCCAGAACCTCCACGGGAGGCACATAGGTTGGCTGACACACGGATTCTAGACAGAAGCCTCTAGCCTGGTCACGCGCCTGATCACCTACATACATAAATAATACAGTAAGCTAAAGCCCAGTGAATAATAACAGAGTAAAGGGTTTTAATGAAAGATGTCCATCACAGAGTTAGAAATCAGAGTCTTATGCATATTCAGATTTCAAGTCAGATATAGGTTCAGATACATGCTCATATTCACATTCATATTCAGATTTTGGATAAGCTCATATGTGGTACACCCATTAGCTAACAGATCAGATAGGTCCAAAGACCACAGACAGAGTTGGTACCAACAACCATAAAGGTCCATATCTTGCGCGCAAGTAGCCACGGTATTGTATCCCCCGGGCGAGGGCCTTGTGCCACGGTATTGTATACCCCGGGCGAGGGCCTTATGCCACGGTATTGTATACCCCGGGCGAGGGCCTTATGCCACGGTATTGTATCCCCCGGGCGAGGGCCTTATGCCACGGTATTGTATCCCCCGGGCGAGGGCCTTATCGACTAAGGGTGCCACAAATACTTTTCAGGAAAACTGGACATTCATTCATTCATTTCCAACATATCTTAGCTTTTCAAGAATCAATCATTTCGTATCATAGTACACTGAAAACACATAACATCGAACATAACTTTACAAAGTTATTACTCACAGTGGGCTGCAGAAGCAAATCAGACAGACTGGACATATCAGGAAAATCAGGCAGACAATGGCGCGTGACCTACACAAGCACATCACATATACACATTGAAATACAATATTACTCCATTGATTAAACTTATCCTTTCAAGTCCCTAGTCTTCATAGTTCGAAGTTCTACTACGTTCATTCTTTCTCATTTAAATAAATCGGGTTCTTATTTCACATACTCTTTCATTACTGAGTCATTCTTTTCCAAATAGATTGATCATTTACTTGGCTTCTTAAACAATTACCACAAGATCAATGATTCATTCTTTAACTAATTAATCTATGTTGATTATTCTTTATTAAGTCATAAATTATGTCTAGAATGCATTGGAAAGAGATGAGGATAAAAATATAAACTAAATGCAACTTTCCAAAAGGTGCTGAAAATGAGGTCTTCGCTCGAGCGCCACTTTGGTCGCTCGAGCGGACTGTATAATTTTGAAAAACTGCTGGGAGCTTGATTTTCACGCTCGAGCGAGGCTTCCCTCGCTCGAGCGAACAACGAAAATTCTGAAATTTCAAAATTGCAATTAAAGTTCAAGTTTGGTATTCAAGGCTTCAAAACATGTATTTTAGTATACAAACATGGAAAACCATTTATTAAAGTCATAAATTCCTTAGAAAATTATTCACATGCATGAAATTGACATCAAAATTACTAGTTTTATATTCTTATAAATTTTCCAACTAGTTTCCATAATCTTAATCTTCACTTAATTCATAACCTCAATTCAATTCATAACCATAGATATCCCAAAATATGTTTTATTTAAATAAAATCTCAAATTACAAGTATGGATTAAAATCCAATTATAACATCAACACTTTATCTAACATTAGGGTTAATTCTAATTTTCCCATAAACTTGATGTTTATAAAACATTTCATTTTTCTTTTCAAAATATGAGATTGTTTACCTTAATTTATATCACAATTTAATCTCACTTTAAGACATGAATTAAATTATAAAATCTTGAAAATTTACAATGCATGTAATGTTAAACTCCAAATATTTAATCTCAACATCAATTCTTAATCATCCACATGCATGTAACCTATTTCAAATTAATTTCCATATTCTTATTCTTGAGCTAATTTATCTTCATCTTCTTGCTTATGATTCCACATGCAAACTCAAATTTAACCTCATAAGTCCTTTTTACACATGATTTAAATCTAAAACTTGAAATTCTATCATGCATGCAAAGATGAACCCCAAATTCATGGAGGATAATGAAAATCAAACTTAAACTAATTAATTTCTAAATTGATTCCCATGATCATGAATTTAATTTGATTTCTTGCTCAAAACCCAATTTCTTACAAACCCATGGAATTGGTTCCATAACTTTCTTGATTTTAGCTTTTAGCTAAATTATCTACAAAAATTAAGACAAATAGTTACCTAAAATTGTTGAATTCTTGAGCCTTCTTTCTAATCTTTTTCTTTCTTCTCCATTTCTAGCAGGTATAGAAGCTCACTCCCTCTCTCTCAGACTCATTTCTCTTCTCCCCCTTTTCTTGTTGACTTCAGAGCATTTGTTACCTTAAGAAACATCCCCACCTTACACACACACACATGTTCACTTTAGATCTTGCACAAGCACACGTGCACAGCCCTTAAAACTTCCAACACAACACCCATACACACACATGCACAGATTTCTCACTACACCCACACCCAATTACACCCCAAATATTAATTTAGCCCATAACTCAATTCTTATCTAGGATTAATTTAATTAAGCAATACATAATCTTAATAAATTCCAATTAGCACATCAGTAGATTAATTATAACAAATCATAGATCTCTCATAATTTAATTAATCCAATTGATTTCCATTAGAGCCTAATTAAATATATTTAAATTTACCGATGCGAATCAGATTTTTAATCAGATTCCCAAAAGGCTCCAAATAATAAATCGAACTTATTTCCAACCTAAATTTTGATTTCTTAAATCATCTAGGCCTTCAATTTCTGATCAGACTCAAATTTTCAACCATAAATTACATCTTCAAATTGGGTGCATTATAATTAAATTTAATTTATAATAATCACAATCCTCAACCCTCATGACTTAATCAACTCCAATTAGGACCTAATTAATCGAATCTCAATTTCACTAAACTGATTCGAATATTGAATTAAACTCCCAAATGGGTCCGTAATTAATATTAAATTGATTCAACTTCTTAATTTCACTTACTGAAACCATTTGGACCCTTAATTTTCTAATTCCAAAATAAACCTTCAATAAAATCATATACGGGTCAGATTCCACAATTCTCATAAATCCCAAATAAATTATAATACTTGGCAATTAAATCTCAAATCCTCCTAATTAATCAAGTACTAATCCTTATACGTGATGGGGTTGTCACACTCAGCAAAGATTGGCTAGAGACAAACAGCCTATGCAAGTTAATGGACATTCTAATGGTCAAACTAGTAATCAGAACTATGAAAGACCATCACCTCAGTCTTGGTATGAACCCATTTCGAGGCCTATAGTAGGCCAAAATGCCTCAGTATTCAACAATGAAGCCACACAAGTTGGTGGATCTGGTCAAGTACAAAAAACTGGCATAAGAATGGTTATAAATCTTATGTTCGAAGCCATACCTGGCACTAGGGGGTATAATAATCCCTTATTCGATTTTATACCGGGGGGTTGGAAGGTTGGCCTGCAAATGGAAGGGACACAACACCTGTTCCAGCACCTTTCACAGGTCCTTTCGCAGAACAGGCTCAAAGGGGTTACCCACACCCCCAACAGCAACCTGCACCACAGGGGCAACCAGTCCCAAATGTACCACCTTATGGACCAAGAGGACCGCAAGCACAAGTTTGTCCACCAAATCCTGTGTTTGTCCCTCCAGTAGTGGTTCAGCAGGCATAAAATATGGTCCCTAGGGACCAAATTGCTGATATTGTTAGGGAGATGTGTGGACCAATGGCTCGGGGGGTCCAGACTCCTGTATACAGAAAACCATACCCAGAATGGGTAGATAGGGTACATGAATACCCAAGGGGGTTCAGGATACCAGATTTTACCCTTTTCTATGGGACTGGAAATCAGTCAACAATAGAGCATATTGCTAGATTTGTTGCTCAATGCGGTGAATTTACTAATCATGACTATATGAAACTGAGATTATTCCCGAATTCTCTAACTGGGGGAGCATTTGTATGGTACATCAACCTTACACCTGGCTCCATTCAAAATTGACAACAAATGGAAGAGGCATTTCATGCCCAATTCTTCCAATCGGAGCCAGAGGTTTCTATGGCAGACTTGGCTAGATTGAGTCAAAGGCCTGAAGAAAAGGCTACTCAGTTTATTGCCAGATTTAAAAGGGCTCGAAATAAATGTAGAGTCATCCTGCCAGAGTCAGAATTCGTGAGATTGGCTCAAAATGGCCTAGAGTTCAGGCTTCGAAAGAAGTTTGACTCAACTGAATTCAGAGATTTGGTGGAACTAACCTATACGGTGTCTAGATACGAAGCATTACTAGAGGAGGAACAAGATCGAAATAATGCATCGTACAAGACATATTATAGAGATCCTAATTATGAGATCGATACAGCAGAGATTGTGGGCAAAGAACCTGTGATCTGTGAGGCATTAGTTCATAAGGATACAACAATTGACCAGCAGTTTAAAAAGAAAGACTTTCACAGAAAGTACTCTTTCGACTTAACAAAAGCAGATGACATTTTTGATCATTTGTTTGCGGCCAACTTCCTTAAGTTACCTAAAGGAGTAAAACTGCCATCTCCAGATAAACTTAAGGGAAAAGTATATTGTAAATGGCATAACTCTTGATCTCACTCGACTAAAAACTGCATTGTTTTTCGAGACAGGATCCAAGAACAAATTCGGAAAGGAAGTTTGAAGTTCCCAGCCAAAACAGAAAAGGCCATGGGGATCGACAGTAATCCATTTCCAGAAGTTGGAGAGGCGGCAGCCAATGTCATTACGTCAGACTTCTAGAACTTGTCCTTGACAGAATTGGAAGAAGTCAACGTGCAGATGCATGTTGCTAACCAGACAACCATCAAGAAGGACACTAGAAACCCACTAGTTATTGGACAAGGTTTCTCACACCAGAGGGAACACTCTGATGAAGAATCACTGGATGATGATTCCTTAGAGACAGCAGTGATACAAAGGATGTGTCCCAGGTGCAGACTGAGTTATAAATGGCTGAAGGGGCTTCCAATTGATGGGAAGCAATACTACAGGGATGTTCAAAGACGTCCTAAATCAACCAACGCTTACAACAAAAGGCCGTATCGGGCTAGTGATAGGCAGTGACCACCAGTGGTTGAGCCTTCAATGGACAGAATGCATGCTAAAGGCAAGAGGCCCTTAAATGAATCCAGGCCACCTAACTATTACAAAATGGAGAGCAGTCATTCTGAAAGAAGACTGGAGAGAGGCTTAGTTCATGGGATCAAAGCCAGAGATTGGCCCCCTAGACCAGCCTCACGCAGGACAGAAAGTGGCTACCTTCATCGAAGGTCTGAATCAGGCTCAAAACATGAGGTCAGAGCCAAACACTTACCTTCACAGCCAGCTTCGAAGATGGCTTCGAAGGTAGAAAAAAGCAGTTCAACATCTGAGTCAGCAAGTTCGTGGGTACCTGGAGTCCCAGATTGGTTTGTAATGCAAAACAAACCAAGGGAAGTGCCTGCCGGAGAGATGTTAGAATCCAAGGCAGGATGGTCAAGCCTCCTTTTGGTAGCTCCGAACAATTGGTATTGCTTAAACACCCAAAGACAAAGGAACCAGATATGGTCCCAGTCATTTCGAGATCACAAAGGAGAAAGATTCAGCGCAGGTACACTCAGTACCAGAACGATATGAAAGAAAATAGAGAGAGCTCTTCATTGGTCCAGACATAAGGAAAGAAAACTCCAAAGTCAGACCATACTCTAAAGCCAACTCTACAAAGCAAAGTGGGTTGCAGCAGAGAACAATTGGCCAAGGTTCATTCTGAACTAAAAGCCAGAGAGAAGTCTAGCTTAGCAGGATTGGAGAAAGCTCTGATGGAGAGTGATAGCGAGACAGAAGAAGAGATTGGCATAAGCCAAAAGAAAGAAATGGTGGAGGAAGAAATGTTCGAAGCCTTCATGGCTGAGCAAACATTTTTGGTTGAAAAACCAGTTGAGAAAGATCCTTCGAAGGAATCAGTTAACAATGAAGTGCCAGAGTGCAGCATGGAGGATGCTGCTGAAGTAACTGAACAAGGTGGCCAAGGGAAGAAGCAAGTACAGCCAGCCATCCAATTTGGCTCATTTTCTCCAGTATCAGTTAATATGGTACACATACTACCTCATGAGTTCCAAGCTAGAAATGAGGACCAAGATGACCAAGACATGGATCCAATTCCTGTCTCTAGTGAAGACTCACAAGTAAGTATGGTACAAGATGATCCTGGGATGGCTACCCCAATGGAGACTGAATATGAGAGTGAAGAAGAGGTGAGCATTAATCTCTCGTATCCTTTTGAGTATCCCTCGAATTCTATGACACAACATGTCAAGCCTTTGTACATCAAGGCTTTCTTCGATGGGATACAACTGAACCGAGTCCTGATAGACAATGGGGCAGCAGTGAACTTACTACCGAAATCTTCTTTGAAGAAACTAGAGAAAAAGAATCCTAGGTTGATCCTAACCAGCACAACCATCGCTGGCTTTGCTGGAGACAAACAGATGGCTCAGGGGATTCTACCCATTAACTTGAGTGTGGGATCCAAGGATTGCATGACAGCATTCTTCGTAATCGACAGTAATGCTAAATACAATGCTTTACTTGGGAGAGATTGGATCCACACTAACAAATGTGTGCCTTCCTCTTTGCATCAAAAAATTATGATGGCCTTAGGCAATGGAGAGACGGAGGAAATTGATACGATCCTCAACCCTTTCATAGCATGTGCAGACTTTGCAGAGGCCAATTGTATATTGAGGGAGTGACACCACTCAGTATACTGAGGAAAGCTGATGGCTCAGTCGAAGTGACGGCTGATTGAGAAGTGACACACCTGAAGCACTTAGTCCCAAGAAAGTGCTGATGAAGAGATGTCATAAGGATAACAATGGATGCCTGGTTGTAGGCAAAGATGATGAAGAACAAGAAGCCAAGTCTTTGGGCTCTAATTAAATTCTCAACATTGGATGTAAAATCAATAGTCCAGAAAGTACAGGAGTAAGAGAGAAAGGCCATGATAATTGGCTACAGACAGGAGCAGCAACAGGTCAGAATTTTGACCCTTGGCAAATACTGTACATTGGACATTGAAACAAAAGTCCAGGAGATACAGGAAGAGGATGCCTTATGGATAGACTTTGTCTATGAGGAGGAGGGCAAAGATGTTGAACTAAAGACCAGGGAGCAAACAAAGCGAGAAGGTTGCTTCGAAGTAGAAGAAGAAACCAAGGAAAAGCTTCAATAAGTTCTCAGACACAAGACCCTTAGAAGAAGTAAATTTAGGGGAAGGTTCTATGCAACAGCCCACCTATATAAGTGCTTGTTTGAATGATCTGGACAGGGACCAGTTATTGGTTGTTCTAAAGAAATATAAAGATTGCTTTGCATGGTCTTATAATGAACTACCAGGATTGGATAGGTCATTAGTGGAACATAGGCTCCCTATGAAGCCTAATTTCAAGCCATACAAGCAGAAACCAAGAAGAATGAGTCCAGAAGTAATTCAGAAAGTCAAGGAAGAGATTCTTAGACTACTCAAGGCAGGCTTTATTAGGACAGCCAGGTATGTTGAATGGCTATCTAATATTGTGCCTGTAGTCAAGAAGAATGGTAAAATGAGGGTATGCATTGATTTCAGAAACTTAAATCTAGCAACTCCAAAAGATGAGTACCCTATGCCTATAGTGGATCTGTTGGTAGACAGTTCAGCAGGGCATCAAGTTTTATCAATGATGGATGGCATTCTGGTTATAACCAGATCTGCATTGCAGAGGAGGATGTCCACAAGACAGCATTCAGATGTCCTGGAAATATTGGCACCTTCGAATGGGTTAAAATGCCATTTGGCCTGAAGAATGCTGGGGCTACATATCAGAGGGCTATGAACACTATCTTTCATGACCTCATTGGAGGGTATTTAGAGTGTTATATTGATGACATTGTAGTAAATCCCAATCCATGGAGGAGCATCTGTTTCATTTAGAAGCAGCTTTGAAAGAATGAGAAGTTCAAATTGAACTCAATCCTCTTAAGTGTGCTTTTGGCGTATCATCTGGAAACTTCTTGGGTTATGTATGCACAAGAAAGGAATACAGATTGACCAGAATAAAGCCAAAGCCATCATTGAAGCCAGGCCTCCATCAAGTAAGAAAGAATTACAAAGGTTCCTTGGACAGGTTAACTTTCTTCGAAGGTTCATTTCTAACACTGCAGGGAAAACTAAAGTATTTTCTTCCTTGTTAAGGCTGAAAGATGAAGAGGAATTTGTGTGGACAGCAGAGCATCAAATTGCTTTCGAAGGTATCAAAGCCTACTTGGCCAACCCTCCAGTGCTGATGCCACCAAAGGGTGATAACCCTTGAAGTTGTACATAGCTGCAGCAGAAGATTCATTGGGAGCTTTCTTGGCCCAAGATAATGAAGAAGGCAAGGAGCAAGCTGTTTATTACCTTAGTAGGTTTTTAAATTCTTGTGAATGTAAATATTCAGCTGTTGAAAAGCTGTGTCTTGCTTTGTATTTTGCTGCAATGAAATTAAGATTATCTTTTACCTACAACTGTCTTGGTAATTGCAACCACAGATTTGGTTAAGTACATGTTATCTAGACCTATGTTGAGGGGAGAATTGGCAAGTGGATACTAGCCTTATCAGAGTTTCATCTAGATATGTCCCCAAAGGGCAGTAAAAGGGCAAGTTTTAGCCAATTTTCTGGCAGACCATCCATCTCAAACAGAGAGCCAAGAGATAATGGAACTTGGTATGGCTAGTGTTGAGCCATGGCAGATGTGGTTCGATGGGTCGAAAGCCAATGGCTTAATTGGAATTGGTATTGTGATTAAGTCTCCACAAGGGGTAGAAACCACACATGGTTTCAGAGTGGATGAAGCACCTGTTCCAATAACCAGGCTGAATGAAGCCTTAATAGTGGGACTAGAAATTCTTATTGGATTACAAGTACAGCAGTTGACATTTGGAGACTCTCAATTGGTGGTTAACCAAGTGAAAGGGATTTTCAAGTGTCAAAGCATAAGTATTTTACCATACTATGTTGTTGCATTACATCTGCTTTCTCATTTCAAATAGCAAATGTAACTCATGTTCCAAGATTCTTGAAATAGAGCTAATGATTGTAGCTCAGAAAGCTTCGAACTTCAAGAGAAGGGATAATACCCAAAGGGACATAAGCCAAACAACATATCAAAGATTAATACACCTTTGAATAAAAGGAATGTGGTCTTGGAAGTCAATCATAATGACTTACAAGAACAAGATTGGAGGCATCCAATAATGCAGTACTTGGCTGGTCCATCTTCGAAGGCCAGCAGGAAAATTAAATTGCAGTCTATGCAATATATGATATATGGTAATGCTCTCTACAAAAGGGGGGGAGATGGCTTATTGCTGGAATGTTTAGGCCCAAAAGAAGCATTAACAGCTATGGCTGAGGTTCATGAAGGCATTGTGGTGCTCATCAGCCTGGTGTGAAGATGAGATGGTTGCTTCGAAGGCATTCCTACTATTGGCCAACTATCCTTAAAGACTGCATAGAGTATGCAAAGGGTTGCCAGGCATGCCAAAAGCATGGCACAATAAGGCATGTGCCCATAACTGACCTACATGCAGTAGTGAAGCCCTGGCCATTCAGAGGGTGGGCTATGGATATGATGGGGAAAATACACCCACCTTCTTCGAAGCATCATTGTTTCATTCTAGTGGCCACTGATTACTTCACTAAGTGGGTCGAAGCTAAGCCATACAAGGCTGTAGACCAGACAGAGGTCATTGGATTTATAAAGATTGATCCATAGATTTGGCATCCCACAAACTATAACTGTGGATAATGGGACTGTGTTCGATGGAAAGATGGTGAAGTCTTTGTGGCAGAATTTGGAATTAGCCTTGTTAATTCCACCCCTATTATGCACAAGCCAATGGTCAAGCTGAATCATCCAATAAATCCTTGAAAAAAGGAATAAAAAGTTGTGGAGGATAATCCCAGGGATTGGCATAACCTTTTGTTGGATGTTTGTGGGCTTACAGAACTTCCCCAAGGTCAAGCACAGGAGTCACTCCTTATGCCTTAGTATATGGGCATGATGCAGTTTACCTGTGGAGTTAATGTTAAATCTTTGAGGGTAAGATGCCAAGATCAGTTAGATCCTGAGCAGTACCATCAAAGTATGTGCTTGGAATTAGAAGGCATAGATGAAGCCAGAATTTTGGCATTAAATAGCATTCTTTTCCAAAAGAAGAAAGCAGCCAAGAATTATAATAAGAAAGTCAAGCACATTGGCTTTGATGAAGGTGATTTGGTATGGAAAACAATACTCCCAATAGGAATTAAAAGCCACAAGTTTGGCAAATGGTCACCTAACTGGGAAGGACCATATCAAATTCATAGAGTTCTGCCTTTTGGAGCATACCATTTGAGAAATTTGAATGGGTATATACATCCCAAAAAGATTAATGGCAGATATTTGAAGCCTTATTTTCCAACCATTTGGGAAACACAAGGAATAAAATAAACATTAAGTACAAGAACATAAGACTGCTCAAATGATAGACAAAAATTTGTTCTTTCATAAAGAATTAAGTACATGTTGCCACAAATTGGCCCAAAATCGTTACAGTGTCTTAATTGTTTTTGTACAACGATTTCCTATTGTTAAGTGAGGAAAATAGTTGAATAGCTGCAGCCATGTCTTCTTTCGATCAGCCAGTCCTTGGTTGGTGATTTGCAATTTGGTATCAGTTCGGACTAAGGCTTGATTACTGCAGCCAGCTCCTCTTCAAGCTGAGCTTTCTTTTCCAGCAGCTGGACTCGAAAGTGGGAGGCAGAGGAGTGTTGTTCTTTCAGAGTTTACTTCGGTATGCACTTGGGAAACAAAACTCTGATCTCTAGCCAGTTTCTCATCCGCAGCCTTGGCAGCATGACAAATGTTGAGGTAGAAATCGACAGTGGCTGCTGCCTGAGATAGGTGACTTGAAACATTCATGCCGGACTGCTCAGCAACTTTGCAGCATTGGAGGAACCCATTTCTGATTATAGGCCTTTGCAGAGCCTCGAAGGGAATCCTCGAAAAAGAAATTAACAGTTCCAGGCATGTGTCCAGGTCTATCAAAGGTGCAGAAGGCTTGCTGCTGGAGGAAGAAGAACTCTCAAAAATTTCCAGTAAGGAGTCAGCCAAGACTAATGGCTCAGCTTCAACATTGAATGTTGGAGAGGTAGAGGGTATGTCGAAGAGACTAGCTAGTCTGGCTTCGAAGACATCAACCTCATCCATAGACATGAGAGGCACAGAAAGAGTTGTGGTGGAAGGCACAGAGGACTGCATGGGGATAGGAAAATAGATGGAGCATCTTTAGCAGTCTCCATGGTCCTAGCCACCAATGAATCAAGTGAAGAAGGGCTGGAGCTAGGTAAAGGCGATAAACCTCGGATTGGAGAGCTACCAGCACCCTCAATAGGGGAATCAACTGCCATCGTAGACGGAGTAGCAGTAGTAGCAGTTGGGATTTCCTTGGAAGAAGAAGGAGGAGCAAGGCTCGAAAGAGAAGTATCAAGGGTCAAGTGAGGAAGATATGGAGTCAAACCAAAAGAAAGAGTTAAAGGAATGCTAGGGCTCAAAGGGGGTACATGAAATGTGGGCCTAGGAAGTGGAAGTATTATCTGAATGGCTTTCACATTCTGCATTTGATCAACTTCAATTGAAATTGAGGGAGTCCTCATTGGAAGTATAGCCTCAGTAGTTGTTGCTGCAAAAGGAAAGAGACGTAAGGTCAAGCTCTAGTGTCAAAATTTGATAAGGCAAAACAGTAGAAGCATGAAAGAAATTACTTGTTCCAGAAGCGCTGGCACTGATGTGAGAGCTGCGAAGAGAGTAATGTTCAGCAGTCTGTTGCCTTCTTGCAGCTTCCCTTTGTAGTGCCTCAGCAGCAGCAGCTTCATCCCTCAGAAATTGTTGCTGCCGTCTTTTCTCAGCCCTCTCAAAGACGATCATTGCTTTGGAATGTTCTTGTTCTACTGCCTTGGCAGCAGCTTCATGGATAGGATCTTCAATCAAGTCAGTAGCAGGAACAGTCACTTTCTTTCTCTTCCTTCTTGGCAATGATACTACTGGCTCCTTCTCAACCTCTCTCTCTTCAATTTGGGGATCAAGTTCTTCAGAAGTAAGCTCCTGTTCCATTGCTTTGTCAACTGTCTCGAAATTAGGATCTTCGACCAAATCAGAAGAGGGGGCAACCACCCTTGTTCTCGTCTTTCGTTGTAATGGTGTTTCTTGCTCTTGCTCAATCTCTCTCTCTTCATTTTGAGATTCAGATTCTTCAGGAGTGAGTACCAGTTTTCTTTTCTTTTTCTGCTGTTGTCTGGCCTTGAGAGCAGCTAGAGTTTCAGCTCTTTTGGGAGATTCTTCTTGTGGAGATCCTGCACCAAAATATGTGAATATAGAGGAGACAAATAAAAGAGTTGAAGGAAAGAGGAACTTAGAAATGCTTACCCTTCTTCGAAGCAGCTTTGGTAACTCTAGCTGGAGGAGGTGAGGCTGCAGGAGAAGTTGTGGTAACTGCAGAAAAGGGAGGAATGTTCTCAACTGTCGTTGACTTAGCCTTCGAAGGCACTCTTAACCCTATTAACAAGTCATGAGGGTGTGCAGATAGACGCACTTCCATATTGGCTGCCCACCAGTTCTGGAATCTTTTCAAAACTAAGCCAGATGGGAGAAAAGGACAAATTGAAATTCATTCAATTCCTTCAGCAGTTTGAGTATTGCCGCCTCTAGCTTTGATTTAGATATTCTCAAGTCTCTAGCTGTAAGGTGGACATTCGAGAGACTGCAAAGTGGAACAGGTATCCCTTGGGTGAGCCCAAATTGTCTGGCAAACTGAGGGGCAGTACACCTCAGATATGCATTTATAACCTCGAGGGTTTAAAGTGCCAATGAACAGCTCCCTCGGTAACAAAATTGAAGCCCACATATCTTTGTGTGGTGAGGTGGAGCACTCTTTATCAGCCAGAAAAGTTTGCAGCCAAGCAGGTCCTTTATTGGCGTCAAAGGGACAAAAAAGGGAAGCAGGAGGAGAAATAGGGAGTTGGTAAAAGAAGGCAAAGTAATAAGCAAAAGAAGCAGGGTAAAGAGCAATCCTAGCATACTTTTCCCCATAGGTGCTAGGGTCCTGAACAAGGAATTTTAGGCATTTTTGGTGCAAATCAGTGAAATAGGCAAAAAGCCAGAGCTGGAGCACCCAAAGGGGACCTCCTTGGTTAACATCAAGAGGTTTTTCACAAAATTGGGAACAAGCTCTGTAAACATGACCTAAAAGATAAGGAGCAAGAGCTATATGTTTTTTCAAGACAAGTGCCTTCGCAAGTGGAGCGAACTCAGGCATAATCCTCTGAGATGAGGTGCAAAAGAGAAATTTGCACAACCAGTATAAAATGAAGGAAAATAGTTCTCTGTCTCTCACGGGGCCTTCCCTTTTATTTTCAGCCTTTACGAAGTCGCTGTAAGAAGAGTTTAAGGCTGGAAGGGAAAATTTGACAGGGAGGTCCGGGTAGTTGGGAGTAAAAGGAGAACCATGGGGTGAAAGCCCTAAAAGATGGCAAATATCAAGAATGGGGGGGCCATCATGCCGCACCGAAATTGGAAGAAATTAAAAGCCATATTCCAAAAACATAGAGCAGCAGGGATTAAAAAGGGATCCTCAGGAATGATGAACCTGGAAAGACGAAGAGCGTCGAGGATGCAGAGCTCCTGTAGGTCATCTTCTCTCGCGGCACAACCCTGTCATACCATTCCTCCCATTCAGCTCTCAATGTCGGCCAGCAGCGATGAGGCCGGGTCATTCTCCAATTGCTCCAGTCAAGCCCTCCTTCGTAGAGAAGAAAGTGATCCTCCAAACGAGGGTATAAAGCTGGGAGTTGGTCAGGAGCTTCCCGAAAGATGGGACCTAGAACGTACTCTTGTTGGTTGCTGTGACGAGGAACAAAGAGACGTCCATCTATGGCGCTTGGCCCACCAGTTGTTAGTTTGGCGATTTCTTCATCAATACATCGTTTCAAAGCCATGGTAGGGCTGATACGGTCGCCAGCAAGCACTTTTAGCGAGAGGGATCCATTGGTAGCAAGCAGTAAGGAAGAGAGGGTTAACAGAAGATCGGTAGAAAGAAGGGTTTGTGCGTTAAAAGAGCAAGTGATTTCAGAGCACGAAACAAAAGGGTTTTTAAAGCTTTTGTGTCTGAAAGATATATTGCGTAAGTCGCTAAGTACTAAAGTATGAATACGAAAAGTTTCCTTCAATATTGATACTTTTGGAGGGAAAACACAGCCCAGATGCTGAGATCAGCTTCGAAGTAAGATATTTGGCTTCGAAACCAGATTTTGGCACCAAAAATCAAATAACAACGGCTTCGAAATGCAGAAGCCAGCTTCGAAGCATGCTAGATGCTTAAGAATGTAAGAATACTCAAGGGTGGGTTTACTTAGAAGAGATCAAAGACCTGTAATAGGTTTCTTAACAAAAGTAATACCCTTGAGGCAAAACTTAAGGCCTCTTAAGGATGTGAATTGTTGTTCGAAACATCTAAACCAATAGTTGGTTTGTATATACACAGAGAATTGTTTGTTCGGTTAAAACAGTGTACCCCAAGGGCAATTTCCATATTGTTGTAAGTATGGACTGTTGCAAAACTAGTCAGTATTAACCATGACTATATTTTGGTTATGATTAAAACAGGCTTTGAGGGGAAAGATTGTTAAAATTCGAAGCACCAATTCCAAACAAAAATCAACAAGAGTTGGTAACCATAGTCCATAAATTGGACAATTCATCTCAGCATCCTTATTGGAATTAACTGGATCTATATTCGAAGGATAAGATTGTTAAATTCGAAGCACTGATTCTAAATGAAAATCAGCAGAATTGTCAATTCTATTCCAAAAGTTGGAAGAATTCATGTTGATTTTAGTGTTTTAACAATTGTGTCCAGTTTCGAAGAATGAGTTTGTTCAGTTCGAAGCTCTGAATTGGCTTTTGAAGACAAAAGGAAACAGGGTCAAACAATGCCAAATACAGAAGAATTTTGTTTGTATTCAAGCCAAGGCAATTACATCGAATAACCCTATCTGGGTATAAACTCAAGCTCATAAAAATAAGGAATGGAATAAATAACAAGATCATGAAATTTGGTCCAACAGTGATCAATGAATTTTTGTTCTTTCTTTATTATATCTTCTATTTCTTCTAATGTTGGCTGCATGAGTTGATGTGCTCTCACTTCGTAGTAGAGCTCTTCAGCCTTTATTTCGAAGCTTCCTCTCTCAATCTTTGTTCCATTCGTCTATGACCAAATCATCCCAATACGCAGAATCTTTATTCTTGAAATCATCGAATTCTTCGATGAAGTTCTCTGCTTCGTACTGGGCATGAATTCGAAGAGACGAAAGTTGGTCTAAAGATTGTGTAGTAGCCATAGAATTTCGATGCCAGTAGAGGAGCAATGGAAGTTGGTCCAGGAACATATGAAGTTCTGCTTGGGCAAGGGGATTAAGGACATGGCCCCTAGTCAGAATATCACAAGCCCATTGAAAGTTCTTGAGGGGACTGCGTCCTCAAGAACATTGAAGGGCAAGTGAGAGAAAGCTGCAAGCAGAAGTTGAGCTTGTTTCCGCTCAGCTGGAGTAGGGGATGGTGGAGTTTGTAAGGTGGAAAGACTTCATTCATGGGAGGGCAAGCCTCAGTTTCTCTGTCCAGCAAAGAGTTGGTGGAGGAGAAGGTGTAGATGCTTCTGCTTCAGAAGATGGAGAAGAAGGTGTGGATGCTTCTATTATGGGAGATGGCACGGGGGTGGAAGGAACAAAGGCATTAATATAATCAAGCCAGCAGAAGAACAAATCTTCGCCTTCTGGGCTAAGAATGATGGGTTGTACCCTTGTGCCTCTTCTGGGGCGGGCAACAAGCACTGTCGTTGTGGGCATGGAAGATGTATACCATGCCACAAGCAGATTCTCCTCCAAACTACGTCGATGGTCAATGGGCACGTAGGGGTAGACCACTGAACTTCGAGCGTAGGAAGGGAACTCCAAAGGGTCAGTGAACTCAACAAAATGATGGTTGATTCGTTCCCTCAAATCATAAGTCTCAGGGGTTGACCAACTTGTCCAGCCAGAAACCCCAGAAGATGAAGAAGTTGTAGCTTTATCCCATGCAAAGGTTTGTGAAGAAGAGTTTCCTAAGTCCATATTTGCAACTTTCTGAATCAAAGATTTGGGAGTAGTTTGTTCGAAGCACAAGAGTGAGTCAGAGGAGGAACTTCTTGTATCTATATTCGCAAGTTTCTGAATCGAAAGATTAAGAGCAATGTGTTCGTAATCCAAAGGTCGATGATTTGTAAAGGCATCCATGACCTGAATATGGAAAGGTGGATAAAGGTGGCTAATTAATGCATGAAAATTCTTTCGAGGAGGAACAGCATCATCATATGACTCTTCGTGTGCTCGATCAATGGAGGAGAAAGTTGATTCGGTCATAGAAGGAGTATCAGTCTGTGCGAGTGCTAAGGTATTGGGGCGTTCACAAGATTGAAAGTGAATTAATGCAAATGATCATCAAATGACGGTTGCATTTCCAGAATTTAGATCCCATGCACGTTCTAAAAAACGCAGGAAAAAAGCTTTGATCCACTAATATCACCAAGTATTGGGTATATTAGTGCGGGGGGTAATGTTGGCTACATATTTTGTAAAAGCCAATCACAATTCGACACGTGACAGAGTAAGGGTAATATAGGAAGACTAGTCAAGTCTTTGATCCTGATCGTACACGTGGCAGTTAATATTGGTTCTCACGTGATCTGAGTAGCATTGGATCAGTAAAGAGATGCAAGGTGACGTGGCTCCAACGGTTACTCACATTCAAATTCAAATATAGGAGGGAAGCCTAACTGCAAATGATGGTGTAGTGGAACTACTTATAAGGCAACATGGTCAGCGATCATGGAGGAGCAGTTCGACGGTTTGAAGTGCAGTTCGAAGGTCATCCTTGACAAGTATAAATAGCAGGGAAGCCCCCAGAAAAAAGCCCCAGACTCAGATCCAAAAAACCAGTCATTTACTTCATATTTTCTTTTCCAGTTTTACATTTCCAGTTTTTATATTTCCTGCACTTTAAATACCTGTTCTTTACATTCCTGCACTTTAAATTCCTGCACTGCACTTCGTTCATAGAAATAGTTTCGAGTAGATTATCGCTGTAAACCTCTACGAGGCTGAGTTTGGATCATTGTAAGTTTTCATCTTAATGAAATACTTCATTTGTTCGTCATTCATCTATTATTTTGCTTAATTTCTCCTAAGTCAAGCCACCAGTAAAAGTCCTCTTCATTGAGGCTGAAAGAATTAAAATACAATCGTCTGATAATTGGTTGGCAATTATAATTTCTGTAAGGACTGATTGATCCTTACTGGCACGCTCGCATTTACAAAAATATCCTTCGAAAGCCAAAAAGCCAACACACGTATAAATTATTAGGATGTACCATGAAAAAGAAAATATATATTTTATTTTAATGTTTAATGTGTATTATTCTTATTAGTAAATTTACATTAAGATATAATAGGAAATAAAATTTTAAAATTTTAATTGGACAGATTAAGTTATTTTTTTGTTGCACATAGTTACACCCGTGAAAAAGTTGCATGATCAAAGAACTCTTACATTACTAATGGGCCTAGTAGCCCAGTTCCGTTGTTTTGAAGCCCAAACCAAGGTAATGAAATGAACCCAGCAAAAATCCAAAATGGGTTCGCTGGGTTCACGACCTAGGCTTCTCTTTTAGGAACATGGCTCATGACAACTTTAGCTCTCTCTCTCTCTCTCTCTCTTCTCAATAATAAAAAAAAGCTTTATTTCTTTGATTAAGAAAGAAAAAAAATTAGTTTTATTTTGTATAGGATTGGTTATTGATAAAATTACCAATATCAATCTGTTCAAAAAATTTATCCCCCTTTCTTGTCATTTGTTATTTTTTAGGTGGACCATCTATACTATTTAAAAGGTTTACAAGCTTTGTAACACGTTTTTTGATTTCGAAAAACGTCCACAAAGAATAATTACATAACAATTATGCCATTTAAAATTGCTTCAACTTTTTACTTTTCTTCTAAAAATCTCTCAAATGTTTCAGTTGTGGATTTAAGATGAAACACATCATTTTCATTTAGTTTTCCACTTTTTGAGGTTGAAAATAATTTTTGATATTTATTTTTGTTAAATTAATTTTTATTTAAAAAATTTTAAAAAAAAATTTAAAATTGAAACCAAACATAGCCTTAACTCGTTAAAATATAAAAAAGTAAATTCAACAATATATTCCAAAAGTGTAGAGTCGTAAAACTCTGGCCTCAAAATTCTTTATTATCTTATCTCAATTACACCTGAATTATAAAATTATATAAAAATATAAAGACAGAAATTTTGAATCATGAAGTTTTCAATCATGCTGAAACTCGACAAAAATTTGAACATTGGTTTAGTCAATTCTCATTGACAAGATATAAGAATCGACAATCGATCTTCGTTTATTTATTTATTTTTTATTTTTAATTACTTTTTCCTTGAATAGCTAGGTGTACATAAGCTTTGCCATTTTTGTTTCCCCAAATATATATAATATATATATATGAAGAAAAAGAAATGCTTACTAGAAAGTCATCAATGAAAAGACATCATGAGTTCAGCCTCCACCCTTACCCATAAAAGTGTTTGCATGTTGCCAACTGTTTTGAGCTTTCTTGTTTGGTTATGATTAGAAACCAGACACTGTTAACCAAAATGCAACAGTCCCCCCAATCTCTCCTCTCTAATAATTATTTAGTAATTTTGAAATTATCATGTTAAAAATTACACAAGTGTTAGGCAATTAAAAAGTAAAAAATAACCTATTTTTTTGTATTGTAATTTTTTATTTATTGAAAATATCATATAAATAATGTCATATAATATTGTAATAGTATCTAATAATTTTTTACTCCTTTCTTTTCTTGAATGAAGGTACAAATGCTCATCAGAGTTTTCAATGAAAGACATGATGAGTTGAAGGCCCTAACACCTTACTCGTAGGCCATAACTAATATGTGTGGTACCAACTATATTGACCTTAATTTGTAGGGTTAAGATTAGACAATGTCGAAGCTAAATATATATATATATATATATATGCAATGGTTCCTAGTATAGAGCTTCAAGATGAAAATTAAATTATCCTCCATATACGTAATAATTAACATGTCAAGAACTAAGGTCTTGTTTGACGTATACTAAAAAAGTCAAAAAGTAAAAAAGTCACTATCCTATTTAAGTTATATCATTTTATTTAAGTCGCATCACCTCTCTACCACATTACTTCAAACCTAACCCATATTTCATAAAAAGTCAAAAAGTGCACTTATTTAGAACATCTCAAACCACCATTAAACTGAAAATTCCTTCCAAAGTTTTGACTTGGACACATTTGTGAATTTGACTTTAGAGAGAATAGATTTTGAATGGGATAAAAACAAGCACATCTTGCTCTCGAGATCCTGTTTTAGCAAAATTTAGGTCAATCTTTTTGTATGTATTTTTTAATCCAGCTTCTCTAATGAACTAGAGTTGAGTTATGAAAGAAGTTATCGACTTCACAACACTTTTTTTTTTTATTTGATTCGGATTCTCTTTGTTTTCCAACTAGAGGGGATTATTAGGTCTTCATGAGGGATTTTAATATATATATATATATAATATATATTTAAATTAATTACATATTCATATTACATTTATCCTTTTTTTTGGGGGGGGGGGGGGGGGGGTGTTAAATATTGAGGGTAGCACAAGGAGAAGGGATCAAAACTATTTTGAGTAAGATATTGTTGCACAAGTTGAGAAGAAATTTTGAGATATGATGAATTTCAGTAAAAAGTTTTTAGAAGGGTTCCATGGATCATACTTGTATTGACAATTATATATCCTGGACGCTAATCAAAGCCATGCAAGTTGGAGGACCAACCCCAAAGCAAATGGGTTCCTTCCAAAAAAACTCAAAAAAGGAATTCTTGTGTATGGCCTTATTAAAAGGCACTCGGTTGATAAATTTAAATTTGAATTTTTCTTGGCAAAAGTTTAGGCGTTCAAATACTTTATCCAAAAAGATAAATTCATACAAAATGACCAAATTACCCCGTACATATATTGTTGCTAAAACCAAACAATCCATTCCCTCATTCTCTTTTATTGTCTTTATTTCATCTTTTCTCTCCTCTCTCTAGATTCTCACTCTTCTTCCCTCTTTAGATCTAGGGTTTCGAACCCATATGTCATAATCTCTCTCTCTCTCCTCTTCAAACCCTAACCCTAACCTCTCATCTAGAGTACCAAGACGCCGCTGATCGGCGCCAGTCATCGGAGGAGTAAAGAAGTCTACTACCTCTTTCTTTAATAGATCTGAGTTTGGCTCCTCATCACGTTTTCTCTGCATTTTCTAAATCTGAGTTTGCCTCCGTTGGTGGCATCGAAGAGAACAATTATCTCTTTCTATTTTCATTTTCTTTATTCCCAAACAAATCCCTCACCACCAACACCAAAGTAAAGCCCCGCTCTTTGAGACAAACCTTAAAACACACACACAAAAACAGAGAGAGAGAGAGAGAGAGAGAGAGAGAATAAAATTTGAACAAATATTTCAACAGATAAAGGAAAAAATTAAACAGATAGGTGTTTTGGTAGTAAATTTCAACTGATAGCAAAAATTTGAACATATAGGGTAAAAAAATTGAACAGATAATCAACAAAAGTCAATAGATAAAAAAAGATCTACAGATAAATTAAAGGATAAAATTAGAAACAAAATATCCTTCAAAATCAACAAAAAGATTTCTCACCAAACAATTTCAAAAAGGGTGAACCTCTCACTAACAAAAAAATATCCACTAGATCTTATGTCTTGTACTCTTCTTACTTTGGATTTTTCAACAATTATCTCTCTTTTTTTTATTTATTTTTTAATTTTTTATCTAGTATTATACTCCAAATAAGTCCCACCTTGCAAGGCTGCCCAAGACCCATCTACTCCCTTTTACTATGTTATTGATACAAAAATTCATCACAAATTTGGGTACAATTTTTTTAATTACATGGGTTGGGTCTTACTTTTTTATAAGTCTCACACTTGTAGAGGATTATATTTTACTCTATAAATAATTTCCATGGTTTTGTTTGGAATGTAGGTTGGTTTTTTTTGACTTTTTGACTATTTTAGCCTTGGGCTAAAAGCCTCGTTTGGAATGCATTTTTTGACTTTTTAAACTTTTATGAGAAAAAAAATGTGAAATGATTATGATTTAGATATGACATTTTATCTTATCGATTTTTTAACTTATTTTGTCTTTTTGTAACTATTTTAATCTGATAGCCCTAAAAATTTGATGCCAAACGAGGGCTGTGTAAGTAAAAGAATTTATACATATATCTTTTGAGTAATGTTAGGTTTCATGAAAGAAATATCATGAAAAGTTTTATGAAGTTTTAAGAAATAATCTAGTGTGGTAGGTAACAAAACAAGAAAAACGACTTACCTTTATGGAGGTATGTTTTAATTTTGAAATCTTAGTTATAATAATATAGATTTTGTTTTGTCTTATAGTATTCTATGATTGACAAGTTGTAACTTAGTGTATGTGATTACATAACATACAATAAAATATCACAAACTAATTTAAGAATGAATGATTTTCATGAAACTATTCATGATGCATAGAATTGCACATTTTTTCTTGTCAAAAAATGGGATCAAAGTGACATCATGGTGCCTCCCTTGAACTCGCATGTAAATTTGTAGTCCAAGAAGAAAATAATATTATATTGACCATATTTGTGTTAAAATATTTTTACCGACCCCGCTACGTAGCTCGAGACTGTGGCTCGACACCAAAACGACGTCGTTTTGGTGTCGAAAACGACGTCGTTTTGATGTTGTTGTTTGTTTTTTTTTTTTTTTTTTCTTTTTTCTGGTTTTCGTTTCAGTTTCAGAAGAAGAAGAAGAAGAAGAAGAAGAAGAAGGAGGGAGAAGAAGAGAAGGGAGGAGGAGGAGGAGGGAAGGGGGAGAGGGAGGGGGAGGGGGGGGGCCATAAATCTGCTGGAGGAGGAGGCAGGGCGAGGCGGTGGCGGTGGCGGTGGCGGTGGTGCGACGATCGGCGAGGAGCAGCGACGAACGAGGAGCAGCTACGGCGGGACTGCGACGCCGGGGTGGGGAGCTGCGACGACGCCGGGGTGGGGAGCTGCGACGCCGGTGAGCTCCTCTTCTCCTCTTCTCCCTCTCTCCTCTCTTCTCCTCTCCTCTCTCTTCTCCCTCTCTCTTTCTCTCTCTCTCCTCTCTCGAGCCATTTCTCGAGCCACTCTCTCGAGCTCTCAAACATTTCCGTATTTTTACTATCTTATTAGTGCATTAGTTTAATAGGTTTCAAAATTATATTTGTTACTAATACTATTGCGACACGTTACGTAATAAATAAAATACAATTATAGTAGTATGAAAAAAAAAAAAAAAACTCCTCAAACCCACTTCATGTATTACTTCCCTCTAATTAAGATAATTTTTTAAAAATAAATAAATAAATAAAATTTTAAAAAAAAATCAAAAGAAAACAAATATGAATCAATTGTGTCAAATGAAAGAAATAGGGTAAATTACACTTACTTCCCCTGAGGTTTCTAACAATTACAGGGACTTCCACTATAGTTTTAATAATTATACTAACATCCCTTACTTTTGAAATTATTATCAAGATTCCCCCATTGTTAGATTATTTAATAGAATTTGTTAATGTCATACCAAAAATAATGAAATTGCCGATCAAAAAAGCTTTCATTGGAAATTACCAAAAATTATTGTGTCTTGTACCTTGTACTTATGTATTTCATCAATAAAGTTTTTTGCCGATCAAAAAAATATATATATAATGAAATTGCTCATTAATTACTTTATATATTCAAATGAGAAATTTCACTCACCTCTCCTGAGGTTTTGCATATATATTATGAAAAACTCATACATATCTTACCGTTATTTAATAAAATTCTTAAATTTCATGCAATATTAAATAATTATTAAGACATTATTAAATCATTTAATGCAATTTTTTTTTTAATTTTTTATTGATAACATACTTAAACATAAAATTTATCATTTCTTACACCTAAAATTATCATTTGAGAATAATAAACAATTCAAACAATTTATCATTTTACACCTAAAATTAAAATTAATCTTTACTTGAATGGAGAAATTATTTGAGAATAATAATATTCTCAATTAATTTGTTATGTATGATTCTTAAAATTTATTTTTCCATCTTTATTTATCTCATTTAAACTACTTTTATTAAATTAAATCTTAAAATTAATATCTCACCTTCATTAATGGTTGAATTTTTATTTTATTTTTTGTTTATAAAAAGTTCAAAAACTTGTTTTTGGAAAAAAATAGAGTCAAGAAATTACATTTATATTTAAAAAAATTATGAAAAATAAATAATAATTTCATGGTAAATTAAATTACATTTATATTTTTTTTTTCTTTAGAAAATGTTTTATTTTGTTATGTGTAATGATGTAATAAAAACCAAAGAAACTAACCAAACCAGACCAAACTAACTATATTTGGTTTGTTTTTTAAACAAGAACCGGTCTGCGTGGTTTTTAAATTTAATTTTTTTTGGTTCTGTATCAGTTCAAGTACCTTGTACACCGAACATATATGATATTAAATATACATATATATATATATATATATATATATATATATATATTCTCTAATAATATAATGATATTAAAGTATAATAAATTATTAACCTTATCATTTTTATAACCTAAATTTGTAAACTCTTATTATATAGTAATTTTAACTCTAATTCATTATTCTTATAAACCTTAATATTTTTTAACCTTTTTTTTTTGTTTTTATTTTTGTTAATTTAGGAATTGAAAAATATTTTGTAAATGGATGGATTAGATATGTTTGAAATTGTGGACAAATAACTAGTTTAACGTTTTTATATAGATTAGTGATTATATTTAAAAGTGGCTCAAGTTTGAAAGGTCTTACATTGATTAAACCACATTGAATCGAACCGGTGCGGTTTGATAGGAGAATCGGTCTATATTGACATTTAAAATAATAAAATCGATATTATCCGTTCGGTGAAATTTTTTATGTAAATACCGACCGTACCAAATCGATTACATTCCTAATTGTGTGTTTAAATTACTATTAGAGTTTGATTTCTCAGTCTTATCAATAAAATTATATAAGTATTACATATACAAAAAAATAAAATTAAATAATGACAATTTGCTATAAATGATAATAAAACAAATAAATGTGAGAAATTAAAAAATAAAGTGAAAATTTAATCATTAATGAAGGTGAGAAATTAATTTTAAGACTTAATTTAATAAAAAAAAATTTTAATGAGAAAAATAAAGATGGTGAAATATATTTTAAGTATCATACAACAAATTAATTGAGTATTTTAGTATTCTAAAATAATTTCTTCATTCAAATAAATATTAATTTTAAGTTTAGGTGCAAGAAATGAGAAATTGTTTGAATTGTTTATTATTTCAATAATTTCTTAATCTTTCATTCTCTATTAACTAATTTTAATTTATTGTGAAGCAATTAGATTTTTTTTACTTATATATTTATTTTTTTAATCACATAAGAATAACCTGTGTTTTTATTTTTATTTTTAAATATGTATCAATTAGAAATTTAATGACTCGAAAATAAAAATAAAAATTTGTTGATAATATCTTAACAATTTAGGGATAAATAATTTTCATACAGATGAATAAATAAGTAGGAAAAATTGTAAAAAATAAAATAAAATAAAAATTAATCCATTTATTTCAACTTTAAAAAATAAAAGAAAAAAGAAATTTAAATAATAAATACATTAATGAAAATTGATAAATATTTAGTTGTTTGTATAGTGTGAAATAAGTCTTATAAGTATTGTATTAATTATTAGGGTCTTATATTAAACTAGGATAAATTACAAATACACCCCCTGAGGTTTACTTAAAATACAAATTGTCCCTTGTGGTTTACAAAATTACAAATATCTCCCTGTCATAATTTTTTATTTAACAGAATTAATTGAAAAAGTAAAATTTCTAATTGTTCACCTATACAATAGTAAAATTATCTTAATTATTAATTGAAATAAAATTTTAACATTATTAAAAACTATTAATTAACTTGATGATTGATTAATAAAATAACCTATTTGTTATGAAATTAGAAACTTTATGGGACATAATGTAATTTTTAGAACTACATGGGATAATTTGTAATTTAAGTAAATCTCAGAGAGTGTGTTTGTAATTTATCCATTAAACTATTAGGGTGCGTTTGTTTGGACGGACTGGATAAGGGGGATTGTAATCTATCGGACTATTAGTCCTGGGATAGATTGTCCCGGGAGTATTTGGTTGGATTAAATTTGTATCCTATGTTTGTTGAGTATTTGGTTGGAATAAATTTGTATCCTATGTTTGTTTAGTCATGGGATTAGATGTCTGGATTGGACTATTTTTAGTTATCAATGTTTGTTTGGGATATTATGGAGAAGGATAAATGCTTAAATGACTTTATCCTTTTAATTATTTACTAAGTAATAGCAATATTAAACATAGTTCTAATATTTTAATTATTTTAACTAGATTAAATAAAAATTTGTTTTATTTTATTTTTTGCACAATATTTTAATTATTTTAATTTATTATTTTCAATTAAATTAAATTTATAATTTATATTTTTTATTTAATATATAATTTTAAATTAACGACAATAAAAAATAATTTTATTTAATATATAAATTAAATTTTCAACAACACTAAAAAAATTTAATTTATAAGGCCATAATTTATAATTTATTATTTTTAAATAAATTTAATTTATAATTTATATTTTTTATTTAATATATAATTTTAAATTAACAACACTAAAAAAATAATTTAATTTAATATGTAAATTTAATTTTTTAACAACACTAAAAAAATTTAATTTATAGGGCCATAATTTATAATTTATTATTTTTAATTAAATTTAATTTTTAATTAAAATTTTTTATTTAATATATAATTTTAAATTAACAACACTAAAAAAATAATTTATAAATGTTCAAAAGACTATTTTATCACTTTCTAATTGTTTGCTAAGTAATAGCATGGAGGGTAAAATGGACATTTCATAAAATAATCCCATGGGATACCAATCCCATGGTTTCTATCCCACCCTCCCCCATGGGATAGGATAGTCCCATATTTGTAAGACTAATAGTCCGGGGGACTATTAGTCCAGAGCAAAAAAAATGAAACAAACAATGGACTATTAGTCCGGTGGGATTAATAGTCCAATCCCACCCCCTAATCCTTCAAAACAAACACACCCTTAGGGTTTTGAGTTAAAATATGCATGGATGTTTAATAATATATGTGTAAAACTTCAGGGGAGATAAATAATTTTTTTTTTTATATTTAAATAACTTTTTATCTCTTCTTGCTCAATTCAAAAGGGGGCAATATGATTATTTTGGATGGAAAAGTAAATGACACTTGTGCTAAATTAATGGATTGAAAGAATATTGATAATAGTTTCAAAAGTAAAGGATGATAGTATAATTATTGAACTATAAAGGATGTTCTTATAATTGTCAGAAAACCTCAAGAGAGGTAAGTGTAATTTGAAATAGAAAAAGACTTGGGGAACCCTTTTTTTGGAGACCTCCACAATTCCTTTAAATCTCAACCACCATTGATGTATGTGTAGGATTCACTCATGTATGTGTGAGTCCCACAATATCAATAGTTGAAATTCAAAAGGGATTGTAAGGGTCCTTAAAAAAGGGGGTTTTAATCATTGTTGTTTAAAATATTAGTCTCTCATCATATCATATGGGTTGATATTGATATGATCTGATTAAATTCTTAAGTTAAAATTTTGGCTTATTTTCAGAAGTAGATTAAAAGTTAATTTTTTTGAAAAAATGTGTAAAAAAATATAGAGACAATGTAATTAAAAAAAGTTAAAAAATTATTTTATATAATATATAAAAGAAAAAATAAGAAATACTATATGTATATAATCAATAGAATCGTAAAAACATATAACATAAGATATTTGATGGATTGATTTTTCTTAGGGTTGTTTTGGAAAATTGGTTAAAAATTAATTTTTTTCAACTTTTTTTGATTTTTTAAAAAATATATAAAAAAATAAAGAGAATGACATAACTTAAAATAGATTAAAAATTGACTTTTAATTTTTTAATTTTTTATTTTTGGATCTATCTAACAATATAATATAACAGGTGTTTTAATATGGGTGTACATGGAAGTTGGAACGTAAAAATAAGGAAGCACACGGATGGCTAAAAAGTTGATTTTTTAGAGTGATTTGGGAAGTTGATAAAAAGTTGATTTTTAGTACACTAAAATGACTAAAATAGCCTCACCAACTTAAAAAATTACTTTTAACCCAAACTCACCAAATAAAACACTAAGGGTAATTATGTAATTTTGTCACCAACTTTTGGCTCTTGCCAAATGAACAAAAATGAAAAATCAGATTTTTTGATAAAAAACGCAAACCATGCTTTTTATCACTTCCCAAAAGTAGCCTAAATGAGGTCGACCACATGATAGTGAATTCCTTTGATGAAATCACCCAGTCCCACGCTCCTTAGGCCAACAGCCTGTCACCCCTGCCTTTTTGGGACACATGTCATATCTTGAACATCTTATGACCCAATTGGACCACATTTCCCACGTGGCCGGGCCCACACTTTGCCGGCCGTGCCACCTGGTGCCCTCAATGCGTGTAGAAGGACCACTCTATATATACATATAAATATCATATACATATAAATATCACCCTCATTATTTATATTTAGAGACGCAAAAATTTAATAAGTAAATTTATTATTTAATAGGTCTCGTGAGATTTAATGATATTTAATAGGTCTCGTGAGATTTAATGATATTTTTTTATAAATATTATTAAAAAAATATCACTAATTATTAATTTTTAGTGATGATTGAAAAATTTTGTCCAAAAAATATCATTAATTATAAATTTTAGCGACAGTTTAAAAAAAATTCATAAAAAATGTTACTAATTTTTAACTTTCAGTTACAGCTTGAAAATTTCATCACAGAAAAAGTCATTAATTATAAATTTTTGCCATAATTTATAAAAATCGTGACAAACAAAAAGTCATTAATTATCAATTTTTAGCGATATATATAAAAAATCGTCACAAAAAATTATTTCTAGCGATGATTTTATTAAGACTTATTTTTAATACCACTTAATGATAATTAAGTCCAACTATTATGACTTATTGAAAAATTACCCTTATATTTATAGATATTATTTGGTATAAATGTTGTCACATTTTATATTTTATTTTAAAAATATTCGTATCCAATAATGCTCCTGTCCACTAATTGAAATATTTTTTCATTTATCAAATTACTATTAAATCATTAAATTATTTAAAATTTTAAATTTAAAAGTAAAAAGTAAAAATTTATCCCATTCATACTCACTGTTAATATATATAGATATATCAAGACTTCTCTATTTTGATTTCAAACCGAAGTGGTGAGTCTTTTTCAATAATTTCATGTCGTTATCGTTATGGGGTCATCTCTTAAAGTTGTCCAAGCCCAAGACTTGCCACTCATTTTTGTTTTCTTTTAATGCTTTTCTCTTTACCTCTTGGATTTTTTTTTTTTTTTTGGTCATGTAACTAGGTTTTGTTAACAAATGTCCCTCTAACACAAATAAAATACAAAATATTTATAAAATATAATATATTTTTTACTAACTTCAATGCATTTTTATTAAAATTAATACATTTTTTAAATAATTTTATATATTTTTAAAATACTTAGTACACACTTTCTAATATTAAATAATGCATAAGGAATACTTGTTAGCATTTATGCATATAATTTTATTTATATAATTTTTTTAAAGGTGAAAATAATTAAAGAGAAAATAAAAGTTACAAAAAAGAAGAAAGAAAACTTATTGAAAAGTGTGGAGCCATACGATGAGAATGTTGGTCCCTCACTTAAATTTAATCATCTGAGAGAGGACAGTGACAAAGTTAAGAAGGACATAGCTGTTTGGTTCCCAAGTCCCAAGAACAACCACCCTACAGTTAAAACCAAAAAAAAAAATTGGCATGGTGGGGGTGGTGGCACTACTTGTCCAATTAGTTATTTTAATTCCATGCTACCATGCCCTATGACAGGCACATTAGAGAAAATATTATTTTGCCTTTTAAATTTTTATATATTTTTTAATTTGGTTTTAAAATTTTGATTAATATTAATTTTATACTTAATATTTTAAAATTTTGATCAATTTGACTCATATTGTCACATTCCGTCTTCAATTGAAAGGAATGTGTTGACGTGACATTAAAATTTATTTAAAAATTCATTTTATCCCCCAAATTCTAAATTAAAAATCAATTTACTTCCCAAATTAAAAATCAATTTGCCTCCAAACTATACCTTAAAAATTAATTTGTCTCCATGTTAGCACATTCCATCCAATTGTAGATTGAATGTGACGGCAGGAGCCAAATTAATCAAAATTTCAAAAATTTAGATATAAAATTAAAATTAATCAAAGTTTGTGAGTCAAATTAAAAAATACATGAAGATTTGAGTGACGAAATGATATTTTCTATGCACGTTAGTTATTCACAACTCCTTACTAATAATTAAATTCCTCTCATTTTCAGCTGGTGTCTCTGAAATTTTTTGTATAAGGGCTTTTCATTAATCTTGGCACTATAAATTTTGCAGTGTTGAGGTGGTATATACACAACAGCCCCGCTGCAGACCCCCAGTGGGGTTCGCACCCCCAGTGAGGTGGCGAGGCCCCACTGGCCGAAACTTTAAAAAAAAAAAAAAAAAAAACAATTTTTTTAACCAATCCCAACGCGCCACCTCACTGGGAGTCGACCCGCAGTGGGGGTCCGAAGCATTAATCATATATACAACCAGTTATGTTACTTGTATATATAATATATGTATATACAACTTTGACAAAAATATGCACCTACGTGTTACTTCACTTTTATCTCTTGTAAATCATAGTATAACGTAGCGAATGAAAAATTTTCATAGTCTTACCTTTTAGTAGAGTTTGAAGTGAAGGATCTCGTGGGTAAATCAGCAATAGAGTGATACTACAAAATGAGTATCACTCACACAAGTCACAGTGCAAAATGGCTTGATCGTTGTTTTATCGGAGATAGTTAGTATATGGGAAAAACATAAAACATACCTTGTTTTTTTTTTTTTGATTACCCATATCCCATATCATATCAAATATATAGGATATCTATCCATATCAGTTGATATGATAAATATAGATATCCTGAGTGGTTATCCAAATAAATTTTGAATTTGAATTCAAATTCAAACTTACATAAATAAGGTTCAAAAGGTTCCAAGGATCATACACATGGGCACCCAATGTCTAACATCTCTCAACAATATATATCAAATTAATACTCCTCTCATGGGCAATTCTGAAAGACAAACAGATTAAAAGAACAATTGCTTGACAGTAAATAGCGCAGAGTGCACATTGATAGAAATAATAAGAGTAAAAAGATTTGAACTTAGGAACCAAAACTCTTAATCATATTTGATCATCAAAGATTCCAAAATTTAAGTTATTTAGAAATGGGCCAACAATATAGATCAAACTAGTAATATTTTTCCTTTATCAATTCATTCATACTTTTCCCAATTCAATATGGTTGAATGGTAAGTAGGACTGCAGACGAGCCGAGCTGAGTTTTAGTATATTTGGACTTGTTTGTTAAGACTTTAATGACCTCGAGCTCGAGCCTAGTTGGTTTAGGCTTGACTCGAACTTGACTTTGTTCACGAGCCAAAGCAATTATAAATTCATATTTGCGTATGAGATTAAAGATACAATTAAAATTTTGATTATACAATTATATATATAATATATATTAAAAGTTAATATCTTATCAAAATAATAATATTTACCACTATTATTATATAAATGTATAGTTAGTTATTATTTACATATAAATAAATTTAGATATTATTTATATCTATACTATTATTCAGTGTAAATTGGTTAGTGAAACCTTCTTCTTCTCATGCCATGTGGCAACTTTATATATGCTGAAATAAAAAAATTATCATATATAACGTAAGCAAGTTTTGAACCTGACACCTTGGGTTTCATGAAGAACATACTTATCACTTAAGCAATATACATATTATAATAATTCTTTATTATTTATTTTTATTATTAGTTATCTAAATTGTACACGTATTGCTTGTGTCACTCGCTAGTTTATATTGTTTAAATATATAAATAGCATATTTATCTTATTTTTTATATATATGTTTACATTATTTAATATATAAATAGTATATTTATTCTATTATTTAAATAAATATTAAACAAGCCATCTAACGATCCAAACTAACGAACCAAGTTTTAGTATGTTTAAGCTTGTTTATTAAGATTTTAAAGAGTTTGAGTTCGATTTCGAGTTCGAACACAATAAAAATTTAATGAATAAAACCTTACCAAGCCGAGTTTGAACCTATTCAGGAATAATTATGTTCTTTTGCAGGTAGACATATAAATACTGAAGTTTTCTTAAAAATAATAATAATAATAATAAAAAAAAAATTACTGATGTTTTGCTTTCCCTAGTGAGTACGAAAGTAGGTAGACGAAGATGGCTTTAGAGGGTGTCCCATTTTTTCCATTTTAAGAATTAAATAAGAGTTTTGAAGCAATTATTTTACTTTAGTCCAAATACACATGATGTAAAGAAAACAACAACAACAACAACAACTTTTAAGGGCTACCAAAGCTGATTGATATCTCTCCAACCAGGGGCCCATAGAGACATTTCTTATATTGTTAACTTGTCCGTTTAAATACTAACTTTGTTTCTTTGTTTAAAATAAACATAATCTTAAGTCACTCGTGTATGAATGACATAAATGGCACCTTTGAAATAGACAACTTTGACATTTTCTTATGATTTTACTCTTAACATATGTCTCAACATGGTTGGATTTCAACTTTTTAGACCAATGGATGATGAGACTGAATCAATAAAATAAAATTTTTAAAAACATATATATCTATCCAATGTTTGGTGGGGTAAAGTCACAAGCCTTAAATATTAAGTAAATTATCTGATTTTTGGTTGCTTAAACATCATATGTATATATATATATTAATATTATATAGTATCTAGAGAGATCCCACTTGAATTTTTGGAAATTTGGTTGGTTAAAGTTTAACATCGTTAGGTGAAAGGTAGCCCTTGTGAATTATTTTCTACTTTATTTCAAGTACGAACAAGCAATTAGGATATCATTGCTCATGTGAGTGTAGGTTTTAAGAGTAGACTATTGTAGCCAAAATTTTAAATTCTAGTTTTTTTTTTTTTAAATTAATTTTTTTTTCTTCTTAATTATAATGTGGGGATAGCTTGTACTGCAACCAATGGAGGGATGGAGATCTATATGCAATTGGAGGATTATTGAAAATGACAGTTGGAGGTATTAAAAGTTGCAGCAATGCTAGGTATCATGAAATATTTTCATGAAAATAATCATGAAAGTTTTGTGATTCTTGAATTACACTTAGAATAAAACACCACACACTAATCAAAGTAATTTAAAGATCATAAATTTTTCATGATCATTTTCATGACAAAATTTTCATGATCCTTAACTTTTCCTTAAAAGTTGGGAAGTCTACTTAACACCAATTAACATTGAACCAACTTTATTAACATCTTTGCCGTTTTCTAAAAGTTGCCAGTTGAGAACCCATGAGCCATTCGACACCTCCCATCTGCATTTGGGTCTTCCCCTTTCGAATTTATTTGGGTCTTTCTGTTTTGTACTTTTTTATAAAAATTTCTCATTCATTAAGCCTTTTATATACTCACAATTGAGTCATGCTAAAAATAATATGATAGGTCACTACAAAAAATTAAGGTTTTAGAGATTAAAATTTAATGATAAAATTATTTTTTAAGGATCAAATATTTTGATTGTGAAAAGTGTCGTCATTATATTTTTAGCAACGAAAATTGGACATTAGTGGTGAATTATTATCCTTTTCGGACCAAATTTTTTGTCTTAAAAAATAAATCATTTTGAGACTAAATTATTTTGTCTCTAAAAGTCTATTTATTAGTGATATTTTCAAAATTTTGTCATTAAAAGCTTTATTTTTCACTTTTCAAGAAGACCTTTTAGCGACTAAAAAATTTTATCTCTAAAACTCTTATATGTTGTTGTGGGTTGTCGTTAAGGTAAGAGAAACTTCTATAGATACTAATCTAACTAACAACTAATTTCGCTAATCAAAAAAAAAAAAAAAAAAGAAAAAAAAGAAGAAGAAAGAAGATAGGAGTAATATCACACTATTAAGATTTCAATACAATTTTCACATAACTTCATATATTCTCACATATTTTTACAAATTTCCATATATTCTTTAAACATATAAAGATATTAATGACTATTTTTTAAATGGTCATCAATATTTTTCTTTATAATTTGATTTAGTTGTATCAAAGAAAAACCTCTGATTGGTACAATTTTTAGAACTAGTTCTTTGAATTTTTTTTTTTAAAAAAAATAAAATTTAAAACTAGTATGACAAGCACACAAAAAGAATAGTTTTAAATTGTTGAAAATTATTACTACCAAAAAGGGAAATCATATAATTTTTTTTTTCTTTTGAAAAACCCCGCATGCTTCAATGAAAAATTATGTAGTGATTGTGAGGCATTCTCACATGGTGCTCTAACTTAACATGACTGATTGAAATTATAAAATCTAATATTTTTTATTGATTAGTAAAAAAATAACTTAACAAATGTCAAGTAGTTAGTGGTGCGAAGTAATATTCATAGACCACCCAACAACTTCTCTGCTTCAAATCATGGTAATTTGACATGATTTAATGAAAATTCTGTGCACTTGATGGCTGCTTATGACAGTTTCTCAAATTTTACAAGCATTGATAGATTAAGCCCGCTCTAGATAACATCTGTCTCCCAATTTTTTTTTAAATATTTGTTGAAAGAGTCTTTTAATTAGATTAGTACTGGAGGCTTCTACTATATTAGACACCTTTTCTGTTCCAATCATGTAAGAGACTTATAATGTGGACAAAAAAAAAAAAAAAAAAAAAAAAATCCTCCTTCTGACATGACACACAAGTCCCATTGTACTATAATAAATCACACTCACGTTGATCATCAAAAAGTAAATTATGTTTTGAGCTCTGCTCAGCAATGTTGAGCAGAAAAAGTGCATCATTATTTCATTATTATTATTATTATTATTATTTTTCCAACAATGATTTAAACCACTAAAAAATACACCACTAATAGCACTAATACATTGAGAATGGCAAAAATAAAATAAAATAAAATAAAAACAAGGCATAGAAAGTAGACGGGATCCACTGCCACATCATTAGTGCTCCCTCTAGTGATCCCTTTTTAGTGCTTCCAAACATTTTTCTTATTTTTCATTTGCTTTTCAGAATTTATACATATCAACACTGAAACAAACATAATTATCAAGTCAACCTTAAATTTGGTTGGAGTGACAGGCATGCTTTGATGTGGTCTTGTTAATGTATAGGACCAATTAGACCATTTTTTTTTTTTTTTTGTGATAATGTGAAGTAATTTTGATATCCAACATTTCAATTGTATTAATTTGATTTTTAAAATATTAAATACGTGTTAAAGTGATTCACATAATATATACCGTTAATATATAACATTATAATCAACAATATACATTTGAAATAAAAAATTACACTTTAAAAGAAAGAAAATTATCCTTTCATGATACAATTAAAATGTTCAAAATCAAAAGTGAAGTTTAATTTTTTTTTTTTTTGACAATAAATTTTGCTGACGTTAGTTATAGGAACTATTTTAACACACCATTAATGCTTCGAAGATGAAATTGGATTTAAGCTTAGAGTATATTAATATCTTTTATTATTTTGGATTTAATAAGTTCCACTAAACCAAGGAAGCGTGTCGTGGATTAGTTTGATATATTCTATTAATCATCCAAGTCATTTATTCAATAAAGTATGTTTTCTTCTTGTAATTTTCTATTTGTAGTTTTTCATATTCAACTATAATATCTAATATTAATAATTGTGTTGATGACGCTATCTCCCGCCTGATTAAGCTGGACCTCTACATATATATAACAGATTGAAATTATTGTACCTGAGCAACTAATAATGAAAAGAATAAAAGGATAAATTACACTTTGCCCCACCACTTTGATTTTTAATTTTTTAATTTTTATTTTACTTTGATCCTTTATGTTTTAAGTTTTTTTTTTTTCAATTTACTCTTAAAGTTAATTTCGGTTAAAAATTAGAGAAAAAAAAATTTAATCTCAAATGATTTAAAAATATATTATTATATATAACTCACATCTTGAGAACTCAGTTGTATTCTGAATGAAGTGTTATATTAAGAAAATTTAGTTATTTTTTTCTCTTCTTTGTTTGTACATACACAATCAAAGAGTTTTGAAATCATAATTTGAAAACAAAATAATTTGAGTTTGGTATTTAAGTGGGTTTGATAAAAGCAAAATAGGATCAATTATTTTTGTCTCCTTAATATTTTGGTCACTTTTCTATTTTAGCTCTAAATTTTTTTTTTTCTTTGGCCCTTGATATTTCAATTTTTTCCATTTTAGCTTTCATTAAAAATTAAACAAAAAATAACACATTGATAGTCATGTGGTACAAAAGTATTTTATTATATATAAATCACATCTCTGACACAAACTCAAATTCTAATATAATAATATATTTGGGATAGTTATTGTGATATTTTTTATTTGATTTTGAACAAAAATTAATTTTAGAAGTAAATTGAGAAAAAAAAAAACTTTAAATATAAAGGACTAAAGTGAAAAAATAGCTAAATATAAAGCGGGCAAAATATAATGGGGGGACTCTATGATAATTAATGGTATTTTTCATTAAATACTATTAAAAAAACGTTACTAATTGTTAATTTTCAGTGATAATTTAAAAATTGTCACAAAAAAATGTCACCATAGTTTTAGCGACAGTTTTAAAAAAATTATCACAAAAAAGTTATTAATCTTTTAACTTTCAGCAACAATTTAAAAAATTCGTCACAGAAAAATATCACTAATTGTAAGTTTTAGCGATAGTTTAAAAAAAATCGTTACAAGAAAAATTACTAATTATCAATTTTTAGCGACATATGCATAAAATCCTTATAAAAAATTATTTTTAGCGACGATTTTAGTGAGAAAACTTGATGAAAATTAAATCAAACTATTAGGACTTATTGATAATTTATTCAATATAAATTTATCCAAAAATAATTCAAAAACATACTGATATATATATATTTGTAGTTGTTTTTTGAAAAAGCGAGATGGAATTAATCCCCAAGAACAAGGAGACCCAAGTGGGGTTGTGGTCACTGCAAAACAAGAGACTATTTTAGTTGGTTAACTCTTTGGTTACTAGTCTCTTTTAACGGGAAGGCTTTGAGTTCATTTTTAGTAGTAAAATGGGAAGATAAGATTTTTTTTGTAAAAAGTATGAGTGTGAGTTTCAACTCTTTTAAAATGTTAATTTAACAATTAATTACCGACTTTTGATAAATAAATAAATAAAAAAAACTGCAAAAACCAGCTGTTTTTTTGTATGTCAAATATGTGTGTGTTTTTTTCGAAAATCAAGAGAGAGAGAGAGGAGAAGTGGGAAGCATCCGGAAAAGGAGAGGAATAAATTGAATGGAACCAAAAGGACAAACGAAAGCGAAGAAACCCAACTTCGATCCACTATCCTCTTTCTCACTTTACATTACTTTATCATCCTTCTATCTAGTTTCATCGAGACAGAACGAAAAAAAAAAAAAAACCACTTTGTGAAGTAATAGTGACTTGTGTGTGATGTGTTCGTATATATTTATATACATTATATAGTATAAATGTTGGAATTTGTGTTAATGTTACAGAATTTTTATTTTTTAATATATCCTCAAAAGCCATTATCTTTTGTAATCGCAATGTAAAACAAAAACTAAAATCCACACGTAGAATTCACTTTTATGAGTTTCACTCCTTTATCTCATATTTGTATGTTAGAAAAAAAATTTTGTATTCTTAAAACAGCGGTGTATGCGATATTTTTTTGTGTTTTTAATATAACTTGTATGGGAAAGAAATAAACATTTTCGTATAATCCTATTGATCAAGTCTGCGCTCCTCCGTACGACGTCGCTCTACTACCTGAAAATACAAACGTGAGCTAGCCGGCGGGTGTGTACCGGAAACCTCTCCGATGCCTAAGTCAGCAAACTAGACAAATAGACAAAAACTCTGTGTATTTGGGAATCAAAGTTGCGTTACCTCTCCATAAGTGATGTTTGTGAGCTTTATAGGTTCCGTGTAGCACAATCCTAGTAGGACTTTTACTCCTACATGCAGAGTCCTCCTAGGATTCATACTCCTGAAGGATAATTCTTATCCTTCAACACCCCCTTCACTGCTTAAACCAAGTGAGATGGTTTTACCATGGCCGGACTACCATACGACCGAAATAACATTGTCATGCTAGACTAACTAGAGTGACCGATCTAACTGTTAGTTCGGCTCTTCTTTTCCTTTCTCCTACCTCGGCTTCACATGCCAAAACCGAGCTATCCATAAGAGAGTTGAGCCGAACTAACCCCATAACCAAGTCCTTAAGAGGGCTCAGCATACCTCGTTTCCATATGCCATGACCGAACTAACTCTAGCGATCGACCCATCAGTAGTACTCTTCTGAACCGGAATAAAAATAAGGCCTTCTGTGACCGAACTAATTATTAAGCCTCCCACGGACCGGTCTAACTTCCGGGCTTTGGGACCGGACTAACTCCAAAGGCCCCTTCATTCTGTCTTTCTTACTTTGGCCTATTAACGGCCCATTGCCCAGCTCGGCCCAATTTAACCATATAAATTACCCTCTCAATTGCTCCTTAATTCCATCTGCATAGCATGATAGGGATTACTTGTCTACCAGCCGAGCTAACAACCGAGCTAAAACTTTTAAGCCTTTCCAGCCGAGCTAAAAAACCCTTTTAGCCTTTCCAGCCGGGCTAAAAAACCCTCTTAGCCTTTTCAGCCGGGCTGTACCCGTCCGGTCAAACGTCTCTTCAATCACAAAAACTGAATCGCTTCTCCTTCCTATGACACGTGGCACACTCTGATTGGCTGAAGGCAGCTGTCACGCCGCCCTCGTACCTCGCGTAATTTGAACAGTTCCCGCATTTGCCCCTTCTCTTTCCACAAAACCAACCTTTTCGTGTTTCTTCCAAATCACTCAAGTCACTATCCAACTCCTGCTTTCTCTCTCTCGTGCCTTCATTGTTTTTCAAGCTCGTAACTGTGAAGCTCGCGCTCGCTTGCTGCTTTCTACCCCCATTTCCTTCCTCTTAGCCTGGTAAGCTACACAAATCTGTTTCATTTTTCTTATTTTCGTCCTTGTTTAATCCATAGCATACTGTTTTGTGTGTTTTTGTAAAACACAATTTTTCCCTATTTTTGCTTTTGTCTTTCGCCTTCTGGAAAAAACTCACAAGAACCCCTTGAATTTCTTTAAACAATCTAAGAAACACTGGTTTCAATCCAAAATCACAGTACAACCGAACTAAAAATTTGTTTGTAGTTGATGTCACTCGATCAGACTACTTAACCGAACTAGCACTTCATGCTTATACCAGTAGTTTCAATAAGTCAAACCATCTTTTGTTTTATCCTAGCCGAGATAACAGACCGAACTAAGTCTGTAATTAGGGAACTGGGGAAACCTCAACGCCGACCGAGCTATGTCTCGGGGCTAAACCAACATTCTTAGTTTTAGACTGAACTAAGAAAGCTGCCCCGAGAAGCTCAACCGGTATAGAAAACCTTCCTTTTTAACCGAGATACCAAACCACCTGTAGCAACCGAGCCAACAAATCCCTTGCTCAAACCGAGCTAAAAATCCGTAGTATGCCACATAGCCGAACTAAGACTTGATATATGTTGCCTTTGTTAATCTTTTAGCACGGTCCAACGGTCTGTGCTTAACACCTTTGTTCTCTCTCTTTCACTTTTGCAGACTTAGCTTGCCCAGGCACTCCTTTGAGCGCTCAACCGAGCTACTCAGCACAAATCTTCGACCGACTTAACACTCGGCTTTAATTTATTTGTAATTTAAAAAATAAATGGGGAAGTATAGATTCTTAGTAGAGACACCTGGTGGTTTAGCCGAATTCCGAAGGGAGTATAACATCCCTGACGATGTCCACCTCACTCTAGCCAAACAAGATACCATACCATGGGGAAATGAAGGCTTTGTACCCTTTACCCTCCTGTCCATAATAGAAATCGGACTAAGATTCCCCGTTCAACCCTTGCTCTGTGAATTCCTTAGGCAGACCAGAATATGTCCAACCCAGCTTTCCACTAACTGATACCGTGTAATTAACGGCATAGCCGAGCTAAACCGCCGAGCTGGCATTAATCTTGGCTTAGCCGAACTATTCCACCAATATTCTATAGGCTCAAAAGAAGACGGGTGGGTTTACTATTTAAGAATACGACGCCGGCGTGAGAAAATAATAAAGGACACACCGGACAAAGACTTAAACGATGATGATTTTTTCTGGGTATCTGGCAATTTTGAAGACCACCAAGCCCAGATCCCAGGCCGCAGTATAAATTGGAATAAAGGAACACCCGGTATAATTACTTCGGCTCTATTGCATACCTCTGTTTTACTTCGGTTTCTAATTTCATAACCGAACTAACAGTTATATTCTTTTTGCAGATTCCGCCCATCTTCAATCTCTTTACAGCTACCCCAATCTGAACACTCTTCGAGCCGCACTACGATTTCCAGAAAGAAACTGGGCCAAGTTGCTGAACTTCGAACCGACATACCGATATAGCAGCCGACGCAAAGCCAGAGTAACCAATTTTTTGCTAGAGGACGCCCCTGAACCGGATCCAATCTTGCCACAAATTAACCTCGTCCGTACTACTGAAGAGAAGAAATGGCCAAAAGAAACAGAGTAAGGGCCCTTCTAACTGAGACAAACCGCGCCGAGGTACCACCACCGAGCCAAACCCAAGAAACCGTGGTGGCGCTTCCATCTCAACAACCCTCCTCATCTCGCCCCAGCAAGCGTGCCCGAACTACACCAACCGAGCCACGCCTTGTTGACGAAGACGAAACTACACTTCCACTAAGCCACCCACCAAGTCCGCAACCGGAGCTTGCCGACCGAGCTAGCTCCTCAAAATGGAGTCCAAAAATGACTTTCCAAAACCGTGCTATCTGCGACACTGACTCAGTGGTGGCAGACAAAGACCACATGCTAGCCTTCAATCTGGCTAAGAGTGTGTGTCTGCCCTCTGACATGGAGCATCACAAGCACTTGACCGAGCTCAAGGCTATCCGGTCAGCGACGAAATCAATGATCCTGGTAAGTTTGCTCCTCTTGTCTCTCTAACTTTTTCCAACTTTCTGTTCGGTTTTGTCATTAGTTTCTCTTACTTCTTTTTCAGGCCATGCAAAAGAGTCAAGTTGCACACAAGCGTGTGTTGGAGCTTCGAAAAACACTAAGGCAAGCCATGGCTGAAGTTGAAGAAAAAACAACCGAACTGAAAGACGCCCAACAAAAGAACGCCGAGCTAGAGGCCGAGGTAGCCCGTCTGACCGGACTGGTTACCTCGGCTAATGCTGACAAACAGAAGGCATTAACCGTGATGAAGGACAAGTACCTTCGTGAGCTAGTCAAGCTCGAAGGGAAAAAAGACGCAGAGATCGCTGAACTAAAGAAGAAAGTGGATGAAGCCAACGCTGAAGGTTTCAAGGAGGGGGAGGCCCTCTATATTCCACAATCTGAGGCCGCCAAGGATTTGTTCTTTAAATGCGGTTGGCGGGCAGCCGTGGTGCAGCTCGGTTGTGAGCCTGAGACCGAGGTATACAATCCTCCTCAGTACTTCATACCGAGCTCACTGGCGGAGTACGCTGCATCCGTTCAACAACAGTTTCTTCAAGGTTCAGATGATGAAGATGAAGATACCGAGCCCAATAATACCTCGGTCGTAAATGAACAAGCCAACGATCAATCAGTTCGGTTGGAGCCAACGGGTGAAGACCTGACGACTGAAACCGTGCTTCCAATAGGCACCGAGCTCCCAGTCGAGACCGCTCTACCCTCTGAAACCGGTCTTCGTGTTGACATTGAAGCTGATCTTGATGATCTTTTTGACTGATTTTGTAACTTTCTTTTCTCGTTGCTTGTTTTGGACTTGTAACCGGGCTGAGGCCCCTCCTTTGTATTTGCTTTGGTCAATGAAAATCATCTTTTATACTCAACGCTTATTCCGGTTTTGATCTATATGCTTGCACTTGAAATGAGTTTTCAATGAATTTGTTGCTCCAACTGTTATCTCGGTTTACTTTCCTGTTTGTGCTTGCTTTCTAACTGTAATTCGAACACAATATTTTCCGGCCGAGTTACCTTATTCCGGTCTTTGCTGAGCAATCTAAGCTTACTAGCCAACCACTCTTTAGCCGATATACATACTTCGGCTGAAGAGTACCAAGAGTTGGTTTAATCCAGCCAACCACGCTTCAGCCTATACCCTTACTTCGGCTGAGGAGTACTAAGAGTTGGTTTAATCCAGCTAACCACTCTTCAGCCGATATACATACTTCGGCTGAAGAGTACCAAGAGTTGGTTTAATCCAGCCAACCACTCTTCAGCCGATATACATACTTCGGCTGAAGAGTACCAAGAGTTGGTTTATTCCAGCCAACCACTCTTCAGCCTATACCTTTACTTCGGCTGAAGAGTACTGAGAGTTGGTTTAATCCAGCCAACCACTCTTCAGCCTATACCCATACTTCGGCTGAAGAGTACTGAGAGTTGGTTTAATCCAGCCAACCACTCTTCAGCCTATACCCATACTTCGGCTGAAGAGTACTGAGAGTTGGTTTAATCCAGTCAACCACTCTTCAGCCTATACCCATACTTCGGCTGAAGAGTACTGAGTTGGTGTAATCCAACCAACTTCTAAGTTGGTTTTTCCAGCCAACCTAGAATAAAGTGTTTGGTTTAGTCCGACCAAACGTCCTGCAGCCTGGATCCTTATCCTGGGCTTAGGAGGGGTGTTGGTTTAATCCAGCCAACCTCTAAGTTGGTTTTTCCAGCCATCTTAGAATAAAATATTTGGTTATGTCGACCAAACGTCCTGCAGCCTGGATCCTTATCCTGGGCTTAGGAAGGTTCGCAGTTGGTTATTCCGGCCAACTGTGTTTTTAATGCCCCTAACTCACTAATTCAGTAAAACAAACTTTTACAGAAGAAAACGTTATAACTGAAAAGAAACTACTTGTTTTATTGAGAAAGGAAAAAATTATACATACTTTAAAAAGAAAAAAGCCTAAAAATAAAATAACTTCAGATTGGCAGTGTTCCATGGCCTGGGAATTGCCTTGCCGTCCTCATCTTCTAAGTGGTATGCCCCTTTGCCTGCTAATCCAATTACTTTGTAAGGTCCTTCCCAATTAGGCCCTAACTTGCCATCTCCTGCTACCAAGGTGTTTCCCATCACTTTGCGCAGTACCCAATCTCCGATTTTGAATTGCCTTGGATGAACTGTCTTGTTATACTTTCTGGACAATTCTTGTTGGTATGAGGCAATGTGAACCAGTGCTCTGTCTCTTCTTTCCTCTGCAAGGTTGAGCTCTAATGTTATGGCTTCGCCATTCAGGTCTGGATCGAAATTCTCACTTCGAATTGTGGGGAGGCCAACTTCAAGTGGGATTACTGCCTCCATACCATAGGCTAAGGAAAATGGAGTTTCTCCTGTTGACTGCCGAGGTGTGGTGCGGTAAGCCCATAAAACATGAGGGAGCTCTTCTGCCCACTTGCCTTTGGCTTTCTCTAACCTGTTCTTCAATCCATCCAAGACTACCTTGTTTGATGCTTCTGCCTGACCATTTGCTTGGGATATGCCGGTGTAGAATTGTAGAATTCTATCTTGTATTCTTCACAAAAGCCTCTAAAGATTCTGCCGTCGAACTGCGTGCCGTTGTCTGATATTAGGGCTTTTGGTATGCCGAACCGAGTGATGATATTCTGCCAGACGAATTTCTTCACATCTTTTTCCTTGATTGATGCCAATGCTTCTGCCTCCACCCACTTTGTGAAGTAGTCGGTTACCGTAAGAAAGAATTTCCTGTTGCCTGGTGCTATTGGAAGTGGTCCTACTATATCCAATCCCCAAATTGCGAAGGGCCATGGGCTAGTTAGAGGTAGAAGTTCTCTGGCAGGTTGGTGTATTTGGTGTGCGAACTTCTGACATTTTTCGCACTTTTTGACATATTTTTCTGAGTCTGCCTACATGTATGGTCACCAATATCCTTGCGAAATTGCTCTGTATGCTAGTGATCTTCCTCCTTGATGGCTTCCGCATACGCTCTCGTGTATTTCGAACAAGAATGCTTCTACTTTGCTGGGATGAACACACTTTAGGTAGGGTCCTGAGAACGACTTTTTGTACAATGCTAGAGATGGGGAGAGCCAAAATCGCTGCGACTTCGCTCTTATTCTGTTGGCCTCTTTCTTCCCTTCTGGTAAGATGCCTTCTTTTAAGAACAGGATGATGGGATCCATCCAAGAAGGGCCTAGCTCCGCGCAACATATCTCTTCTGCTTCGGGGTCTTCAATGCTTGGTCTAGATAGGTAGTCGATCAGTAATGGATGAGGGATGGAAGTATCTGCCATTGAGGCAAAGCCTGCTAGTTCGTCTGCTCTGCTGTTTTCCTCCCTGCCGATCTGTTCTATCCGCACCACTTCAAATTTCTTGATCTCTGTTCTGACCAATTCTTGGTATTTGGCCATTCTGTCATCCTTTGCTTCGTAGTCGCCAGATATTTGGTTTACCACTAACTGTGAGTCACTGTAAACCATTAGCTTGGTGGCTTTCATGTAGAATGCTGATTTGAGGCCTGCCAGAAGCGCTTCATACTCCGCTTCGTTGTTCGATGCTGGGAAGCCAAGGTTAATTGCCTGCTCCACTACCAGGCCGTCTGGAGAGATGAGGACTATGCCAAGCCTTGCTCCATGCCGGTTGGATGCTCCATCCACGAAGAGCTTCCATATCTCTCCAACGAACAACTTCCAGCAAGTGGAGGGATCAGATGATGCCTTTGGATCTTCCATGTTGCTGGTGTTTTCTTCAAGGTCCATGCTCGTTGTCTGCCCCTCGCTATCTGATTGTACCAAGTCTTTATTTGTTGGTGAGTCTTGACTTGGTGTAGCATGGTTTGCTTCTTCCTTCCTTGCTTTACTTTGGTCTACCTTGGGGTCTGACTGAGTATCTTGTAACAGGGGTTGCGCTATTCCGGCGTCAACTTCCATCCCTAGTTCGACTGTTTCAGTCAGGTCGACTGGGCAGATATGATGACTTCCAGGTGTGAATTCTGTGATAAAATCTACCAAAGCTTGAGCCTTTATTGCGGTCCTGGGTTGGAACTTGATGTCGTATTGTCCCAACTCTACTGCCCACTTCAGAATTCGCCCAGAAAAGTTTGCCTTTTCAAACAAAGCTTTTAATGGGAAGGCTGTGAGGACAACTATGGTGTGGGCGTGAAAGTAGTGCGACAACTTCCTTGAGGCCATCATCAAGGCCAATGCCAGTTTTTCCAGTGGCAAGTACCTTATTTCGGCGCCCAGTAATGTCTTGTTGACATAATAGATGGGCAGATATTGGATTCCTTCTGCGCCGACCAACACTGCGCTAATTGCGTACTGAGAGACTGCCAGGTACAGGAAGAGTTCTTCTCCAAGTACTGGGATGACAAGCAGTGGTGGAGAAGACATGTATTCTTTCAGGCTTTCCAGAGCGTGGTCGCATTCTTCGTCCCACTCGAATTTGGCTTTTAGTGCATGGAAGAATGGTCGTAGTCTGTCTGACGACCGGCTTATGAACCGATTGAGCGCAGCTGCCATGCCGGTGAGATGCTGCACTTCTTTTACTGAGTTAGGCCTCTCCAAGTCCTGAATAGCTTTGATCTGGGAGGGGTCTGCCTCTATACCCCGGTTGGTCACCAGGAAGCCCAGGAATTTGCCAGATCCTACACCGAATGCGCACTTAGATGCATTAAGGCGCAATTTGTGTCTCTTCAGAATCTGGAACATCTCACCTAGGTCCCTTAGATGGTCGTTCTTATCTTTGCTCTTGACCACCATGTCATCGATGTAAGCCTCCATTGTTTTGCCTAGCAACGGTTCAAACATCTTGGTGACCATTCTCTGGAATGTTGCCCCTGCGTTCTTGAGGCCAAAGGGCATGACCTTGTAGCAATACAGTCCTCTTGGAGTTGTAAAGGACGTGACTTCCTGGTCTGGTTTATGCATGGCGATTTGATGGTAGCCTCTGTATGCATCCAGAAAGCTAAGTCGGTTGTGCCCCGCCGTTAGGTCTACCAGTTGATCTATTTGTGGTAGAGGAAAGCTGTCTTTTGGGCATGCTTTGTTGACTGTTTTGTAGTCGATGCAGACACGCCACTTGCCATTCTTTTTTGGTACTACGACTGTGTTGGAGATCCATCTTGGGTAGTGCACATCTCTGATTGCCCCCTGCCTCCAGTAGGTTTCCTACTTCTTCCGCCACTATCTCGGCGTGGTGGAGTGCCGATCTGCGTGTGCGCTGAATGATTGGTCTGGCGGATGGGTAGACATTGAGTTGGTGACAGATGAAGTTGGGATCAATGCCTGGCATGTCGTATGGTGTCCAGGCGAACACTTCGATGTTAGAGGTCAAAAATTCCAAGACCTCTAATCTCTCAGTGCTGGACAACGACGAACCGAGCAAAAAGAACTTATCCGGGTTCTTTTCATCTATTCTTACCTCTACCAAGTCTTCCACCGCTTTCTGATTAGCCTTTGCCGAATCTGCGAACAGTTCATTGCTCTCAGGTTCTTCCACCGAATGAACGTATCCTTTGGCAGCGCGGCTGCCATTCACCGTGACAAAGCATTGCTTGGACATATCTGATCTCCATAACCTCTTCAATTACTGGTTCGTTGGGGAATCGCATTACTTGGTGGTAGGATGACGCCACCGATCGCATGGCATGCAGCCATGTTCTGCCCAAGATGATGTTGTAAGTGGAAGGGACTTTCAATACCCAGAACTCCACTTGTTTCGTCACGCTTCCTGCTCTAACTGGAAGAATTATTTTGCCGACTGGCCATTCGGCATTGAGTTGAATCCAATCAGGGGAGATACGGCAGGTGCCAAGTCTTTATCTTGTAACTTCAATTGTTTAAATGTTTCGTAGTACATTATTTCACATGAACTACCCTGGTCAATCAAAATCCGCTTGACGTCAAAATCCTTGACTCGGAGAGTGACAACCAGGGCATCATTGTGAGGGCAATATATCCTTGCCAAGTCTTTCTGAAAAAGACATGACGTTCGTGGCCTCTGTCTTCCCCTTCTTGGTGGTTGTTGGGCACTTAGTACCTCTCTTAAGTGCTCAGCCTTTGATTGATCCTCTGAGCTCGCATACACGCTCAGGTTCGAAGACTCCATGTATCACATTGATCGCCTTGAGGTGGGGCATCGATTGGCATCCCGTTGGGGTTATTGTGGTCCTGGAGGACTGGTTGCATCCCTCCTTCAATGTATTTATCCAGGTGACCTGCTGCCACCAACTCCTCCAGGTGCTGTCTCAATGGCGTGCAATTTTCAGTGCGGTGCCCCTTTTCCTTGTGGAAGGTGCACCGTGATCTTTCGTCATAGTCCTTCTGAGCTTCCCCTAGCTTGGCTGGCCATCTGACGAAAGGCTCATCTCGTATTTCACTTAGAATTCGGTAGATCGGTTTTTTGAATACCGTGGTTATGGCAGTGCGGACTCTCAACCATCTTTTATCCTGGTCCTCTCCGTTGTCTCGTCTGCCACGTCCGTTTCTCTCGGACGGTCTACCGCGTTGACCTTTGCTGAGGCCTTTTCTCTGGTACTGCGGTCGTGCCAGATTTTTTTTGGCACGTGCGCCATCCTCCTCCACCCTGATGTGCTGATGCACTCTTTCCATCAAGGCTTCCATGGTGAGGGGCGGTGTCATGGTGATTGAGTCCCTTAGTCTAATCCCGACTGGAAGGCCTCTTTTGTACTGTGCAATGGCGAGATTGGTGGGACAGTCCCCAATCTGGTTGAAGGTCTCCCAGTAGCGACTATTGTAGGATCTTAGGGTCTCTTTGTCGCCCATGTCGATGGAGAGTAGCTGGTCGATCTCCACTGGAGTTTTGGTGTTTGTTCTGAACCTTGTTATGAAAGCCTCTGCCAATTGCGCCCAGGAGGCTATGCTGCCTTCTGGAAGTTTTTTGAACCAAGTCAAGCCTAGGTCGCCAAGGCTAGATGGGAAGAGGATGCACATTAAAGCCTCGTTTCGCCGGTATACAGCCATGACCTGGCGAAAGTGGCTCAAGTGTGAGTAGGGGTCCGTCTTTCCCTAATATGTAGTGAACTTGGGCTGAAGGAAGCCTGATGGTAGGGGCGCGTTTTCAATCGCCGGAACGAACGGCGAGGTCTGCAACCTTGCTAATGCCTTGTCCGTCGGTTCGTAGGCAGGGCGCGGTATTGGCATTCCAACCTCGACGCTTCCATGCGTCCGAGGAGCCAACCGCTGTAAGGCAGAAACTCTGTGTGGATCGCGTGCCCTGGCGTCCTCCTTCCATCGTGCCTTCTCTCGAGCACGGTTCGTAAGTCGGATGATCTGGGCAACTCCGTCTGTCTGGATCTTGTTTGGTGCGTATGTGAGGGCCAATAGGTGCTCCTTCAGTGTACGACCTCTCAGATCTCGTCCTCTCAGACCTGGAGTGACGAGTTCTGGAAGACCTGGATTGGGTATCGCCTGTCCTGAGGCTTCTGCTCTCTGCTTGTGAGGGTGTGGTATTCCTACTACGATTTTCCGAGTGGCGAGGGGGCGTCTTGCTTTGCGCCCCTCTCCTGTCGCCACTCCTTTTCCCTTCACTGGCGCTTTAGAGATTCCATGTCCGCCGCCATCCGTCGTATCAATTCGTCCTGCTCCTTGACGCGATCCTCCAAAGCTTGAGGATCAATCCTCCGCCTTTGTCTCTCTGGACTCTGTGAACGAGAGTGACGGGGGCTGTTAGTCCGCCTTCTCCCTTGTATCCCTCCTGGGATTCTGTCTTGTGGCTCCAAGTCCGCCATAGGAGGGATAGAGGTAGACCTTCGCGCCTCGCACCCCCTTCTGGTGTTTGTCCGTCAATGGCGGACTGTGGCAAATCTTCGTTGTGCGCCATTGATTCTAAAGAGGAAAAGCTTGATCAAGAGGTTTTGTTCTTGTCTGAATTCCCACAGACGGCGCCAATTGTACGGGAAAGAAATAAACCTTCTCGTATAATCCTGTTGATCAAGTCTGCGCTCCTCCGTACGACGTCGTTCTACTACCTGAAAATACAAACGTGAGCTAGCCGGCGGGTGTGTGCCGGAAACCTCTCCGATGCCTAAGTCAGCAACTAGACAAATAGACAAAAGCTCTGTGTATTCGGGAATCAAAGTTGCGTTACCTCTCCATAGGTGATGTTTGTGAGCTTTTATAGGTTCCGTGTGGCACAATCCTAGTAGGACTTTTACTCCTCCATGCAGAGTCCTCCTAGGATTCATACTCCTGAAGGATAATCCTTATCCTTCAACACCCCCCTCACTGCTTAAACCAAGTGAGATGGTTTTACCATGGCCGGACTACCATACGACCGAAATAACATTGCCATGCTAGACTAACTGGAGTGACCGATCTAACTGTTAGTTCGGCTCTTCTTTTCCTTTCTCCTACCTCGGCTTCACATGCCAAGACCGAGCTATCCATAAGAGAGTTAAGCCGAACTAACCCCCATAACCAAGTCCTTAAGAGGGCTCAGCATATCTCGTTTCCATATGCCATGACCGAACTAACTCTGGCGACCGACCCATCAGTAGTACTCTTCTGAACCGGAATAAAAATAAGGCCTTCTGTGACCGGACTAATTATTAAGCCTCCCACGGACCGGTCTAACTTCCGGACTTTGGGATCGGACTAACTCCAAAGGCCCTTCATTCTGTCTTTCTTACTTTGGCCTATTAACGGCCCATTGTCCAGCTCGGCCCAATTTAACCATATAAATTACCCTCTCATAACTATATATATATATATAATGTGGGTTTGAGTAGTGAAATGCTTGTGACTCCTCCAAATTACCAATTTGTCGTCCTTGAAGTTTTGCTTTGCAAACACTTCGTTTTCAATTGCTCTATTTGGGCAAAAGAGGAGAGGGTTGCAAATTGGCGTTGACGCTTCCTCATACAAATATATATAGCCTCCTTGTATCATGCACTTTTTTTTTTTTTTGGTTGGTAAAATGGGACTGAATATAGATTAACTAGAAGAGTACAAATCTCTCTAGCATCATCATACATTTGGGTTGCAATACGATAAGAAAATTGGTGTAAATTGTGCAAACCATTTGATGATTGTAAACCAAAATTAGCTAGAGCATCAGCGCTTCTGTTGGCTTCATGGAAAGTATGCTCAATTGAGTGCACTCCTAGTTGATTTAGTAGGTACTTGCAATCACATATGAGATTACTGAGGTGATGAAAGTCGTTGTGATCCCCAAAAATGAGTTGTATAGCAAGTAGCATCCGTTTCAACTACTATATTTTTGAAACCATTTTCTAGGCAAAGGTTGAGGCCATCTCTTATGCCCATAATTCAGCATAGATACTTGAAGCATTTCCAATATTTGTAATGAAGCCAATAACCCATCTTCCAAGATGGTCTTTAAGAATTCCTTCACAACTGGCTAGGCTTGGGTTTCCTTTTGTAGCCCCATTGGTGTTGAGCTTAATAAGCTTGCCTGGATTAGGTTGTTTCCAACTAATGTAGCTAATGATTAAGGATTTTTTCCCCAGACAAGAGTTGGTGAAGTGTTGTCACTCTAGTGCAAGAGCTGGGATGATGTGGGGTTTAAAAAGGTTGGGGTTTGCGGGTGAGAATCATTGAGAGTTTCTAGCTTTCCATATTTCCTAGCAAACAAGAAGGAAGACAATGGACCAATAAGTGTTGTCATAGATTTCGGCTGATAGACAGTTGACCTTGATCTAATCAACAAGGTTAAGGTTGAAGGATAAGGCATGGGTGAGGGAATGCTTATAGAGTTCTAGTGGTTATTGGCCACAGTGCAATCACACAGGACATGGATGGTTGTTTCAAGAGATGAATTAAAGAGGGGATAGAGGTTATCAGCGGAGATATTTCAGTGATAGAGAAGAGATTTTCTGGTGATCCGTTGGTGCAAGGGTAATAAAAAAAAATGATGGATGTGATGGCTGGCATTGATCTTCCAAACCCAGGCCCAATTGTCTAAGGGAGGGCATTTATGAAAATCCTAGGTGATGAGATAGGCTAAGCGGCTATTGAAGACAACATTGAGAGAGTATTTCTAGCAGATTTGATTTGGTTCATTAGAGAACCAAGGGAGAGAAATATTATCGATTGAGTTAAGAAGGCTAGAGGGTAAAGTGAGAGAAATGTTAGAGAAATTCCAATTGTTGTTGACCCAGCAGTCCCTAACAGTAAGCTTTTCTTCGTCTCTAGCAAGGGGCACTTTAACAAGGTGTCTAATTAAACCAAAACTAGTCTAATTATAGTACCAAAATGAGGTATTGAGCCCACTTTCGAAAAGGATTTTGGTACCCATATTGAATAAATGAGAGCTTTTCTGAATGAACCTCCAAGTAAGGGATGCCTTGTTAGTTTTTTTTTTTTTTTTTTTTTTGCTTTGTTAGGGTATTTGGCATTGAGGACTTTATCCCAAAGGGCATTCTTCTCATTTCACAACCTCCAATTGAGTTTAACCATAGATATTTTGTTGACTAGGTCAGTTTGTCTAATCCCTAGCCCACCAAGAGATTTGGGTTTGGTAATAGTGTCCCACCCAATAGCATGAATTTTTTTTGTCTCAGTGGTGGATCCCCAAAGGAAGTCTCTATTCAGTTTGTCAAGTGTTAGAGATTGAGTTGGGGAGATAGTTACATTGCATCACATAGCTAGGGATAGCAACATTCACAACCTTAATGAAGGTTTTGCGAGCAGGTCTAGAAAACAATTTGTTTTTCCATCCAGTAAGCTTGGACTGAATTTTCTCCATCAAGAATTGAAAGGTAGCTTTGTTATTCCTCTCATGGTAAATGGGGCATCCAAGGTACTTACCTCTCATGGTAAACCCCTTTACGCATTATGTTATTCACTGGGCTTTAGCTCACTGCTCATATATATATGTAGGTGTACAGGCACCAACCGGAGCTAGGAGCGTGGGGTAGACTCCCTTTTTGTCAAGCCAACCACTGTGCCTCACTGCGAGGTTCCGAGCCTGCCAAGCTATGGCTTAGGGGTGTTTTAGTCCCCTGTCTGTCTCTGCATCTGTTTTGTTTATTGTATATACTGTAAAGACTGTTACCACTGTTAATAGGGATTTGGTCCCTGTTTTGAATAATTGTAGATATTGTGCATACTGTTCTGTACTGTGTATATATATATGTATGAAAAGTCTTTTTGCATACAGCCTGTCACAGCTCATTGGACATTGTTTATTTACTGTATTGGCTTCCGCCATGCCCCTGTACTCTGTTTTACTGTCTTACTATTAAGCAGGCCTTCGGTAATCTTGGATTACTGGTCGGTTACGGTGCTAAACCCATAGGGGCGGGTTTGGGTCGTGACAGAGTGGTATCAGAGCGATACTTAACCATGAGTTATACCGCACACACGTGTCCAAATAAGCTATAGGGTGTCCTAGAAAAGTGATTAGGGCATCGCATGAGCATGAAAAGTGCGTGTGGACATGACTGAATATGTGTTAACGTGTTAAACTGTTTAAGTATGCAACTGCTTATGTTGATAACTGTTATAACTGCTTATAGTGAAATGGATAATACAAGAACTGCAAATGAATCTGAATCCTCATCCTTTGAGGCAAGAATGGCAAGACTGGAAAGAATGATGGAACTAATAACTGAAAGACTAGATCAACAACAGAACCAACAGCCCCCACCTCCTCCTCCGGTACAGCCGGAACAGAATGTGAATGTTAATGATGGGAACATAATTGCTCTTACCCAGAAGTTCAGCAAACTGAAACCGCCATCCTTTCAGGGAGGCCTTGAACCGTTAAAAGCTGAAGCATGGGTTTTGGAGACCGAAAAATTGTTTGAAGTGTTTCCGTGCTCGGAGGCACATAAAGTACTGTTGGCCACCTTCACTTTGCAAGAAGAGGCTAGAAGGTGGTGGATGCTTACCCGTGATGACAACACTGTTATGACTTGGGCTCAATTCAAAGGAGCCTTCTTTGAAAAGTATTTCCCTCAGTGTGTCAGGGACAGAAAAGTGACTGAATTTGAACAGCTGAGACAGGGCACAATGTCCGTTGCTGAATATGAAACAAAGTTCACCGGCCTTGCTAGATATGCACCACACATGGTGGACACTGATTACAAGAAGGCCAGGAGGTTTGAAGGCGGCCTTAATGTTGCAATACTCGACAAAATAAGTGTTCTGAAATTACCGACTTATGTGAATGTTCTTGACCGAGCCTTGATGGCTGAAGCGAACATCGAGGCACTAAAAACTGAAACACCAGCGTCCGAATGGCGTGGTAAAAGGCAGGGTTTTAAATTCAAGAAAGGCAAAAACAACCCGTTGAACAAAAAGCAAAATACAGGGTCAACGACTACTTCTAGTCAAGGGAATCGGTTTATACCGCCCTGTTCCGAATGTGGTAAGAATCATAAGGGAGTTTGTTATAAACTATCTGGTGCTTGTTACAGGTGTGGCAAGGTGGGCCACATGGTTAAAGATTGCCCTTCCACTGCTCAGGGCAATAGTAAAGCTGCAGGCAGCGCCGCAGCATCAACTGTTGCACCAAAACCGAACTCCAAAGCTACCAGGAAAGAGCCTATGAGGCAGGGCTGAGTGTTCGCCCTAGTACCGGGAGATGTACAAAATACTGAGACTGTTGTGTCAGGTATCCTCTCTATTTGTACTCAAAATGCATATGTACTGATTGATTCGGGGTCTACACATTCTTATGTATCGCATGCTTTTTGGCGAAAATTGAATAGACCCTTAGAACCCATGAATTATCTGTTAGCTGTATCATCACCCGTTGGGGGATCCATGACTTGTGCATACATGTACCTTGCTTGTGAAATTATTGTTGGAGATGCACATTTGTTTATTGACTTACTGCCACTGAACATTGACCATTTTGACGTAATATTGGGGATGGATTGGTTAACGAAATATCATGCCACAATAGACTGTGTAACAAAACAAGTAGTTTTCCGTCCACCGGGTTTACCTGAATTTGCGTTTGATGGGGTTGGAGTAGTACCTCCTCCGTATTTGATTTCATCTGTGAAAGCGGTTAAATTGATTAGAAAGGGATGTAAAGGGTGTTTCTGTTCAGTATTGACTGTATCTACTGATGTTAATGTGAACAGTATTCCCATAGTCAGAGAATTCCCAGATGTTTTTCCAGATAATCTGCCAGGGGATTTGATTGACAGGGAGATTGAATTCACCGTTGATGTGATTCCGGGACCAGCCAGTATCTAAAGCTCCTTACCGAATGGCTCCAACTGAATTGAAAGAATGAAAGTGCAATGCAAGAACTGTTAGATAAAAGTTCATCAGGCCTAGTACTTCACCGTGGGGCGCACCTGTTTGTTTGTGAAAAAGAAAGACGGCTCACTGAGACTGTGTATTGACTACCGCGAACTGAACAAGGTAACTGTGAAAAATAAATACCCATTGCCTCGTATTGATGACTTATTTGATCAGTTACAGGGTGCTCAAGTGTTTCTTAAGATTGATCTCAGATCCGGATATCATCAGCTGAAAGTTAAACCAAGAAGATTGATAAAACTGCTTTTCGAACGAGGTATGGACATTACGAATTTTAGTTATGCCTTTCGGAGTTACCAATGCACCTGCTGCATTTATGGACCTCATGAACAGAATCTTTAAACCATACCTTGATGACTTTATTGTTGTATTCATTGATGACATTCTGATTTATTCCAAAAGTATAGAAGAACATGAACATCATCTGAGACTTGCCCTACAGACCTTAAGAGAACAGAAACTTTATGCTAAACTGTCTAAATGTGAATTTTGGCTTGATCATGTTATGTTTTTGGGGCATGTTGTTAGCAAAGATGGAATTTCTGTTGATCCGCAGAAAATTGAAGCTGTAGTAAACTGGCCTAGACCAACAAATGTGACAGAAGTCCGAAGCTTTTTGGGTTTGGCTGGATATTACAGAAGATTTGTCAAAGATTTCTCCAAAATTGCCTTACCGTTGACTCAATTAACTCAGAAGGGGATATCATTTGACTGGACTGACCAAAGGGAATCAGCATTCCAAGAGTTGAAAACTCGACTCGTGACTGCACCAGTTCTTACCTTACCTTCAGGTACGGATGGTTATACTGTATTTAGTGATGCTTCTCATAAGGGTTTGGGGTGTGTTTTAATGCAGAATGGGAGAGTAATTGCCTATGCTTCCCGACAACTGAGACCGCACGAAAAGAACTACCCGACCCATGACTTGGAACTTGCTGCAGTAGTATTTGCACTGAAAATCTGGCGTCACTACCTTTATGGGGCGACATGTGAAGTATATACCGACCACAAGAGTCTGAAATATTTCTTCACACAGAAAGAACTGAACATGAGACAGCGGAGATGGTTAGAACTGATTAAAGACTATGACCTACAGATTCTGTATCATCCGGGAAAAGCCAACACCGTTGCCGATGCACTTGAGTCGGAAATCGATTGGAATTAGCCTGTTTGCTCACCGGACAGAAAGAGTTGCTTTGTGACCTTGAAAAATCTGAAATTGAAATTGTTTTGAGAGAACAAGGTGGAACCTAGCTGCTATTTCTGCTCAACCGGCACTGATTGAAGAAATTAAAGAGAAACAGCAACTGGATGACTTCTTGAAGAAGATCATCGAAGAAAGGGAATCTAAACCAAGACCGGGTTTCAAATTTGAAAATGTACTGAAATTTCAAGAAAGACTGTGTGTACCGAATGATACTGAACTGAAAAGAAGAGTTCTGCAAGAGGGCCACAACTCAAAATTTTCTATTCATCCGGGGAATACGAAAATGTACCAAGACCTGAAACTGAATTTCTGGTGGCCGGGAATGAAGAAAGAAATTGCTGATTTTGTATCAAAATGTCTTCATTGCCAACAAGTTAAAGCTGAACATCAACGACCCGCAGGCTTATTGCAGCCCTTACCGATACCGGAGTGGAAATGGGAACATATTACTATGGATTTTATTGTGGGATTGCCTCGCTCCAGTAAAGGTATGGATTCAATTTGGGTTATTGTTGATAGACTGACTAAATCTGCTCATTTCTTACCTGTTAAGACAATTTATAATGCGGACAAATTGGCTATACTTTATATTGATGAAATTGTTAGACTGCATAGAGTGCCTGTGTCCATTGTTTCTGACAGGGATTCGAAGTTTACATCGAGATTTTGGCAAAGCTTACAGACTACATTGGGTACTGAACTGAGACTGAGTAGTGCCTATCATCCTCAGACAGATGGCCAGTCAGAAAGGACCATCCAGACTCTGGAGGATTTATTGAGAATGTGTGTCCTTGATTTTCAGGGAAACTGGGAAAGCCATTTGCCCTTAGCTGAATTCGCCTACAACAACAGCTATCATTCAAGTATTGGTATGGCGCCTTTCGAGGCATTGTATGGCAGAAAATGTAGATCTCCGATCTGCTGGGCAGAAGTTGGAGATGGGCCTTTGCTTGGGCCCGAGATTGTATATGAAACGACTGAGAAAGTGAAACTGATACAACAGAGACTGAAAACTGCACAGAGCAGACAGAAAAGTTATGCAGATGTCAGAAGGCGAGACAGAGAGTATGAAGTAGGTGATCACGTTTTTGTGAAAGTGACACCGATGAAAGGCCAGACTCGTTTTGGAGTCAAAGGCAAGTTAGCGCCGAGATATGTCGGACCATATGAGATTATCGAGAAAATCAATCCGGTGGCGTATCAAGTTGCGCTTCCTCCTGAAATGGAGCATATGCATAACGTCTTCCACATTTCTATGTTGAGGGATACCTCCGGGATCCTTTCATGTGATTGAGCCTACCGTGTAGTGCTAGTGATGACTACACTTATGAGGAACGGCCTATACAGATTGTAACAGACGGATCAAGAAGTTGAGAAACAAAGATCCCGTTAGTGAAAGTTGACTGGCAAAACCATGGTGGCGTGTATGCCACTTGGGAAAGGGAAGATGACATGGCTAAAAGATATCCTGAACTGTTTCCACTGAATCCTGTTTTCTTCCAGAATGAAGGTAACTCGAGTTTAGAGGACTAAACTCTTTTTAAGGAGGGGAGACTGTAATAACCCTCACCACTGATTACCGATTAACTACCGATTACTGCTAAACTGAGACTGATTATGACTAATAATTGAATTGATCGAAATACTGAACTGACTGACTGAAATCTGAAACTGATTGATTGACTGTATCTGTTTAAATGCATTTTCTATCTGTTGATTGTTATTTTTTGTTCATGTTTTATGTTTAAATGCAAATTGAAGGCCTTATCGGCGGCCGAATCTGAAATCGATTGATGTTTTATGATCATCAAATTTATGTGATTTTATGGTGTAATTATCTGAAAACTGATTTGGTATGATTAAATTAGATTAAAGTAAGTATTGCATTGTTGGACTTATTTACCAAATGCCACTCTAGTGGCCCACTATCTCAACACTTGGTCTTCACATTACACTTAGAAACAAACATTTCATCAGCTCATTTGAACACCACAACCGACCAAGAGAGAGAGAAAGGGAGTGTGAATTCAACTAGAGAATTGGCTTGAATCTTGAGGAATTGAAGAGTAATTTGCATAATTGAGCTCCTACACTTGAACTACAAGGCTTAAGGTAGAAATTCATCTTCTCATTCTTGTGTTTAAGTTAGTTCTTGCATGGTTCATGCTAAATTGAAGAGTTGAGTTAAGTTTTGGTCCTAAAATGTTGAATTAGAGCTCATTCCATGCATGCATGTACATGTCTCCCATTTTTGAAGTTGTTCTTCATAAATTCCCTCATGCATGTTCATGTTAATGTTAAGGACCATGATTTCATCTTGAATTTGAAGAATTGGCTCACTAGAGCATCAAATTGAAGCTTTGAATTGAGTTAAATTCATGCATGTCATGTTTGAGGGTTGTTCATGAAAATTGGTTTCTAATTGAGCTTGCTTGAACTACCCTTGGGCCTTGATTTTACAAATTAAGCTTTAAATCATGTTATTCTATGTATTTACAAGTGTTTTCCAGAAATTGGGCCCAAGAGGTCGAGTTTTGATTGCTAAAACTTGATTTTGAGCTTGGAATGTGCAATATGGATTTTCCAGATTTTTGACTCCCGCTCGAGCGGGAGAAGTTGCGCTCGAGCGGGAAATTCGTGCACCCAGTACTTTGCACTGTTTTGATGTCCGCTCGAGCGGGGTAATTGACGCTCGAGCGGGACCTTGTGCCTTACGCTCGAGCGGCTATCGAGCGCCCAATCGAGCGTGATTTTTGAGCATCCAGTACTTTTGACTGTTTTGCAGTCCGCTCGAGCGTGGTAAGTGACGCTCGAGCGAGAACCGTTGTCTGCATGTCCGCTCGAGCGGAGTAACCTACGCTCGAGCGGGACCTCTGTTTTCTAAAAATTCTGAAAATGCTTTTAAAATGCATCTTTGCATCCTCATTCCATCATAGGCATTCTTAGGCCTAGTTTAAGGCATCTTAATGAGGATATAGATGTAGAACGCACCGAGGCAATTAGGGATTAAGTTATTATCTTTCCCAACTGTGTAGCTTAGTGTGTGTTCAATCTGTAAACTGTGTAGGGTTGGCTTCCGAGGAGACGCGCTCTAGCTTTACTGTAGCCCAGAACTCTGTGAGTAACAACTGTGTAAAGATATGTTCAAAAATGATTATTTTCTGAACAATTGAACTGTACTGTTTCTGAAATGTTACTGATAACTGAATGAATGTATGTCATATCTTCTGAACTATACTGTGGCATTCTTAGCAACTACTGTTACTGACTGTTACCGTTACAGAGATCTCTGTCGGTTCCCTCGTTGGAACCACTACTGTTTACTGATTGATGGCCATCATTTACTGTTCGGTCTTTTAGACCTACTGTTTACTGTACTGTTATGCTAATGGATGTACCACATATGACTGTTTACTGTACTGAACAACTGATATACTGATTGAAATGAACTGTTTTCATTACTGTAAGGACATTCATTCTAAACCCCTTTACGCATTATGTTATTCACTGGGCTTTAGCTCACTGCTCATATATATATGTAGGTGTACAGGCACCAGACCGGAGCTAGGAGCGTGGGGTAGACTCCCTTTTTGTCAAGCCAACCACTGTGCCTCACTGCGAGGTTCCGAGCCTGCCAAGCTATGGCTTAGGGGTGTTTTAGTCCCCTGTCTGTCTCTGCATCTGTTTTGTTTACTGTATATACTGTAAAGACTGTTACCACTGTTAATAGGGATTTGGTCCCTTTTTTGAATAATTGTGAGATATTGTGCATACTGTTCTGCACTGTGTATATACATATATGTATGAAAAGTCTTTTTGCATACAGACTGTCACTGCTCATTGGACATTGTTTATTTACTGTATTGGCTTCCGCCATGCCCCTGTACTCTGTTTTACTGTCTTACTGTTAAGCAGGCCTTCGGTAATCTTGGATTACTGGCCGGTTACGGTGCTAAACCCATAGGGGCGGGTTTGGGTCGTGACAACTAGGGCGAACACTCGGCCCTGCCTCATAGGCACTTTCCCGGTAGCTTTAGGGTTCAGTTTTGGTGCGGCAGTTGATGCTGCTGCGCTTGGTGCAGCTTTACTATGCCCCTAAGGAGTGGAAGGGCAATCTTTGACCATGTGGCCCACCTTGCCACACCTGTAACAAGCACCAGAGATTTTATAACAAACTCCTTTATGGTTCTTACCACATTCGGAATAGGGCGGTATAGACCGGTTCCCTTGACTAGAAGTAGTCGTTGACCCTGTATTTTGCTTCTTGTTCAACGGGTTGTTTTTGCCTTTCTTGAACTTAAAACCCTGCCTTTTTCCACGCCATTCAGACGCTGGTGTTTCAGTTTTCAGTGCCTCGATGTTTGATTCAGCCATCAAAGCTCGGTCAAGGACATTTACATAGTTCGGTAGCTTCAAAACATTAATTCTGTCCAGTATTGCAACATTCAGGCCGCCTTCAAACTTTCTGGCCTTCTTGTAATCAGTGTCCACCATGTGTGGTGCATATCTAGCCAGCTCGGTGAACTTTGTTTCATATTCAACAATGGACATTGTGCCTTGTTTTAGTTGTTCAAATTCAGTCACATTTCTGTCTCTGACACACTGTGGCAAATATTTCTCGAAGAAGGCTCCTTTGAATTGAGCCCAAGTCATTACAGTGTTGGTGTCACGAACTAGCATCCACCACCTTCTGGCCTCTTCTTGCAAGGTGAAGGTAGCTAACAATACTTTATGTGCCTCCGAGCACGAAAACACCTCAAACAATTTCTCAGTCTCTAAAACCCATGCTTCAACTTTTAGCGGTTCAAGACCTCCCTGAAAGGATGGCGGTTTCATTTTGCTGAACTTCTGGGTGAGAGCAATTATGTCCTCATCATTAACATTGACATTCTGTTCCGGCTGTACCAGAGGAGGAGGCGGGGGCTGTTGGTTCTGTTGTTGATCTAATCTTTCAGTTATTAATTCCATCATTCTCTCCAGTCTTGCCATTCTTGCCTTAGAGGATGAGGATTCAGATTCATTTGCAGTTCTTGTATTATCCATTTCACTATAAGCAGTTATAGCAATTATCAACATAAGCAGTTGCATACTTAAACAGTTTATCACATTAGTATAAATTCAGTCATGTCATAGCTACACACTTATCATGCTCATGCAATGCCCTAATCACTTTTCTAGGACACCCTATAGCTCATTTGGACACGTGTGTGCGGTATAACTCGTGGTAAAATCGCTCTGATACCACTCTATCACAACCCAAACCCGCCCCTATGGGTTTAGCACCATAACCGGCCAGTAATCCGAGATTACCGAAGGCCTGCTTAACAGTAATACAGTAAAACAGAGTACAGGGGCATGACGGAAGCCAAAACAGTAAATAAACAATGTCCAATGAGCTGTGACAGTCTGTATGCAAAAAGATTTTTCATACATACATATATATACAGTACAGAACAGTGTGCACAATATTTACAACCATTCAGAACAGGGACCTTATCCCTATTAACAGTACAGTACAGTGCTAAGTCTATACAGTTATACAAAACAGACACAGAGACAAACAGGGGAAATAAAAACACCCCTAAGCCATAGCTTGGCAGGCTCGGAACCTCGCAATGAGGCACAGTGGTTGGCTTGACAAAAGGGGGAGTCTAATCCACGCTCCTAGCTCCGGTCTGGTGCCTGAACACCTACATATATATATAAACAGTGAGCTAAAGCCCAGTGGATAACGTAATGCGTAAAGAGGTTAAGAATGAATGTCCTTCAGTAATGAAAACAGTTCATTAATTCAGTATATTAGTCATTCAGCCATATGTGGTACATCCATTAGCATAGCAGTACAGTAAACAGTAGGTCTTGAAAGACCGAACAGTCAATGATGGCCATCAATCAGTAAACAGTGGTGGTTCCAACAAGGGAACCGATAGAGATCTCTGTAACAGTAACAGTAAACAGTAGTTGCTAAGGATGCCACAATACAGTTCCGAATATAGGACATACATTCATTCAGTTAGCAGTATCGATTCAGAAAGTAGTTCAGTTAAACAGTCAGAAAACATTCTCAGTTGAACATATCTTTACACAATTGTTACTCACAGAGTTCTGGGCTACAGTAAGCTAGAGCGTCTCCTCGGAAGCCAACCCTACACAGTTAACAGATCGAACACACACTAAGCTACACAATTGGAAAAGATAATAACTTAATCCCTAATTGCCTCGGTGTGTTCTACATCTATATCCTCATTAAGATGTCTTAAACATGCCCTAGGAATGCCTAGGATGGAAAGAGGATGCAAAGATGCACTTTTAAACACTTTACAAAATTTTCAGAAAACAGGGGTCTCGCTCGAGCGTGGATTCCTACGCTCGAGCGGACATGCAGACAAAGGAGCTCCGCTCGAGCGTGACTTCCGTCGCTCGAGCGGACTGCAAGTTACAGTGAAAATACTGGATGCTCAAAATTCACGCTCGATGGGCGCTCGACCCTCGCTCGAGCGTGAGACACAAGTCCTCGCTCGAGCGTGGATTCTCTCGCTCGAGCGGACTGCAAGCTCATGCAAAGTACTGGATGCACGCATTTCACGCTCGAGCGTCACTTTTCTCGCTCGAGCGGAAGGCATGATCACAGAGTGTACGCTCGAGCGTGGACTCCTCGCTCGAGCGTGGGTCCAAATCTGGAAAACCCAGATTTGAGTCCCAAGCACAAAACCAAGTTTAAATGCATTAAAATCGATCCTCTTGGGCTGAAAACCTGGAAAACACTTGTAAACACATAATATTATATGTTTCAAAGATCAATTTGATGAATCAAAGCCCAAGGGTGTTTCAATTAAATCCAATTTCGAACCACATTTTCATGGACATGAAGAACATGCAAACATGCATGAATTTAAACCATTTTAAAGCTTCAATGCTTGCTCAAATGAGCTCAAATCTTGCAAAAACATGATGACAACATAAACTATAACAATATTATAAACATGCATGTGGGGAATTATGAACTTACAACCTCAAAACCCAAGAATGATAACATGCATGCAACAATTAAGCTACAATTCAACATTATAAGCCATGCCTAGGCTCCAACCTTTAACAATTCTCTAAAACATGCTAGAAAAAGCTCAAATCAAACACAAGAGGGCAAAAGCTCTACCTTATGTCTAGAATTAGAGGTATAGAGGCTCAATGTTGCAAGTCTTCTACAATTTCTTCTAATTTCCAAGCAATTCTCTCAAGAACAAATCAATTCTCCCCCTCACTCTCTCTTGGTCGGTTGAGACAAGAAAATAAGGCTAAAGAAATGTTTTGTTTACATGTATAACAAGGCTCAAGTATGTTGGCTAAGTAGCCCACTTAGTGGCTTTATGGTAAATAAGGCCAATTATGCAATTTAGCTTATTTTGATATATTTTAATCATACTAAATCACTTTTCAAGTAAATATACCATAAAATTACATAAATTCTAACGATCATAAATCATAAACCAATTTCAGGTTCGGCCGCCGATAAGGCCTTCAATTTGCAGTTCAAACATAAAAACATGAACAGATAATCAAACAGGCAACAGATAGAAATGCAATATAATAGATATACTTAATCAATTCAGTTCCAGATTTCGGTCAGTCAGTTCAGTATTTCAATCAATTCAATTACAAATCATGATCAGTCTCAGTTTAGCAGTATTCGGTAGTTAATCGATAAACAGTGACGAGGGTTGTTACAGTCTCCCCTCCTTAAAAAGAGTTTAGTCCTCTAAACTCGAATTACCTTCATTCTGGAAGAAAACAGGATTCAGCAGAAACAGTTCTGGATATCTTTTAGCCATGTCATCTTCTCTTTCCTAAGTGGCATACATGCCACCATGGTTTTGCCAGTCAACTTTTACTAACGGAATCTCTTTATTTCTCAACTTTTTGATCCGTCTGTTTACAATTGAATAGGTCATTCCTCGTAAGTGTAGTCATCACTCAGCACTACACGAGTAGGCTCTATCACATGAAAAGGATCCCGGAGGTAGTCCCTCAACATAGAAATGTGGAAGACGTTATGCATATGCTCCATTTCAGGAGGAAGCGCAACTTGATACGCCACCAGATTAATTTTTTCAATAATCTCATACGGTCCGACATATCTCAGAGCTAGCTCGCCTTTGACTCCAAAACGAGTCTGGCCTTTCATCGGTGTCTTTCACAAAAACGTGATCACCCACTTCATACTCTATGTCTCGTCTTCTGACATCAGCATAACTTTTCTGTCGGCTCTGTTGTATCAATTTCACTTTCTCAGTCGTTTCATAAACAATCTCGGGCCCAAGTAACGGCCCATTTCCAACTTCTGCCCAGCAAATCGAAGATCTACATTTTCTGCCATACAATGCCTCGAAAGGCGCCATACCAATACTTCAATGAAAGCTGTTGTTGTAGGCGAATTCCGCCAATGGCAAATGGCTTTCCTAGTTTCCCTAAAAATCAAGGACGCACATTCTCAGTAAATCCTCCAGAGTCTGGATGGTCCTTTCTGACTGACCATCTGTTTGAGGATGATAGGCACTACTCAGTCTCAGTTCAGTACCCAATGCAGTCTGTAAGCTTTGCCAGAATCTCGATGTAAACTTCGAATCTCTGTTAGAAACAATGAACACAGGCACTCCATGCAATCTAACAATCTCGTTAATATAAATCACAGCCAATTTGTCCGCATTATAAATTGTTTTGACAGGTAAGAAGTGAGCAGATTTAGTCAATCTATCAACAATAACCCAAATTGAGTCCATACCTTTACTGGAGCGAGGCAATCCCACAATAAAATCCATAGTAATATGTTCTCATTTCCACTCCGGTATCGGTAAGGGCTGCAATAAGCCTACGGGTCGTTGATGTTCAGCTTTAACTTGTTGGCAATGAAGGCATTTCGATACACAGTCAGCAATTTCTTTCTTCATTCCCAGCCACCAGAAATTCCGTTTCAGGTCTTGGTACATTTTCGTATTCCCCGGATGAATAAAAAATTTTGAGTTGTGGCCCTCTTGCAGAACTCTTCTTTTCAGTTCAGTATCATTCGGTACACACAGTCTTTCTTGAAATTTCAGTACATTATTTTCAAATTTGAACCCCGGTCTCGGTTTAGATTCCCTATCTTCGATGATCTTTCTCAAGAAGTCATCCAGTTGCTGTTTCTCTTTAATTTCTTCAATCAGTACCGGTTGAGCAGAAATAACAGCTATTGTTCCACCTTGTTCTCGCAACACAATCTCAATTACAGATCTTTCAAGGTCACAAAGCAACTCGTTCTGTCCAGTGAGCAAACAGGCTAAGTTTCCAATCAATTTCCGACTCAGTGCATCGGCAACGGTGTTGGCTTTTCCCGGATGGTACAGAATCTGTAGGTCGTAGTCTTCAATCAATTCTAGCCATCTCCGCTGTCTCATGTTCAGTTCTTTCTGTGTGAAGAAGTATTTCAAACTTTTGTGGTCGGTATATACTTCACATGTCGCCCCATATAGGTAGTGACGCCAAATTTTCAGTGCGAATACTACTGTAGCAAGTTCCAAATCATGGGTAGGGTAGTTCTTTTCGTGCGGTCTCAGTTGTCGGGAAGCATAAGCAATAGCTCTCCCATTCTACATCAAAACACATCCCAAACCCTTATGAGAAGCATCACTAAATACAGTATAACCATCCGTACCTGAAGGTAAGTGTAGACGTCTTTGAACGCCCCGGGAGGGTGAGTCCCGTTCTGTTCATTTTGGGCTCACTACAGTTCAGGACTCAAATGTCACGGTTCTTAATCTGAACCAAAGAGTCCAAATCCGGCAAATTGTTTTGAAAAAACAGATTTTTGAAAGAAGTGCCAAACATGGACTGCTTTGCCAGATACAGAGTCGCCACCTAAATATTTTATTTTTGGGAAATTTAGGAAACCCTGACTCGTTTGCCTAAGGCCACGTGTCCGTCATCACCAAAGTTGCCTCCGCTCGGGAACTTGGGTACGATTGGGGAAGGTCACTTCGTGAGCACCCCCGCTCGCCCGATCAAAGATCGGCCTCTACTAACCATGATATCTAGTTTTGAGAACATTATGTGTTCTTATTCCAGTTATTAGCCTAGATTACTATGTGATGCACACAGCATACAAGTATAGACTGGGTCGCCTGAATTGGAACAAAACATTTCATGTTTATTTTTGAAAGATGGTTTGCTACTCGCAAGTAGGCTCAAAATGCGGATTTTGCCACCCTCAGGTGGGCTTTAGAAAAGTTGGTTTTGCCACTATCTGGTGGGCTTAAAACTCACAGTCAATGCATTGTTCCAATCCAAATAACCCAACCTTCACCCACAGGCATTCAGGCAGTTGTATCACATAAGCAAATAGTTTCATGGTAAGCATGCTATCATGGCAGTCACTCACACTCATGCAAGGATGCTAAAGCGTAAAAACTTACCGAGTACTCCAAGCCAAAACAGAAACTATGTTAGAAATCCATGCATGATCCTAACTATACAGAAATGCCTAATGCAACACATGCAGGAATGCAACTATAGCAGGCTCGACTATTCTAAACATGGCATATGGAATGCTACAGCTAACAAGTATTCAACTTGGAATTGAAATACGATGCAGTGAGTTATGATGCGCCGAGCCCGGTGCATGCAAAACAGATGAATGAATGCAAACATGCTATCATACTGTATGCTAATTGAAACATGCCCTAATCTAACCATCATAAGCTGGTAAATAAAAGGGAGAAAGACGTGGGGTTGGAAGACATACATTACACACACGCACACTTATTACAACATTGCCCTCGCTCGGAGGGTCCGAATAAATAATACAGTCCAAATAAGTACAAAATCCTAATTAATTAACAAATTAATCTAGGAAAGCAGTAAATTAGCATGCAAGCTAGGGACTGCCTCGACTCTGCTCCGGATGATGAATGATGCATGTTCGGGTTGCCTGGCGCGGAAATCCATTGCGATGTCCCAATTAGCCTCTGTTTACAATTAAGCCCGGAATGTTGTGCAAAGCTCTGAAAGGCTGTTGATTCTTGATTTGCTGCAGCAGAGAGCAAGAAAGGGGCATGGCAAAGTATTTTCACATATGTATGCACGCCTTGATCCTCGTGCCACCAATCACGCATCTCGATGCATGATGGCCGAGGAGTCAAATTGCACGACTCAATATGAAACGAATGCACATGAAAACACAACAAGACCTAAACTCCATCATGGTTAATCCGGAGTGTCGGCGACTGGGAATTGAGACACGTTCCGTCACTCAGGGTACGAAACGTCCCTCGTTTCCCGTGTTCGGGCTAACTCCTATCCCAAACACAATGCAAATGAGATGGCATGCACCATGCAACTAATATACAACCTAGCATACACAATGCTATGAAATAGCATACACAATGTTCGATGTAACACGACATACATGACACTTTAACATGCAACCTAGCATACGCAATGCTATGAAATAAAATGGCATACGCAATGCATAAATGGACTTACACCAACATGAGTGGACCTCAGCCGCACTCACATCAGTGGCCATGAGATGAAAATGAGACACTCGAGATGCTTGCACACATGCACGCAAACCGAGGACCGATCCTAAGGCACAAATGCCACTTTAACAAGGCATGGCAAGGCATGAAATATGGAATACAAACATGCAAGTTCCAGCACTGAAATGTGATGCAAAATGATCCCGAAACATGGAAACATGGCACTCAATGCATGGAATGGTCCCGAAACACAAAACTAGGCACATGCATTGACCTATAGCTATACAAAGCATGCATTATTCGATCATGAAGCATAAATACAGAAACAAGACAGTCCCAAAATATGCATATTCTTAGTTCAAAGCATGGCCAAAAGATGCTAACAAGATGGACTAAAATAGCATGCAACTTTGACTAGCAAACATGGTTTACATGGCAAGTATATGAAGCACATGGAATCTCACCAAACCAGCCAAAATCAGTGAACAAAAATGCCAAAATATGCCCAAATAACCACTGAAATGAAGCCAACACATGCAAAAATGATGAGCTCCTTTAGAGGGCTATGCAAGGGATTATTAAGCACATACAAGATGGACACTTAGCATGGCACAAACAACTCTAAAAATCAAATATGATAGCTCCAAAACTCACCAAATTGACCCTGAAATGTGACTTCAAAGCATGCAAGATAGGGTCTCTTTGGAAGGCCAAAAAGAACATCAAACAAGGCAAGGAGAGAGAGGGTCACCCCCCTCTAATTTGGGCTCTCAAAAATATATCAAGGCCACTGAAAATCCATTGAATTTCAGTGTCTAAGAGGCGAAAACAAGGCCAATTCAAATGCTCACATGTATGGCCCTAATCATGAAGAGATGAAGCATGCATGGGGGGAAGATGACCCCAAACAGAAGAGGAGCCTTAACCAAACTTGAAGAGGATGTCAAAACAAGACTTTTTTCAGTTTATAGTAAATCTCGAAAATAAACACAAGTAGGGCTAATCTATCATGCAAAAATGGCCCTAAAAGAGAGATTAGAAACAAGGGACAGTAGATGACCTCAAAAAGTAAAGAGCCCTTCAACAAAGTTGAAGAGGGGCTCAAAAAAAGACACTTTACAGTTTATGGAAAGTCACGAAAATAATCACAAGTAGGGCTAAAATATCATACAAAAATAGGCCTACAAAGAGAGATAGGAGACAAGAGGTAGTAGAAGACCTCAAACAGCAAAGAGTTCTTAATCAAACATGCAGAGGAGCTCAAAATATGATCTTTTTTAGTTTATGAAAAAGTCCAGAAATGCTTGCAAGTATGGCTTATAAATGAAGCAAAAAAATGCAAGTTTAAGGGAAATAGGTGCTTACCCTTGAAGAGCAGCAAACCAGCAGCTTTTGGACCAAATTTCTGAGCTTTCAACCTCTTCAAATGTCATCCAAGGTGCTGGAATGAGTGATGGAGGTGTTGTGCTATGGGTTGGTATGTAAATGGTGAAAAACCAAGGTGTTTGAAGGCTTGGATGAGAGAGAGAGAGGGAAAGTTGTATACAAAAGCTCCAAGAGGATTTTTTCTAACCCTTCATCGTGGAGGAGGGGTGCTGGTTATATAGAGGGAGAGGCCAAGGAAAAGGGGGGAAAACAAATTCAAATTTCCCCCCAAAAGGGCAATCCCCCGGGCAGGGGTCTGGTGCAAAACAGCTGGCACAGCTGGCATGCACCAGGAGAGAGGAGTTTGGCCGGCCAGGTGCAGAAGGTTCAGGTGGTCGGCCGGCCAAGGGTCAAAAGGGTCAACCAAATTAGTGGCCGGCCACCCCAAAAAGGTGGCCTCCTAGGTGTGTACAACACAACGGTGTGGTGGAAAGTCAGAAAAAGTGGCCCGGGAATGGAAAAAGTCAGCTTTCTAGTGAAGAAAACGGGCGATAAAGAGCGATGAAGGAATAAAGCTGGTCTTCAGAACAATTGTTGGTCTCCCACCCTTCTACAACCTTCCTAACAATGAAAATAAGGTCTCCGCCAAAAATGAACCCAAACCGATGCGAAACGAAGGTTCGGGGGCCAAAACGCGCGGCCTGGGGCCCCGAAAACTGACTGTTAAGCACCGGAGGTGGCGTTCGACCACGAAGTTGGTCTCTCGAGCCACAGTGTCCCTCAAAAGGGAGGAAACAAGGTGTATGTCAAAAACCGGAGCAAACGGAGGTGGTTAAGCGGTCCCAAACCGAGGCACACGGCCGACAGCTCCGAAAACCGGGAACCGGGCTCCAAACCGGAAAAATGGCCTACGACCACGAAACGTAGCCTACGGCCACTGAGAGATGATCTACGAGACTTCTCCCTTCCTTTGGGAAGAGAAAATGGAGAAAACGGGACCCGGTTCGCAAACCGAGGCAAAGCACAAAAGAGTCCGAAAGTCCGGAGGCAAGGCTCGCAGCCGAGATTCCGCAACCTCCGAACGAGCACAATATGCAACATCACCAAGCGCTCAATCAGTGACGTCTGAGTCTTAAGGTCGGTCAAAAATGGGGTGTCTACAGTTGCCCCTCTTTGACAGAACTCGAAAGTCATAAGTGACGGGAGTGAATGTCAAAGCCCAGAGACGACCCATTTTTGACAAGGCGAAGACTTAAACAAACATACAAGATAACAAAGAAATGTGCCCGCAGGCAGGGGGCAAAATGCAAAGCGACAATGCAAGAAGCCGAAGATACCTCGTGATCATGCAAATGCAGCAAGCTGTAATGAAGCAAATATTCACAATAGATGCAACATTTTAAGTAAGAATGCAAAGCAATACTACATTTCATGCAGTTGAAGAATGCGGAGAATTGTTCAATTCTCGTCACGTCTCACACGGAGAAGGTACAATACCTGTGCAGCTCGTCTGGTCGCACCAGCCTCAAATGAACCGTACATACAATATCGTGCCTGCAAAAGAAAGAAACTCAACAAGCACAACATATTTAACAACATATGTTCAACGTGACATCGAATGCAGACAAACGTGGTGTCGATGGGTGGGTGCATCGCAATGCGAGAAGCAACGCGCGTGACAACGCAAGTTTAAGCATGGAGGCATGACACTATCAAGGAAACGTGCATGACAATGCAAGTTATATGCATAAGAATGCAAGTGACGTGCATGGCAATACAGAACAAATGTAAACTCGGATGTATGTTTGTCACAAAACAACGATCAAAGAAATGTAGGTTTTTGACGAGGGCGACTCAATCGCGGCCTCTGGTTCACCTCCCGGAAGGGTCACAACAAATTCATAAAGGATACACTTCACTCATGACGAGTAACGATGAGACACGCATCGAAAGTTGGAGTTGAAGTTCCCGCGGAGGGATTTCGCGACGAAAAGTACACTTTCCTTGTACTTTCTCGGGTGCCGGGGACTCCAATCATCACCAAAATTTGCAGGGACCTTGAAGACCACCTTGGGAAGGCTGCTGGCCACGTTTGGCCCAAGGAGGAGGCTGCCGGCCAGGGGTGAAGCAAAGGGATGGCCGGCCTGCTAGGAAGGGTGGCCGGCCGGCCACCTAGCCCAAATCCGGGGCAGTTTGGTCCTTTTGTTCTCTTTTCTTTAAATGTGCTTATCCAAAGCACTTGTCCTCATAACATCAGCTCTGAAATTTCCTCCTCTTCCTTCCTAGACCACTTTCCCTCTCAGATCTGTGCTCTATATGCGTTTTCCAACGCCCCACGCAAGTTGTTTTCGCGAAATCTTTCAGTTTTCGTCACTTTGAACCGATTAAATTTGGATTTCGGTGCTTATTTTTTCATTTTCACCACTTGAGGTAAGTTTGTCTCAACACTTGAAAGATTTTCTCGGGGGTTGACTTTTGTTGACTTTTTCATTTCCCGAGAGTTGACTTTTGTTGACTTTTTCCAATTTTGGCTCATTTTGCTCATTTTTGCTCCTTTTTGCAGATTTTTCGAGATGGCTGGTCATTTCCCTCATGGTGGAGGTCCTCCGGGTGCCGGAGATGATCCCGATATTATGGCTTTACCCCCGAGGATTCGGCCATTCATTCCCGAGAGGTATAACCCTCCGACGCATATCCTCCCGCAGGCAGTTTTCTACCACTTTACTGACTTCGATGCGCGAGCGCCTGGGGATCTGCTTTTGCGAGAGCCGGAGTCCCACCTCTCTTATCAGGCACGAGAGGTATTTACTTCACTTTTACATTTTCTGCCATGTATTCTGCATTTTCCGCGCATTTCGTGCTTTTGCTATGTTTATCTGCTCACTCAAGCACACAGCTTGTTTTGAATGTTTAGTTTATAACACCGTATTCCGTTTGCATCTTGAACACATAGTTCAAACACTCTGACTTTCTGAACACGCGGCCCGCATATTAATTGTGAACACACAGCCCACACTTGTTGAGAATTGAACACACAACCTAAACTTTGAGATGAACACACAGCCCACTGATTTTGAATTTTGAACACACAGCTCAAATACTTGACGTTGACGTTGAACACGTAGCTCGAACTTTGATGATGAACACACAGCCCATTTTTCTGATTGTGAGCACACAGCACACACTTGTTTGAGAATTGAACACACAGCCCAATCTTTGAGATGAACACACAGCCCACTGATTGAGAGTTGAACACGCAGCCCACTGATTTTGAAATCTGAACACACAGCTCAAATACTTGATGTTGAACACACAGCTCAAACTTTGAGATGAACACACAGCCCAAAATTTGTCAGTTGAACACACAGCCCAGACTTTGAATTTCTGAACACACAGCCCGAATTGAAGATGAACACGCAGCACACACTTGTTGAGAGTAGAACACACAACCCACTGATTTTGAAATCTGAACACACAGCCCAAACACTTGAATTGTGAACACGCGGCTCATTGTTAAGGTGCACACACAGCCCAGATTCTGTATCTAATTTGATTTTGCACACAGCTTATACATTTCATTTGCACGCAGCTTATACATTTCATTCTGAAACTGAATACATGTGTTCATCCTGAATGCAGGTGACTTCTCGTACTGCATGAGGATATGGCTCCATTGCGGCGAGAGAGTGGTACGCGGAGCTCCCGCAGGCTGTCGGGATTTGGTTGATGTGGCAGGGTTTGGGCCCTTTTGCGCTGGGATCTCCCGCTGTCTTGCTAGTAGGACGCTGATGGGTGCCTTAGTAGAGAGATGGTGGGACACCACCAACTCCTTCCACTTCTCTGCTACCGGATATGACTATGACCCCATTTGACTTCGCCGTATTGACGGGTCTTGATGTAGGAGGTTGGGCCATCCCATATGACGAGGACATGGGCCAGTGGGAGGCCGCTTGGATCTACTTATTGGGAGCTCGCCCGCCAGTTGACAGATCTTCGGGCAGAGTCCGATATACTTGGTTTTCTTCCCATTTCAAGAGGCCGGAGATGGAGCCTGAGACTCCTGAGGAGGTGGCACAGTACACCCGCAGATTTTTGATGTTCCTTTTTGGGACCACTCTGTTTGCCGATAGGGGGAACACTGTCGGGCTTTATCTGTTGAGTGCTTTGGTGGACCTATCGCAGGTCAGCCAATATGATTGGGGCGGCGCCAGCCTGGCTACTCTCTACTGCTATATGAGCGCGACCTCCCGCGGACGAGGGAACATGGTCGGTGGCTATTGGAGAGCCTGGGAGGTACTTTCTGCCCTCTCGATTTACGTTTCTGCTTTTCATTACTTGTACATTGCACACATGGTGCACTTTACATTCTGTACCTTGCACTTTGCTCTCAGCATTTTGTATTTACATTCTGCACTCAGCATTCTGTATTCTGATGGCTACTGTTCTGTTTTCTACAACTATGGATCTATGCGTACTTTCCGACGTTGGCTCCGGAGCTTGAGGTGGAGGTGCCCCTCGTGATCCATATTCACTCGTATTCGAAGGCCAGCACCGGCCGAGACCTCAGGAGTCTTTCCTCTACCTACGGCAGTACTTCGATACAGTGCGGTCGTCAGAGGTATTTCAGAACTCTTAATTCTTCATGTTTCCAATTTTTTATTTATCTTGCACATTCACAATTTCTGATCAGCTTATGCATTGGTTATCCGCAGATCACATGGCAGCCTTAGGCGCCTTTAGGCAGAGACCTCCGATTTCAGTTTGCCGGAGCATGGGGTGCCTCTCGATATAGGATCCTCTTCGAGGGGCCAGTTGGTAGGGCCTGTTTTTGGGGATCGCTTCTTGTGTCAGGTATGGGGCTACCCTACTCAGGACCTTCCTTCAGCGCCTCCAGACGACATGCGGACCGCTGATAGGCTCTCTCCCCAGGATGTCGTCAGTGCTATGCAGGGTACCGATGCATTCTTACATTTGGAGCAGGGGGAGTATGCGACCTACCGTCACACATACTTGATGCCTCCACTGACGGGAGTCCGTACCCCGACGAGGAAGTCTGCTGGTATGCCCTCATCGAGCCGGGCTCGGACTGCAGATGCCCCTTCCACCAGCAAGGCTGGCACATCTAGAGGCGGGGGTAGATTGGTTCTCCCGATTCCTCTGACTCATCATCATCCTGGATGGCCAGATATGCTGACTGAGTTGGTGGGATGGCGATATGGGACTTCCTACCCGATCCCGATAGAGCCTCCTATGCCTAACCACCGATATGTCAGTGACCTTGACTCACCACCGGTATGTTCCACTATTTTCCATTTATTACACAGATACTTTGGCATTTGTTTATTCATTGATGACTTGAGCTTGTATCTGCAGCCACCCCGGGAGTACATGGATGAGGTGCTCGGGATGGTAGCCTCACTTGAGGGCATGGTCCTACGGAGAGAGGCGCAGTTGTCCCTCATGGGTGTCCAGGTACCCTTTAGTTTTCTTGCGTTTATCATACTTCTGTTGACACGCTGATCTTGAACATTTTACTGCATTGATAGGCTGCCTGTGTAGAGCACATCTGACACACACCGCACTTACGTACTGTACCTGTATGCACCCATTTCATGTAGCTTTCTTGCATCTGTATCTGATACACATTTGCGCTGATGTATTCAAATTGCATTCTTCATTTTTAGATGCTTCCGATATATACCGGGCCACAGGCCGGGCCACCTGGACCTTCCCGAGGAGCTGGGCCATCTAGGCCTTCTCAAGGAGCTGGGAGAAGGGAGTCGTCTCGCAAACGAGGAGGACGCAGGGCGCACATCATAGAGGAGGAGTCCAGCGAGGAGGAGGAGGAGGTTGCAGATCCCCTAGTCAGAGACATCTGCTGACAGAGAGGGTGGCTCTGATCCTGGTTCCGGTAGTGGAGATGAGGCTGAGGAGGGTTCCGAGGATGGCAGCCCCGACTCAGATGATAGTGATGATGGTATAGAGGCTGTTCCGCAAAAGAGGACTAAGAGGGCCTCTCATTCTTGCTCTTGAGAGCATTGATGCAGTTGTTCCCTGCTTTATTTACCATTTTACTAGTAGTTGTAGCACATTGTACATTGTTAGGCAGTTTTATTTTTTGTAAAACTTGTACCCTTGTTGTAAAATGTTGTAACAAAGGAAACATGATGGAATGAAACAGCTTTTGTTCAAAAAGTGTTGTATTTTATGTTCTTAGCATCGCTATCACATCATTTTGCACCAGAATGAGATTGAATGGAAATGTGCATTGGTGTATTTTGCCAAGTCAGGTAGTGAACCGACGCAACAAACTAAACAACCTAACTTACTAAGAAACAACAAAAACCTTAGTAAGTTTACAACTTGATAAGCAAAACACAACAAAGTTGACAACTCGATAAGCAAGACACAACAAAATTAATTAACCAAAGAGTAACAACTCAATGCACGAAACTCGATGACTCGATAAACAAGACTTGATAAACAAAACAGCTCAACAAACAAAGCAACAACTCGATAAGCAAAACAACAACTCGATAAGCAAGACTTAACAACAACTCTATAAACAAAGTGTATTTCGGACGATCTGGGTGACGGAACGCATCCGAAACAGAGGGAGATGGAGGCCTTCGACACTCCCGATGCATGGAAATGCTAGGAACTTTCCTCTAGAGGGTAGAACAGGACCAAAGGCAAAGTTTGCAGCATGGCCGGCCACCTTTGGGAGCTGGCCGGCCAGCTTTTTGCATTGGAGGGGAGAGGGGTGGCCGGCCTACCAGAAAAGGTGGCCGGCCGGCCACCTAGCTTGGCAGCCACCAACTTTTTGACACGTGTCCCCCGAACAGTGTCTTATCCTCTTTAAAAGCCCTAGCCTCGTGGTTGATTCATTTCATCTCAGTTTTGCACCAAAATGGAGGCGTTTCTCGTCGAAAATCTCACAGCTTGGATCGCCTCTCTAGATGGCTCGGAAAAGTTGAACTTCCGGGGCTTCGGCTTGAATGCACTATTCACACTGAGCCGTACTCCGCTGCACCTTCCCTTCCTTCATGCCGCGGCGAGGTTTTGGAACCCGGTAACGCATGTGTTTAGCTTCGGCGGGCAAGAGGTATGTCCAACTTTCGAAGATTTTCAAGTTTTGATGGAATCTGAACGTTATGAAGAGATCTTGCCTCAGTTTCGCTTTGGCCACGCCCAAGCCTTAGGGCGGATGTGTGGACTCACCATGCATGACGCTCGGTCTCTGATCTGTAATGGGGAACTGGACATCCTCGGCTTGATTCATCGCTTTTCTGAGGCCGATGACCGCGGCGACCATCATTGGCAAGGTTTCCGACAACAATGCCCTCTGCTTGTGCATGCTATCTCACTTTCTGGCTGCCCCGGGCTTCGGTGGATCTAGCATTCGTCTGATTGAAGTTGCTCAAGGCTTGAAAGAAGGAAAGAGCTACATCGCCATGACATTGGCCGAGACACTGATAGGCTTAGATGCTTTCTATCGCCAGGAGACGACCAGATTCGCGGGGAGTCCACTACTGCTGCAGGTAATGTTTCCCACCCAATCTCACATATGTATTGCTCACATCACTCGGCCCTCAGGCTCGGTTTTTCTCACAAAACCCTTTTCTTACTTTTCTCTTATCGTACATCTCTCTATTCTTTATTCTCTCATTTTTCATCCCTCCCCAGGTATGGTTGATGGATAAATTACAGGTCGTGGACTCTTGCCCGGCCTACTCAGCTCGCGGCTACTTCTTTCGACAACGCCTAGTCGATGCCCCTGATGAGGGGTGGTGGTTTGACTGGATGTGCAATTTGTCTGCAGATCGCATTGCTTGGCACTGTCCTTGGCTCAATCTCCCGGCGATGAGCTATAGCATGTCCCGGTAGACCGGAATCTAGTTGATTGGTCTGACTCTTGCCCGCCAGAGGGGATAGAGTATCCTGCCACATTCCCGGTTCGAGGCGCACAGCTTGCCCGGTATGCCACAGCATGGAGGACTAGAGAGCTCCTGGCCCCCGCTTCCACTTTCAGTTGCACTTTGTCTGACGAGTGCTTGGATTGGCTCAATGAAGAGGCACAGATTGGGCCCAGCTTGGCATCAGAGGCTTCGACCAGCTCTGGAAGGGGGCGCAGGGACACCTGACTTGACTATGCCCCGGATTTATTGCTTTATTAGTACTTTCAAGTTTTCTTTATGATTGTAATAAAAAGCAACTTCAATTTGTATGCAAGAGCAGGAGAACTCTGTATTGAAATCAATGAAATTGAAGGTTGTGGTACTGAAAATTTTCCGCTTTGGTCCAAAAATGGTCTTAGTTGTAAAAAGATTAATTTGAACAAAGTCAACTTTTATTAAAACTTTTCAAAACCATTTTCGATATGGATCAGAACTGGACACGCCTGAGATCTGTCACTGAGATGCACAGCCCCGGATCCTGGCAACTGGAAAGTTGCCCTTAGTCTGAATAGTATCGCGGCACTGCACAGCAATGGAAAGTTGCCCCTAGTCTGAAAAGCACTGCACCGGAGATCACGATGAATGCTGATAGACAAAGATGACTGGAATGATCAAATGGACAAAGTTGATCGGGGAAAAGTTTATGGCTGAACTTCAGGATGAAGTTGCCTACGTATCCCAAAGATGGGAATCAAGCCTTACGTAGTTCAAGCTCAGGTTCACTCGAGTATTTTTACTCTCCTTTTACGCTCTAACTTTTGCCAAGGCCGCCCTTTGCGGGTTTTCAACCTTGCGAGCTCAGTTTTTATAATTTCGAATTTTTTGTGCTCTGAGTTTTGCCTAGGTCGCCCTTTCGGGTTTTCGGCCTAGCGAGCCTCTCAAGGGTAATATTTCTTCAACTTGTCCATATTGATCGGCTGTGAGAACTCCAAGCCATCTAGATCCATCAGAACCACAGCTCCACCTGACCAGATAGACTTAATGATGTAGGGCCAGTCCAATTAGGTCTGAACTTGCCCCTTGGGTCGTGGATGGGAGCTCGGTTATCCTTGAGTACCTAAATCTCCTTCCTTTAAATTCCTGGACTTCACTTTCTTGTTGAAAGCCCGGGCAATTCTGCGCTGATAACCTTGAACATGGTACAGTGCTTTCAGTCTTCTCTCATCAAAGAGCATGAGTTCCTCAAACCTGCTCTGCTGCCAATCTGCTTCGGCTATTTGACACTCAGCCAATACTCGCAAAGACGGAACCTCAATTTCGATAGGTAGAACGGCCTCCATCCCATAAACTAATGAATACGGAGTCGCCCCAGTAGAAGTTCTGATTGAAGTCCGGTAGCCCCACAGAGCAAACGGTAGCTTATCTGGCCAATCTCGGTAGGTTTCCACCATCTTTTGCAATATGTGTTTGATGTTCTTGTTGGCGGCCTCAACCGCTCCATTGGTTTGCGGCCGATAGGTAGATGACTTATGAAAAGCCACATTGTATTTTTCCAACAAGTCAATCACTTCCTTCTTGAAGTGGGAACCGTTATCTGAAATTATCTCGTTTGGGACTCCGGAACGACAGATGATGTTGTTTCTGATAAACTTCGCCACATGTGAAGCCTTCAACACCGCATAAGATTGGGCCTCAACCCACTTCTTGAAATAATCTATCGCGACCAGGATGAACTCATGCCCATTCGACCCCTTCGGAGTGACAGCCCCGATCACATCAATTCCCCAGACTGAAAATGGCCATGGCGAAGTCATATTGTACAGCTTCAACGGTGGAATGTTCATGCGATTTGCATGAATTTGACACTTGTGGCATCGCCGAACAAAACCGATACAATCCTCCTCCATGGTGGACCAGTAGTAACTCTGTCTGAGGATCTTCCGTGCTAGCATTACTCCGTTCATATGTGCACCGCATTCCCCTCCATGGATGGCCTCCATTAGGCACTTTGATTCTTTGGCATCGATACACAGCTTATGCATTCCCAGATGACCTCTCTTATACAGCTTACCCCCACAGATGATGAACTGACGGCCATTCTTCTGTTGCCCTTTTATCCTTGGCATTTACCCCGGGTATGCTTCCTTCTCCAGGAAATTCCAAATGTCGTAATACCAGGGTTTTCATCTTGAACCTCATCTATAGCAGCAATCGTCTCGTAGGCTGGCGCAAATTTTTGATCAATCATGACTGGACGCATCCAGACTCCGAACGGGATGTCTATCATGGAGGATAGAGTTGCTAAAGAATCTGCGAACCTATTGTTCTCTCTTAGTAGATGAGCAAAGTTTAGCTTCTCAAACCGAGGAATTAGCAAGTCCAAGGTCTAGTGATACATCATCATCTTTTCTTCTTTGACTTTCCAGTCTCCTTTTGCTTGAGACACAACAAGGTTCGAGTCCCCGATGACATCCAACCGTCTTGCCCCTAGCTCCAGGGCTGCTTCTAGACCGGTGATGCACGCCTCATATTCTGCTTCGTTGTTCGAGACTTTGAACCGGAGTTTGAAGGCTAGAGGGATACGGGAATTGTCGGGTGCTATCAACAACACTCCTATCCCATACCCGTATTGATTTGACGCTCCGTCAAAGTACATCGTCCACGTTTCATCGTCGATGTGCAAAATGGCTTCATCTGGGAATAAGTACTCAACTGCTTCACCCTATTCCACTGGATGATCGGCTAAGAATTCTGCTATTGCTCTTCCCTTGACTGACTTGCGTGTTACATATTTCAGATCGAATTCGGAGAGCAACAGCAGCCAACGAGCTAGCCTACCCGTAAGTGCTGGTTTCTCAAAAAGATATTTGATGGGATCGAGTCGTGAAACCAACATTACGGAGTGAGCTAACAGGTAGTGCCGCAGCTTCCTGGTAGCCCATACCAAAGCTAAGCAAGCCTTCTCCAACGGTGTGTAGCGAGTCTCATACTCTAGCATCTTCTTGCTCAGATAGTAGATGGCTCTCTCCACTTTGTCCTCTGATTCTTGCGCGAGCATACAACCCATTGTAGTCTCAGTCACTGAAAGGTACAATATCAACGGTTTCTCCGGTTCTAAGGGTGACAGCACGGGCGGGTTCTGTAAGTATTCCTTGATCTGTTCAAAAGCAGCTTGGCATCGGCCGTCCCATTGGAATTTCTTTCCTTTCTTCAGAAGACCAAAAAGTGGTTCACAAGTCAAGGTTAATTTTGAGATAAACCGTCTTATGAATTGCACTTTACCCAGAAAGCCTCGCACCTCCTTTTCAGTCCTTGGTGGTGGCATTTCTAAGATGGCCTTGATTTTGGAAGGGTCGACTTCGATGCCCCTTTGTGTAATCAGAAACCCCAGCATTTTTCCCGCTGTAACACCAAATGTACATTTTTGAGGATTCAGCCGCAACCGAAATTCTCTGATCCTTTGGAAGAACTTTTGCAAGGCGGTGTAGTGGCCCTCTCTTTCTTTGGACTTGACAATCATGTCGTCCACATACACCTCAACCTCTTTGTGGATCATGTCATGCAATATTGTGATCGCGGCTCGTTGATAAGTAGCTCCAGCGTTCTTCAACCCAAATGGCATCACTCTGTAGCAGTATATCCCCCACGGGGTGGTGAATGCAGTCTTTTCCGGTCTTCTGGTGCCATCACTATCTGATTGTACCCTGAGAAGCCATCCATGAACGAAAGCAACGCGTGCCCCGTTGTGAAGTCTACCAACTCATCGATGTGCGGCAAGGGAAAGTCGTCCTTCGGACTAGCTCTGTTCAAATCCCTGAAATCCACGCATACCCGAATCCTGCTATCCTTCTTCGGCACTAGAACAATGTTGGCCAACCAAGTCGGGTATTCGGATACCAGCAGGAAGCCTGCGTCGATTTGCTTGGTGACCTCTTCCTTAATCTTGAGAGCCCAGTCCGGGCGGATCCTCCTGAGTTTCTGTTTGACGGTCGGGCCTCGGGGTCAAGGGGATCCGGTGCTGTACAATCTCAGGATCGATCCAGGCATGTCTTCGTAGGACCACGCGAAAACATCTTTGAAATCTTTTAATAAAGCGACTAAGCGCTCGCGTTCCTCCGAAGACAACGTGGACCCGATCTGGACCAGCCGCGGGTCCTCCTCAGTACCAATATTCACAGTAGTGATTTCATCCGTTAAGGGTTTAACAAACCTCTCCTGCTCTTGTTCAATTAAGCGTTGCAAAACCGGAGGAATTTCGTCCTCGTCGTTTTCATCAAAGTTTTGAAAGTCTGAGTTAATGCAATAAATCAAGGGCACAGAAAAGTACTCAGAAACCACAGTTACTTGATTCTCATTAAGCACATCCAAATCGTCCGATTCCGGTTACAACAGACTCAAATGAGAAAGAAAAAGACGACCTGGACAAAACTGTGGCATCCGGGTTATCATCCCCAGGATTACCAGACTCAGACTCAGTCGAGCTGGAACCTGATTCCGACTCACAAGATCGGTGGAATCAGATTCCGGCTCACTACCTGACCCGGTGCTGCTGGACAAAAATCCCTCTTCGTATTGCCAAGTGAGAGAGGGTGCGATAGATGCATCCAAAATAGTTGCTGGTAGGCCCACAGCCGTTTCATCCCCAATCATGGAAACCGAGAAGTTATCCCCCAAGCACTTATGGTCGATCGGAGGATCTGAAAGTAGACATGCCAGTGCTACCCCCATTTCAATTTCAGCGCCCTCGGATCCACTGCCTTACACTGCTCAACCTCAGCTGATGGGTCTGTCTGCTCTTCGGCAACGTCATCCCCGGATAATTGCAGGTCGAAGAAGATCTCGAAACCTGGCACGCGCTTCTTCTCCGCGTTCAGCCACGGCTCTGGGAAGCCACAAAACGGAAAGTCCTCCCCCTCCCGGACGAAGCGTCCGTTTAGGGTACCCTGAATGGGCCGGTGCATTAAGTCAAAAGGCTTCCCCGCCTTCTTCTCTGGCTCTCCAGCCATTTCCTTTCCCTTTCCTTACCAATCCTCTTTGGTGGGCAGATAACCCAAGCCAAAGGTATGAGGGTTGTGTGGCACTTCGGCCAATGCTGCGACGCCCTTCCGGCCGCTCCTTCCCAATCCCATCCCGGGGATGTGTTGTAGCTTGTTCATGAGGTATACAGATTGAGCACTGACGTACACTCCCTCATTAACAGCCATGATATTCTGCACAACCCGAGCCTCAGCCAGAGTAAACCCTGATAAGAACACATCCTCCGTGCCGTGGATTTCCAAGACTGGTGTAGACACTTCTGGCGGTGGATGGATTGACGAATTCCCGAAAACAATGGCCACCCCTTCCCGTGAGGGTACTTCAACATCTGATGCAAAGTGGAAGAGACTGCCTTCACTTGGTGCAACCACGGCCGCCCCAAGAGTAGATTAAAGGTTGTAGGAATGTCCAAGACATGGAATTCAATGTTGTGTTGTCCTGGACCAACCTGGGTCTGAATTTTGACAGTCCCCATCACCTCCCTGCTGGTGTTATCATAGGCTCTGATCACTTGAGTAGTCGGCACGAAGTCCGCGGGCTTTAACCCGATTGCATATGCCGTCCTTGACGGGCACATTAATGACGGATCCCGTGTCGACAAGAACCACTGGCACCCACTTGTCTCTACATTCCACAGAGATGTAGAGGGGTTTGTTATGATTTGCGCCCTCAGGCGGCAGTTCTTTGTCTGAAAAGGTTAACGTCGGGGAACCTCCTCCCGGAAAGACCAGTCCAACTAGCTGCTCTGGTGTGGTATCTATAGAGAGTTTAGCCTTGTCCATAGCAGATAGGACAGCCTGTCTGTGCACTCGTGATGCCATAAGCAGTCCCCAGATGGAGATGTCTGCTTGTATCTTTTTACTGCTTCATCACAGCTTCATACAGCTTCTTCTTCATCTGATCTTGCTTCTCTTTCTCTTCTGTCTCTCAGCTTCCTTATCCTTCCCCGACGCCTCTGGCTGGTCTAGGTGCGGGGGCTTGAAGTACCGCCCACTTCTTGTCATGTGATCAACTTCATCGAGATACCAGGTGTCGTCAGGTTGATTGCTCCCCCAATCCTCGTCTGTGTGGGCAAGACATAAATCATCATCTTCCCACCACATTCCGTTGGCATTCAAAAGGCACCTGTCTGGCTCCGGCATGATTGTACTCGCAGCACTTTCAGCCCACATGCTCACAGCATCTTCTGTCCTTGTGCCCACAGCATTTTCAGTCCCCTCATGGGATTTGGCTTCCCCGATTCTCTCAGAATCCTGTTGTTCCACCTGCGCCAGCGCAGTTTGTTGTTCAGCTTTCCCTGTATTCACAATGCTTCTGTCCTGAGCGAAATTCTTTGTACCGGCGCTCTCCGGCAATGTACTCTGACTTTCGGCCCTTCCGGCCACAACTGATACCCTCGCCCCTGCCGGGCCCTGTTGGAACTCTACAACATCCGGTTGATCATCCAGCCATCCGGTAGCCTCTGCAGATTCCTCATACTCAAACCAGTTGACTGCCGCATCCCCTGATTCTTGGTCATTGAAGAACTGGAGGTTGGCAAAGTCTTCTTCTACGGCCGTCAAATCCTCTGTCCCCTGCTCAAATCTATCCCCCTGGATCACACACAGTTCTGCTCTCTCTGGCAATTCTACACTTGGCTCAGACTGGCTTGCCCACAGAATGTAGTTGCTCGGATCGTAGGCTTCCCCAGCAAAATTCCCAGACTGCTCAAACCCTGACTCAACCATTCCACCCTCCTCTGCAATCTTCCCTGCACCGTCTTCAACAGCCACCACCATTGGCTCAGGTTGGGTTGTGGAGATGTCCATCATGCACAAAAGGTCAGTGCAATCGGGAAGGAGCACCTCCGGCTTAGGTAGATGGGAAGGAGTGATATAGATGCTAGGATCGTAAGACACGACCCCAGTCTGGATAAAGTTAATTCTTTTGGGAGGTGGAGCTTGGTTGTGTGTAGGGAGTGGGTTGGTTGTGACATTGGGTCTTTCTGGTGGCAAAATCACCTGTTTGTCAACGAGATCTTGAATCTCGTGACGCAGTCTGAAACATTGGTCGGTGTCATGACCGTGTTGCTGGTGATATGCACAGTATTTGGCTGGGTTGTGAGTGGGGGGAAGTGGATTTGGCAACGGCCTCGGCTCTAAGGGTTTTAGATGCCCTTTTCTGATTAAGACCCCTAGAGCCTTGGACAAGGGCATGTACAATGGGGTGAAGGTTCTTTGGCCTCTGGGTTGGTATTTAGTGGTCTGTGTATTGCTTCCGGATGCACCGGAGAAGGGTGTGGCTGCCATGGGCCTTGGAAGGGGAGGGGAATGGTGGCGACCATGCTTACCTCCGAAGTTCTTGCAGTTGCAGCGCCACTCGGGCCTGCATTGTTGTTGCGGTTAAAGGTTCTCCGGGGTTGCTCCCTGTCTTGGTCAATCAGACCCTGTTTCATCGCATCTTCAATTTGTACCCCCATCTCGTGCAGATCCGAAAAGGTGGGGAAGGGGAGCACAATCATTTTTTGCATCAGTTTTGGCTGGAGATTGCGCACAATCATCCTGATCTGGTCCTTATCGGTGGGCCTTAAAGTCATCATCGAGGCCTTCGCCCTCCACCGGGTCACGAAATCCGAGAAACTCTCTTTGGGCTCCTGCCTTGTTGTTTCGAGATCACGAGTTGTAATCTCAATTTGGGTGTTGTAAGAGTATTGCGCAACAAAGGCCTCGGCCATTTCATCCCAACTCCGCTTGACATCATCCTCCAACTTCGCATACCAGATAGCGGCCACACCCGACAGGGTCCGGCCGAATAGCGAAAGCTTCTGGGGTCTGGTGAGGCCCATTGGCCGTAATATATCTGAGAATAGCCGGAGGTGGACCATGGGATCACCAGATCCGTCGAAGCGATCGATCTGCGGCATTTTGAATCTATCCGGCAGCGTCACAGCCACATCGGTATATTCCTCGATATCCGGGATAGCTTTTACCCCCTGGGATTTTTTGAATAGCTTCTCGAGCTTGCTCAATTTCAGTGCTGTAGGGTCTACTTCGAACTCGAAGGGAGTCCGGGTGGTTGACGGGTGTATGTACTTTGGATGATTGAGGTGGAAGCGGGGGCGGAGCCGGCCCCGTTGGGATATCTGTCCTCCTGAACAACATGGACATTTGGCAAAATGTTCTGGGGATTTGGCAGGACATTCTGGGTAGTTGGTGTCTGCTCGGGTATTGGGACCCCTGGTGGGGGAGGAGCTGGATGTGAGGCTGATGCTCCGGCTTGCTGCTGTAGCCGGGTAATCAGTTCCGCCTGTTGGGCCATAATTGTGGCCTGCTGTTTAGAGAACTCCGCTTGGCGGACGGCGTCCTCCTGCATTTGTTTCATACTCTCTTGGAGTTGGCGCATCATTTCTTCTATTCCGGCCATATCCTGCTGATCCTGCTGACTGACTGGTATGTGTATCTCTATGGCAGAAACTGAGACCTCAACCCGACTGTTCACTGCTAGGGTAGACCACTGCTCTGGTAACCTCTGCTCAGACACACTGCGCTTTCTCGGCCTTCTTCTGACAACCGGGGGTAGAGAATGGAACACTGGCTGTCCGTCAACCAGATCCTCAGATCGATTGAGCCGACGACCTCTTGTCCAAAGTGCTTGGGGAATATCTGCTGGGTCGGAAGCAATTGTGCTAAAACTGTCCTAGCAAAAAGATAAATAAAGCAATAAGGAAATAAATAACCAGATAAACGAACAGCATAACAGCTTAAAATAAATACACAACACACAGCTGGGCATAACAACACACGGTCGATAAGCTGAATACACACTGTCCTCAAACACTGATCACTATCCCTGAATTACTGTCCCTAAGACTGAATCTGATACCCACAGATAACTGATTCTCAAACACTGACAGATGCCTGCAGGCCTGATGCCCAAACTCATAAACTGATACATACATTTCCCTGTAGAGACGCACTCTAAGCACATAACAGATAAGTGAGAGCCAAAACACCCCTATGTTGGGGTAAGGTTTCCCTGTCCTATTTTGTCAGGAGCTAGGGTTTCACTACGCACGCAGCGGTTTCAAACAACCTATATCGGGTAAGCAACCTGTCCTAGTTTGGAATGGTCACTATGGATTCCGAATATGCACTAGGTCGAATGGTCAAAAGGGTGCCCCGGTAAAACCGGGGTTTGTGTTCCCATACTGGCAGAGCCCGTAACCGGTAAGCCTTATGGCACGCAGCCTCTGGCAAACCGCTCAGGAATAGCAGATGGCAAACACGGTGTCCTAGGCGCACCAATGCAATGCAATGCAAAGAAACACACAAGTGTAGTCAAAACCAGATATCATGAGTTCGAGTCAAGTTCTCTAAATCCCCAGCAGAGTCGCCAGAAACTGTAGACGTCCCCGAACGCCCCGGGAGGTGAGTCCCGTTCTGTTCATTTTGGGCTCACTACAGTTCAGGACTCAAATGTCACGGTTCTTAATTTGAACCAAAGAGTCCAAATCCGGCAAATCGTTTTGAGAAAACAGATTTTTGAAAGAAGTGCCAAACATGGACTGCTTTGCCAGATACAGAGTCGCCACCTAAATATTTTATTTTTGGGAAATTTAGGAAACCCTGACTCGTTGCCTAAGGCCACGTGTCCGTCATCACCAAAGTTGCCTCGGCTCGGGAACTTGGGTACGATTGGGGAAGGTCACTTCGTGAGCACCCCCGCTCGCCCGATCAAAGATCGGCCTCTACTAACCATGATATCTAGTTTTGAAAACATTATGCATTCTTATTCCGGTTATTAGCCTAGATTTACTATGTGATGCGCACAGCATACAAGTATAGACCGGGTCGCCTGAATTGGAACAAACATTTCATGTTTGTTTTTGAAAGATGGTTTGCTACTCGCAAGTAGGCTTAAAATGCAGATTTTGCCACCCTCGGTGGGCTTAGAAAAGATGGTTTTGCCACTATCTAGTGGGCTTAAAACTCACAGTCAATGCATTGTTCCAATCCAAATAACCCAACCTTCACCCACAGGCATTCAGGCAGTTATATCACATAAGCAAATAGCCTCATGGTAAGCATGCTATCATGGCAGTCACTCACACACATGCAAGGATGCTAAAGCATAAAAACTTACCGAGTACTCCAAGCCAAAACAGAAGCTATGTTAGAAATCCATGCATGATCCTAACTATACAGAAATGCCTAATGCAACACATGCAAAAATGCAACTATAGCAGGCTCGGCTATTCTAAACATGGCATATGGGATGCTACAGCTAACAAGTATTCAACTCGGAATTGAAATACAATGCAGTGAGTATGATGCGCCGAACCCGGTGCATGCAAAACAGATGAATGAATGCAAACATGCTATCATACTGTATGCTAATTGAAACATGCCCTAATCTAACCATCATAAGCTGGTAAATAAAAGGGAGAAAGACGTGGGGTTGGAAGACATACATCACACACGCACACTTATTACAATTGCCCTCGCTCGGAGGGTCCGAATAAATAATACAGTCCCCTAAATACAAAACCTAATTAATTAACAAATTAATCTAGGAAAGCAGTAAATTAGCATGCAAGCTAGGGACTGCCTCACTCTGCTCCGGATGATGAATGATGCATGTTCGGGTTGCCTTGGCGCGGAAATCCATTGCGATGCCCCAATTAGCCTCTGTTTACAATTAAGCCCGGAATATTGCGCAAAGCTCCAAAGGCTGTTTCTGATTTGCTGCAACAGAGAGCAAAAGGGGCATGGCAATGTATTTTCACATATGTATGCACGCCTCGATCCTCGTGCCACCAATCACGCATCTCGATGCATGATGGCCGAGGAGTCGAATTGCACGACTCAATATGAAATGAATGCACATAAAACACAACAAGACCGAGACTCCATCATGGTAATCCGGAGTGTCGGTGACTGGGAATTGAGACACGTTCCGTCACTCGGAGTACGAAACGTCCCTCGTTTCCCGTGTCGGGCTAACTCCTATCCCAAACACAATGCAATATGAGATGCATGCAATGCAACTAATATACAACCTAGCATACACAATGCTATGAAATGGCATACACAATGCGATGTAACATGGCATACACGATGCTCTAACATACAACCTAGCATACGCAATGCTATGAAATGAAATGGCATACACAATGCATATGGACTTACACCAACATGAGTGGACCTCAGCCACACTCACATCAGTGGCCATAGATGAAAATGAGACACTCGAGATGCGTGCACACATGCACGCAAACCGAGGACCGATCCTAAGGCACAAATGCCACTCTAACAAGGCATGGCAAGGCATGAAATATGGCATACAAACATGCAAGTTCCAGCACTGAAATGTGATGCAAAATGATCCCGAAACATGGAAACATGGCACCCGATGCATGGAATGGTCCCGAAACACAAAACTAGGCACATGCATTGACCTATAGCTATACAAAGCATGCATTATTTGATCATGAAGCATAAAGACAGAACCAAGGCAGTCCCAAAACATGAACATTTCTAGTTCAAAGCATGGCCAAAAGATGCTAGCAAGATGGACTAAAATAGCATGCAACTTTGACTAGCAAACATGGTTTACATGGCATGTATATGAAGCAAGGAAACTCATCAAACCAAACAAAAATCAGTGAAAAAAATGCCAAAAATGCCCAAATAACCACTGAAATGCAGCCAACACATGCAAAATGATGGGTCCTTTTAGAGGGCATACAAAGGGTTATTAAGCACATCAAGGACACTTAGCATGGCACAAAAAACTCTGAAAATCAAATATGATAGCCCAAAACTCACCAAATTGGCCCTGAAATGTGACTAAAGCATGCAAGATAGGGCCTCTTTGGAAGGCCAAAAAGACCATCAAACAAGGTGAGAGGGGTCACCCCCCTCTGATTTTGGGCTCAAAAACATATCAGCCACTGAAAATCCACTGGATTTCAGTGGCTAAGAGGCCAAACAAGCCAATGCAAATGCTCAATGTATGGCCCTAATCATGAAGAGATGAAGCATGCATGGGGAAGATGACCCCAAAAGAAGAGGACCTTAACCAAACTTGAAAGATTCAAAAAGAATTTTTCAGTTTATAGTAAATCTCTAAAATAAACACAAGTAGGGCTAATCTATCATGCAAAAATGGCCCTAAAAGAGAGATTAGAGACAAGGGATAGTAGATGGCCTCAAACAATAAAGATCCCTTCAAAAACGTTGAAGAGGAGCTCAAAAAATGACACTTTCCAGTTTATGGAAAGTCACGAAAATAATCACATGTAGGGCTAAAATATCATGCAAAAATAGGCCTACAAAGAGAGATAGGAGACAAGAGGTAGTAGAAGACCTCAAACAGCAAAGAATTCTTAATCAAACATGCAGAGGAGCTCAAAATATGATCTTTTTCAGTTTATGACAAAGTCCAAAAATGCTTGCAAGTATGGCTTATAAATGAAGCAAAAAAATGCAAGTTTAAGGGAAATAGGTGCTTACCCTTGAAGAGCAGCAAACCAGGAGGTTTTGGACCAAATTTCTGAGCTTTCAACCTCTTCAAATGTCCTCCAAGGTGCTGGAATGAGTGATGGAGGTGTTGTGCTATGGGTTGGTATGTAAATGGTGAAGAACCAAGGTGTTTGGAGGCTTGGATGAGAGAGAGAGGGAAAGTTGTATACAAAAACTCCAAGAGGATTTTTTCTAACCCTTCATCATGGAGGAGGGGAGCTGGTTATATAGAGGGAGAGGCCAAGGAAAATGGAGGAAAACAAATTCAAATTTTCCCCCCCCCCAAAAGGGCAATCCCCCGGGCAGGGGTCTGGTGCAAAACAGCTGGCATGCACCAGGAGAGAGGAGTTTGGCCGGCCAGGTACAGAAGGTTTAGGTGGCCGGCCGGCCATCTCCCCTGGCCAGCCGGCCAAGGGTCAAAAGGGTCAACCAAATTAGTGGCCGGCCACCCCAAAAAGGTGGCCTCCCAGGTGTGTACAACACAACGGTGTGGTGGAAAGTCAGAAAAAGTGGCCCGGGAATGGAAAAAGTCAGCTTTCTAGTGAAGAAAACGGGCAATAAAGAGCGATGAAGGAATAAAGCTGGTCTTCAGAACAATTGCTGGCCTCCCACCCTTCTACAACCTTCCTAACAATGCAAATAAGGTCTCCGCTAAAAATGAACCCAAACCGATGCGAAACGAAGGTTCGGGGGCCAAAACGCGCGGCCCGGGGCCCCGAAAACTGACTGTTAAGCACCGGAGATGGCGTTCGACCACGAAGTTGGTCTCTCGAGCCACAGTGTCCCTCAAAAGGGAGGAAACAAGGTGTGTGCCAAAAACCGGAGCAAACGGAGGTGGTTAAGCAGTCCCAAACCAAGGCACACAGCTGACGGCTCCGAAAACTGAGAACCGGGCTCCAAACGGGAAAAATGGCCTACGACCACGAAATGTAGCCTACGGCCACTGAGAGATGATCTACAAGACCTCTCCCTCCCTTCGGGAAGAAAAACGGAGAAAACGGGACCCGATTCGCAAACCGAGGCAAAGCACAAAAGAGTCCGAAAGTCCGGAAGCGAGGCTCGCAGCCGAGATTCCGCAACCTTCGAATGAGCACAATATGCAACATCACCAAGCGCTCAATCGGTGACGTCTGAGTCTTAAGGTCGGTCAAAAATGGGGTGTCTACAGTAAGGTAAGAACTGGTGCAGTCACGAGTCGAGTTTTCAACTCTTAGAATGCTGATTCCCTTTGGTTAGTCCAATCAAATGATATCCCCTTCTGAGTTAACTGAGTCAATGGTAAGGAAATTTTGGAGAAATCTTTGACAAATCTTCTGTAATACCCGGCTAAACCCAAAAAGCTTCGAACTTTCATCACATTTGTTGGTCTAGGCCAGTTTACTACCGCTTCAATTTTCTGTGGATCAACTGAAATTCCATCTTTGCTAACAACATGCCCCAAAAACATAACATGATCAAGCCAAAATTCACATTTAGATAGTTTAGCATAGAGTTTCTGTTCTCTTAGAGTCTGTAGGGCAAGTCTCAGATGATGTTCATGTTCTGTTATACTTTTGGAATAAATCAGAATGTCATCTATGAATGCAACAATAAAGTCATCGAGGAATGGTTTAAAAATTCTGTTCATGAGATCCATAAATGCAGCAGGTGCATTGGTAACTCCAAAAGGTATAACTAAGAATTCGTAATGTCCATACCTCGTTCGAAAAGCAGTTTTATCAATATCTTCTGGTTTAACTTTCAGCTGATGATATCCGGATCTGAGATCAATGTTAGAGAACACTTGAGCACCCTGTAACTGGTCAAATAAGTCATCAATACGAGGCAATGGGTATTTATTTTTCACAGTTACCTTGTTCAGTTCACGGTAGTCAATACACAGTCTCAATGAGCCGTCTTTCTTTTTCACAAACAAGACAGGTGCGCCCCACGGTGAAGTACTAGGCCTGATGAACTTTTTGTCCAACAGTTCTTGCAGTTGCACTTTCAATTCTCTCAATTCAATTGGAGCCATTCTGTAAGGAGCTTTCGATATAGGCTGTGTACCCGGAATCACATCAACGGTGAACTCAATCTCCCTGTCAATCAAATCCCCTGGCAGATCATCTGGAAAAACATCTGGGAACTCTCTGACTATAGGAATACAGTTCACATCAGTTTTAACATCAGTAGGTACAGTCAATACAGAACAGAAATACCCCTTACATCCTTTTCTAATCAATTTAACAGCCTTCACAGATGAAATCAAATATGGGGGAGGTACCACTCCACTCCCATCAAACACAAATTCAAGCAAACCCGGTGGACGGAAAACTACTTGTTTCGTTACACAGTCTATGGTGGCATGATATTTCGTTAACCAGTCCATCCCCAATATTACATCAAAATGATCTATGTTCAGAGGCAGTAAGTCAATAAACAGATGTGCATCTCCAACAATAATTTCACAAGCAGTGTACATGTATGCACAAGTCATGGATCCCGCAACGGGTGATGATACAGCTAACAAATAATTCATGGGTTCTAAGGGTCTATTCAATTTTCACGAAAAAGCATGCGACACATAAGAATGTGTAGACCCCGAATCAATCAGTACATATGCATTTTGAGTACAAATAGAGAGAATACCTGACACTACGGTCTCGGTATTTTGAACGTCTCCCGGTACTAGTATAATAACCCTCACCACTGATTCCCGATTAATCACCGATTACTGCTAAACTGAGACTGATTATGACTAATAGTTGAATTGATTGAAATACTGAACTGACTGACTGAAATCCGAAACTGATTGATTGACTGTATCTGTTTTAATGCATTTTCTATCTGTTGATTGTTAATTAATCTGTTCATGTTTTATGTTTAAATTGCAAATTGAAGGCCTTATCGGCGGCCGAATCTGAAATCGATTGATGTTTTATGATCATCATAATTTATGTGATTTTATGGTGTAATTATCTGAAAACTGATTTGGTATGATTAAATTAGATTAAAGTAAGTTGCATTGCATTGTTGGACTTATTTACCGAAATGCCACTCTAGTGTCCCACTATCTCAACACCTTGGTCTTCACATTACACTTAGAAACAAACATTTCATCAGCTCATTTGAACACCACAACCGACCAAGAGAGAGAGAAAGGGAGAGTAGTGAATTCAACATAGAGAATTGGCTTGAATCTTGAGGAATTGAAAAGTAATTTGCATAATTGAGCTCCTACACTTGAACTACAAGGCTTAAGGTAGAAATTCATCTTCTCATTCTTGTGTTTAAGTTAGTTCTTGCATGGTTCATGCTAAATTGAAGAGTTGAGTTAAGTTTTGGTCCTAAAATGTTGAATTAGAGCTCATTCCATGCATGCATGTACATGTCTCCCATTTTTTAAGTTGTTCTTTATAAATTCCCTCATGCATGTTCATGTTAATGTTAAGGACCATGATTTCATCTTGAATTTGAAGAATTGGCTCACTAGAGCATCAAATTGAAGCTTTGAATTGAGTTAAATTCATGCATGTCATGTTTGAGGGTTGTTCATGAAAATTGGTTTCTAATTGAGCTTGCTTGAACTACGCTTGGGCCTTGATTTTACAAATTAAGCTTTAAATCATGTTATTCTATGTATTTACAAGTGTTTTCCAGAAATTGGGCCCAAGAGGTCGAGTTTTGAGTTGCTAAAACTTGATTTTGAGCTTGAATGTGCAATATGGATTTTCCAGATTTTTGACTCCCGCTCGAGCGGGAGAAGTTGCGCTCGAGCGGGAAATTCGTGCTCCTAGTACTTTGCACTGTTTTGATGTCCGCTCGAGCGGGGTAATTTACGCTCGAGCGGGACCTTGTGCCTTATGCTCGAGCGGCTATCGAGCGCCCAATCGAGCGTGATTTTTGAGCATCAAGTACTTTTGACTGTTTTTGCAGTCCGCTCGAGCGTGGTAAGTGACGCTCGAGCAGGAACCGTTGTCTCCATGTCCGCTCGAGCGGAGTAACCTACGCTCGAGCGGGACCTCTGTTTTCTGAAAATTCTGAAAATGCTTTTAAAGTGCATCTTTGCATCCTCATTCCATCCTAGGCATTCTTAGGCCTAGTTTAAGGCATCTTAATGAGGATATAGATGTAGAACGCACCGAGGCAATTAGGGATTAAGTTATTATCTTTCCCAACTGTGTAGCTTAGTGTGTGTTCAATCTGTAAACTGTGTAGGGTTGGCTTCCGAGGAGACGCGCTCTAGCTTTACTGTAGCCCAGAACTCTGTGAGTAACAACTGTGTAAAGATATGTTCAAAAATGATTATTTTCTGAACAATTGAACTGTACTGTTTCTGAAATGTTACTGATAACTGAATGAATGTATGTCCTATCTTCTGAACTATACTGTGGCATTCTTAGCAACTACTGTTACTGACTGTTACTGTTACAGAGATCTCTGTCGGTTCCCTTGTTGGAACCACTACTGTTTACTGATTGATGGCCATCATTTACTGTTCGGTCTTTTAGACCTACTGTTTACTGTACTGTTATGCTAATGGATGTACCACATATGACTGTTTACTGTACTGAACAACTGATATACTGATTGAAATGAACTGTTTTCATTACTGTAAGGACATTCATTCTAAACCCCTTTACGCATTATGTTATTCCTGGGCTTTAGCTCACTGCTCATATATATATGTAGGTGTACAGGCACCAGACCAGAGCTAGGAGCGTGGGGTAGACTCCCTTTTTGTCAAGCCAACCATTATGCCTCACTGCGAGGTTCCGAGCCTGCCAAGCTATGGCTTAAGGGTGTTTTAGTCCCTTGTCTGTCTCTGCATCTGTTTTGTTTACTGTATATACTGTAAAGACTGTTACCACTGTTAATAGGGATTTGGTCCCTGTTTTGAATAATTGTAGATATTGTGTATACTGTTCTGTACTGTGTATATATATGTATGAAAAGTCTTTTTGCATACAGACTGTCACAGCTTATTGGACATTGTTTATTTACTGTATTGGCTTCCGCCATGCCCCTGTACTCTGTTTTACTGTCTTACTGTTAAGTAAGCCTTCGGTAATCTTGGATTACTGGCCGGTTACGGTGCCAAACCCATAGGGGCGGGTTTGGGTCGTGACAACTAGGGCGAACACTCGGCCCTGCCTCATAGGCACTTTCCCGGTAGCTTTAGGGTTCGGTTTTGGTGCGGCAGTTGATGCTGCTGCGCTTGGTGCAGCTTTACTATGCCCCTGAGGAGTGGAAGGGCAATCTTTGACCATGTGGCCCACCTTGCCACACCTGTAACAAGCACCAGAGATTTTATAACAAACTCCTTTATGGTTCTTACCACATTCGGAACAGGGCGGTATAGACCGGTTCCCTTGACTAGAAGTAGTCGTTGACCCTGTATTTTGCTTCTTGTTCAACGGGTTGTTTTTGCCTTTCTTGAACTTAAAACCCTGCCTTTTCCCGCCATTCAGACGCTGGTGTTTCAGTTTTCAGTGCCTCGATGTTTGATTCAGCCATCAAAGCTCGGTCAAGGACATTTACATAGTTCGGTAGCTTCAAAACATTAATTCTGTCCAGTATTGCAACATTCAGGCCGCCTTCAAACTTTCTGGCCTCTTGTAATCAGTGTCCACCATGTGTGGTGCATATCTAGCCAGCTCGGTGAACTTTGTTTCATATTCAGCAATGGACATTGTGCCTTGTTTCAGTTGTTCAAATTCAGTCACATTTCTGTCTCTAACACACTGTGGGAAATATTTCTCAAGAAGGCTCCTTTGAATTGAGCCCAAGTCATTACAGTGTTGGTGTCACGAACTAGCATCCACCACCTTCTGGCCTCTTCTTGCAAGGTGAAGGTAGCTAACAATACTTTATGTGCCTCCGAGCACGGAAACACCTCAAACAATTTCTCAGTCTCTAAACCCATGTTTCAGCTTTTAGCGGTTCAAGACCTCCTTGAAAGGATGGCGGTTTCATTTTGCTGAACTTCTGGGTGAAAGCAATTATGTCCTCATCATTAACATTGACATTATGTTCCGGCTGTACCGGAGGAGGAGGCGGGGGCTGTTGGTTCTGTTGTTGATCTAATCTTTCAGTTATTAATTCCATCATTCTCTCCAGTCTTGCCATTCTTGCCTCAGAGGATGAGGATTCAGATTCATTTGCAGTTCTTGTATTATCCATTTCACTATAAGCAGTTATAGCAATTATCAACATAAGCAGTTGCATACTTAAACAGTTTATCACATTAGCATAAATTCAGTCATGTTATAGCCACACACTTATCATGCTCATGCAATGCCCTAATCACTTTTCTAGGACACCCTATAGCTCATTTGGACACGTGTGTGCGGTATAAACTCGTGGTAAACATCGCTCTGATACCACTCTGTCACGACCCAAACCCGCCCCTATGGGTTTAGCACCGTAACCGGCCAGTAATCCGAGATTACCGAAGGCCTGCTTAACAGTAATACAGTAAAACAGAGTACAGGGGCATGGCGGAAGCCAAAACAGTAAATAAACAATGTCCAATGAGCTGTGACAGTCTGTATGCAAAAAGATTTTCATACATACATATATATACAGTACAGAACAGTGTGCACAATATTTACAACCATTCAGAACAGGGACCTTATCCCTATTAACAGTACAATATAGTGCTAAGTCTATACAGTTATACAAAACAGACACAGAGACAGACAGGGGAAATAAAAACACCCCTGAGCCATAGCTTGGCAGGCTCGGAACCTCGCAATGAGGCACAGTGGTTGGCTTGACAAAAGGGGGAGTCTAATCCACACTCCTAGCTCCGGTCTGGTGCCTGAAACTACATATATATATATAAACAGTGAGCTAAAGCCAGTGGATAACATAATGCGTAAAGAGGTTAAGAATGAATGTCCTTCAGTAATGAAAACAGCTCATTAATTCAGTATATCAGTCATTCAGTCATATGTGGTACATCCATTAGCATAGCAGTACAGTAAACAGTAGGTCTTGAAAGACCGAACAGTCAATGATGGCCATCAATCAGTAAACAATGGTGGTTTCAACAAGGGAACCGATAGAGATCTCTGTAACAGTAATAGTAAACAGTAGTTGCTAAGGATGCCACAATACAGTTCAGAATATAGGACATACATTCATTCAATTAGCAGTATCGATTCAGAAAGCAGTTCAGTTAAACAGTCAGAAAACATTCTCAGTTGAACATATCTTTACACAATTGTTACTCACAGAGTTCTGGGCTACAGTAAGCTAGAGCGTCTCCTGGAAGCCAACCCTACACAGTTAACAGATCGAACACACACTAAGCTACACAATTGGAAAAGATAATAACTTAATCCCTAATTGCTCGGTGTGTTCTACATATATCCTCATTAAGATGTCTTAAACATGCCCTTGGAATGCCTAGGATGGAAAGAGGATGCAAAGATGCACTTTTAAACACTTCACAAAATTTTCAGAAAACAGGGGTCTCGCTCGAGCGTGGATTCCTACGCTCGAGCGGACATGCAGACAAAGGAGCTCCGCTCGAGCGTGACTTCCGTCGCTCGAGCGGACTACAAGCTACAGTGAAAATACTGGATGCTCAAAATTCACGCTCGACGGGTGCTCGACCCTCGCTCGAGCGTGAGACACAAGTCCTTGCTCGAGCGTGGATTCTCTCGCTCGAGCGGACTGCAAGCTCATGCAAAGTACTGGATGCACGCATTTTACGCTTGAGCGTCACTTTTCTCGCTCGAGCGGAAGGCATGATCACAGAGTGTACGCTCGAACGTGGACTTCCTCGCTCGAGCGTGGGTCCAAAATCTGGAAAACCCAGATTTGAGTCCAAGCACAAAACCAAGTTTAAATGCATTAAAATCGATCCTCTTGGGCTGAAAACCTGGAAAACACTTGTAAACACATAATATTATATGTTTCAAAGATCAATTTGATGAATCAAAGCCCAAGGGTGTTTCAATTAAATCCAATTTCAAACCACATTTTCATGGACATGAAGAACATGCAAACATGCATGAATTTAAACCATTTTAAAGCTTCAATGCTTGCTCAAATGAGCTCAAATCTTGCAAAAACATGATGACAACATGAACTATAACAATATTATGAACATGCATGTGAGAAATTATGAACTGACAACCTCAAAACCCAAGAATGATAACATGCATGCAACAATTAAGCTACAATTCAACATCATAAGCCATGCCTAGGCTCCAACCTTTAACAATTCTCTAAAACATGCTAGAAGAAGCTCAAATCAAACACAAGAGGGCAAAAGCTCTACCTTATGTCTAGAATTAGAGGTATGGAGGCTCAATGTTGCAAGTCTTCTACAATTTCTTCTAATTTCCAAGCAATTCTCTCAAGAACAAATCAATTCCCCCTTCACTCTCTCTGGTCGGTTGAGACAAGAAATAAGGCTAAAGAAATGTTTTGTTTACATGTATAACAAGGCTCAAGTATGTTGGCTAAGTGGCCCACTTAGTGGCTTTATGGTAAATAAGGCCAATTATGCAATTTAGCTTTTTTGATCTATTTTAATCATACTAAATCACTTTTCAAGTAAATATACCATAAAATTACATAAATTCTAACGATCATAAATCATAAACCAATTTCAGGTTCGGCCGCCCATAAGGCCTTCAATTTGCAATTCAAACATAAAAACATGAACAGATAATCAAACAGGCAACAGATAGAAATGCAATATAATAGATATACTTAATCAATTCAGTTCCAGATTTCGGTCAATCAGTTTAGTATTTCAATCAATTCAATTACAAATCATGATCAGTCTCAGTTTAGCAGTATTCGGTAGTTAATCGGTAAACAGTGACGAGGGTTGTTACAATATTTGTAGTGGTGTGCAAGTTGCAGGAAGAGTGTGCTGGTGAGGGCAGATATGTAGCTATATGGAATCAGGGGAGATGTGTCAAATGTTGTGTATAGCAGGTGTTGTTTTCTGGTCTTGGAGTGAATTGTTGGGTGAATTATGGGTTTTCTGATGTAAAGTCCTGTGGCTGCCTAGTCTTAGAAACTACCTTCAGGTTATGTGTGTGTGATGGTTGGTCTTTTTGAAAATTTGCTACTCTGCTGACTGATCTGTGGCTACTTGTCTTGGGTTGAAGCTGGTTGTTTATGGGTTGCTCAGCATTGCCTTGGTGATTTGGCGGCTAATAAGATTGTGTGACGGTTGAACAAATCTGATCTTGTTGTAATCTGCTCTGTTTCTCTTGGTTGAGCTGATCTGTTAGTCTATGTTTTGCTCAGCATTGCGGTATGGGTGAAGTTAAGTTGGTCTACCACGCTTTATTCTGCTCACTTGTGGATGCACTTTTTAGTTGTTTTACTTGCTGATTATGTTACTCTTGTTCTATTTGTTGGTTTCTCACCAACTAGAGATTGGAGCTTGAGTTAGCTCAAAGCTCCTCTTTAATGATGTACTGTATCATACTTAGCATGCTTTCATCAATAAACATTTTCTTCGCTGATCCAAAAAAAAAAATTAATAATGACAAAATTACCTAAATACCCTTATGTCATATTCTCTTTTTTTCTTCTCTAATACATCTAATTTTCTATCTTAATGTGACAACCCTCACCTCTGATTAGCGTTAAACTATGATTGAGCATGATAAGTAATTGATTAGAATGAAATCCTAATCTGTTTGTATGAGTGTGTTGCTTTAACTGCATTTCTATCTGTTTGTCATTTAATGATCTGTTTATGTTTTGACTTCGAATTGCAAATTGAAGGCCTTATCGGTGACCGAATCAGAAATTGATTAGTTTAATATGCTAATTAGGATTTATATAATTTTATGATAGGTTTAATTAAAATTCAATTTGGAATGATTAAATTAACATTGTTAATGTTAAATTATTTGAGCCTAGATAATTACATGTTTTGCCTTTGAGTGGGCCATTTTCTAAAACATTGTTTGGGACTTAATTTGTGCACTTGATGCATCATCTTTTCATCCATCTTCTAGACCAAAACCGTGAGAGAGAGGGAGATAGGAAAAAATTGATTCAACAAGAATTAGCTTGGAGATTTAGAAGAAATTGAAGAGAATTTGCAAAATTGAGCTAGTACACTTGGAATTCAAGACCTAAGGTAGGAAATTCATCCTTCTAATTAGGAATTGAAGTTGTTACATGCATGGTTCATGGTAAATTAGTGATTTGAGTTTAGAATTAGCTCAAAGTGTGGTTTTGAGAGTGAACTCATGCATGCATGTTCATATCATAGAATTTTAAAGTTGTTTTGCATGAAATTCTTACATGCATGTTCATATTTTGGTTATAGTCCTTGAATTCATCATGGTCTTGAGCTCAATCTTACATTTGGTCATGCTTTGGAGCATTGGAATTCATAAGAACTCTTGCATGTTATGTTCTTACATTGTTCATGAAAGTTTCATTGAAATTGTGTTCAATTGGCTTACCTTTGGGCTTGATTTTACAAAATAATCTTTGAAACATGTTGTATTATGGGTTTCTAAGTGTTTTCCAGAAAATTAGCCCAGAAAAATTGAATTTGAAGATTTAGAGGTTGAGTTTTGTGCTTGAGGGTCAATCTGGAAATTCCAGATTTTTGATCCACGCTCGAGCGGAGGACTCCACGCTCGAGCGTACACTCTGAGTACATGCACTTCCGCTCGAGCGTCGAGGGTCGCGCTTGAGCGTAAAATGCATATGCCCAGAAGTTCATGTGTTTTGCAGTCCGCTCGAGCGAAGTAATCTACGCTCGAGCGAGGGTCTGAGTCTCACGCTCGATCGTGGGTCGAGCGTCCATCGAGCGTGAAAAACATGCAACCAGTACTTTTTCATGAGTTTACAGTCCACTCGAGCGAGGGAAGTCACGCTCGAGCGGAGCTTCTTTGTCTGCATGTCCGCTCCAGCGTAAAAAGCCACGCTCGAGCGAGACCCCTGTTTTCAGTAAATTTTGAAAAGTGTTTTAAAATACATTTTTGCATCCTCATTCCATCCTAGGCATTCCTAGGCCATATTTAAGGCATCTGAATGAGGGTAATGTTATAGGACGACACCAAGTCAAGGGGCTAAGTTATTGATCCCAAGTGTGTAACTTAGTGTGTGTTCGTTCTGCAACTGTGTAGGGTTGGCATCCGAGGATGCTGACTAGCCTGTCTATAGCCTAGTACTCTGTGAGTAACAATGTTGTAAAGATATGTTCAATTCTAATTATTTTCTGAACGATTGACTGTACTGCTTTCTGAAGTAACATTGTTTACTGAACGAATGTTTGTCCTATTTGTGAACTGGACTCGTGGCATCCATAGCAACTTACTGTTACTGTACTGTTACTGCTACTGTTACAGAGATCTCTATCAGTTCCAATGTTTAGAACTACTACTGTTTACTATTCTGATGGCCATCAACTGACTGTTCGGTCCATTAAGACCTACCGTACTGTTTTGCTATTGGACGTACCACGTATGACTGTCATGATTTCTAAATGACTGATATGGCATGAAATATGAGCCACTAATTGAATAACTGATTTACTGATGCAAACGACTGTTTTAATTAATGAAAGGACATTCATTCTTAACCCCTTTACGCATTTGTTATTCACTGGGCTTTAGCTCACTGTTTATATTTATATGTAGGTGTCCAGGCACCGGACCGAAGCTAGGAGCGTCAAGTTAAGCTCTCGTTTTGTCGAGCCAACCATTGTGCCTCACTTCGAGGTTCTGAGTTCGTTCAGGCTAAGGCTGTTTTAGGGTGTTTCAAATTCACTCTTTTGTCTTGTTTTGTATTGACTGAATAAGTCTTAACTGTACAGTTATGGTGAAGGGATTTGGTCCCTAACCTAGATGTTTGTATATATGATGTATGTATATATGTTTTAGTTATGAATGTGACTTGTTCATAAAAGTCTTTTTGCATTCAGATTTTCACAGCTCATTGGACATCTTTTTATTACTATTTGGCTTCCGCCAGCCCCTTACTCTGTATTACTATCACTATTGTTAAGTAGCCCTTTGGTAATCCCGGATTACTGGCCGGTTGCAATGCTAAACCCATAGGGGCGGATTTGGGTCATGACACTTAATCACATATTTAACAAATTAAATCAAAATTAACCAAAACACCCTAATTTGGTATCATAAAATTATTTTAATCTAATTTTCATTTTAAATTTTTTACCCAATTTCTTATGTAATGGCATTTTAAATTAAACATACATTATTAATATATATATATAACAAATGAAACTATAAATTAATCTAAACATCTTAATTTATTATCATAAAATTAAATCATTGAATTACTTCAATCTAATTTTTAATTTTAACTCAATTTTTATTTAATAACATTTTAAAATAAACATAAAAATACAAACTCCCTAATTTATTAGCATAAAATTACCTTATTTAATAACATTATAAATTAAACATACATATATAACAAATTAAATCATAAAAATGCCTTAATCTAAATTTAAATTTTTAACCCAATTTATTATTTAATAACAATTGAAATTAAAATGTACATATATATATATGTATGCACTACAAAAAAATTAAGATTTTGGAGACCAAAATTTATGGACAAAATTATTTTTGTTGTGAAAAATGTCGTTATTATATTTTTAGCAACGAAAATTAGGCATTAGTAATGAATTATTATCCTTTTAGGACCAAATTTTTATTCTCAAAAAATAAACTATTTTGAGACCAAATTATTTTGTCCCTAAAGTCTATTTATTAGTGACATTTTCCAAATTTTGTCACTAAAAGTCTTATTTTTGACTTTTCGGGACAACCTTTTAACGACTATTCTCATAATTATAAAAATTGATTTTGTAACAAAATTTTTACTTTTAGAAACCAAAACATTTGGTTTCTAAAACTCTTATATATGTTTTAGTGATATATATAACAAATTAAATCATAAATTAACTTAAATACCATAATTTATTAGCATAAATTACCTTATCTAACACTTTAGCTTTTAATCTACTTTCTCATTTAATTGTTGATAAAAGATGACATTTAGGGTTAAGGTTTAATTAGAAATGGGATTTAATTTGGAGAATATGATGAAAATGAGAATATTTTTAATATTTGATTTAAATTTTGACTTTGACTTGGGATTTGCATTTTCTACTCTCACTTTGAGAGAGTGTGTCACTCCGTCCCTTACTTTTTAAAACAAAATTAACTATAATATTTTAATCTAAAATCATAAAAGGGATAAAAGTGAATTTTATCCCAATATCAATGACCTAACGATAAAGAGTACAGTCATATGTCAATCTCATTAAACACTTAACCATACCATAAGTTTTTTAAAGACATGCACCCAAAGTTCTGCTGGAGATTTTCTGTTCGCAGTACGGTCCATATTGCAAAGCCTTTTGATTTCACATACAATTTAGAAAAGAGAGTGTACCTAAAAAGCTACACCACAATAAATTCTACCAACCTTCATTTTTAATTGATGATGAAAATTAAACCTCAAAATTGCAAGTCCTCACATATCCAGGACCTTTTCTTTTCTTTTCTTTTTTCTTCTTAGGTACATGTTTCAGATAAATTTATTTCTTTAGGTATATGTTTCAGACAAATTTATTTATTCTAATGAGTACTGCAATTTAAATTGATAAAGCTTTGAGTTCAACCAATTGTGCAGTATTGGTGAACCATACGACTTAGTCGGGCTGTTGTATCCTGAGGGGATAAGTCAAGGTTTTTTCTACTACACCGGTGTGAGGCTTTGTCTAACCGCAGAGGGCTTAAATCTCCTTAAAGAGAGCGAATTTTCCATGCCTCAGCCCTTACAATAGTTATTGTAATTTTTATTATTTGTATTTTCTGGTGTTTTATTTGTTATTATCACCAATAATTTTAAGGAGATTCAAACAGTAAAATTCATGGAGCCAGTACTGGAGAACCCTAACGAGAATACCAGCGATCTCAACAAGCCCGTCTGGTTCAAGGGAGCCCATTTCAAGAGATGGAAAGGCAATGTGCTTTTCTACCTCAGTCTCCTTAAGGTGGCCTATATCCTGACCGAGAAAAATCTAAACAAAATCTCCACTGAAGAGATGACCAACGAGGAGTATGCCGCTCATCTTGAAAAAAATCAAGAAATACAACACAGATGAGTATAAATGTCGATATTATCTTTTGAATTGTCTTTCAGATTAATTTTATTATTATTATGATACTACTTACACCGCTGCCAAAGAAATTTGGAAAGCCTTGCAGAATAAATATGACACTGAAGAGGCAGGCGCTAAAAAATATGCTGCAAGCCGTTTTTTCCTCTATCAAATAATAGATGGAAAATCAGTGGTGGAGCAAGTTCAAGATTTTCAGATGCTAGTGGCTGAAGTTAGATCCGAAGCATTAAAATTGGAGACAATCTTGTTGTAGCAGGTATTGTTGAAAAACTACCATCATCTTGGAGGGAGTTCCAGAAGTCAATGCGTCACAAGCAAAAAGAGACGTCCTTGGAGACTCTAATCACACGGATTTGGGTGGAGGAGGAAGCACGAGGACAAGATGCACTTATGACACAAGAGCATTCCACTGCAAAGGTAAATTTAACTTCTGGAAATACTTTACCTAAAGGTCGATTTCATAAAAATAGCCACTTGAAGCCAGTTAAGAAAATCTGAAAAAATACTGGATGGCCACAAAATAAAAATTACCCGAGGCAAAAGAAATGGAACCAAGAACCCCCTTCATAAGATCTAACAAATGTGACCTGTTTTGTTTGTGGCAAAAGTGGGCATATTGCTCAAACTTGCAAATTTCGGAAACAACAGTCTCGACCACAAGCTAATGTTACCGAGGAACCATTTGTGGCTATGATTATAGATATTTTTATGGTTCAATCTGTGGAAGGGTGGTGGGCAGACTCTGGTACCAATAGGCATGTCTGCTATGATAAAGATTGGTTCAAAGATTTCACTCCTTTTAATGGAGGAGAGGACTGTTATGCTTGGTGACTCCAGTTTAACCAAGGTGCTCGGTGTGGGGATGTTGAGCTGAATTTTTCCTCTGGACGTGTACTTGTTTTAAAAGATGTGTTGTACACACCGTCCAAGAGGAAAAATTTGATGTCGAGTTACTTGCTCAACAAAGCTGGTTTCAAGCAGACTATTGAATCTGACCAATATGTAATCACTAAAAAAGGCATATTGGACACAATCTTGTTGTAGCAGGTATTGTTGACAAACTACCATCGTCTTGGAGGGAGTTCCAAAAGTTAATGCGTCACAAGCAAAAAGGGACATCCTTGGAGACTCTAATCACACGGATTCAGGTGGAGGAGAAAGCACGAGAACAAAATGCACTTATGACACAAGAGCATTCTACTGCAAAGGTAAATTTAACTTCTGAATATACTTTACCTAAAGGTCAATTTCATAAAAATAGTCACTTGAAGCCAGTTAAGAAAATCTGAAAAAATACTGAAAGGCCACAAAATAAAAATTACCCGAGGCAAAAGAAATGGAACCAAGAACCCCCTTCACAAGATCTGACAAATGTGACATGTTTTGTAAGTGGCAAAAGTTAGATCAATTTATAGAAGATAAAGCTTGTTAGGCAAGTGGCTTGGAGGAGAAGACACTAGTGGATAAGAATACGAAAGGAAATTGGTGAGCAATTTCCTTGGAAGACTTGAGAAGAAGACTTGAAAGACTTGGAAGACTTATCTAGGAAGACTTGGTGGGCAAGTTTCCTTGGAGGAAAAGAAAAGAAAAGAAAATCAAACCTATAACACATTATAATATTAAAATATCTGCTAACATTCCCCTACCTATTTTAATATTATAGGTAACAAAAACTGAGATTATTAGGCAAATAAGGATATTATGCATCATGGTAGGTGTGCTCTGCATTGAACCTCCATTAGTGAAACAATAATATCTACTCCAGAGCCAATAATATGCTCAGCATTGAACTATGACTACTTAAGGGAAATAAATAATTATTACACACACAAAATATTCCAGGTGTTCACATAAGCTTTAAGAACCAACACATTACGGCCTTGTGCAATCCCAGGATTCATGAGTGTGTTTGAGAATTAGCCCAAATCTCATAGGTAGCGGCCCACTTACCTATGTGAGTGTTGTAGTGGGGCCGCTACCTATGAGATTTGGGCTAATTCTCAAACACACTGATGAATCCTGTTATAGATTGAGTTAACAAGGCTAGAGGGTAAAGTGAGAGAAATGTTAGAGAAATTCCAATTGTTGTTGACCCAACAGTCCCTAACAGTAAGCTTTTCTTCGTCTCTAGCAAGGGGCCCTTCAACAAGGTGTCTAATTAAACCAAAACTAGTCTAATTATAGTACCAAAAGGAGGTGTTGAGCCCACTTTCGAGCAGGATTTTGGTACCCGTATTGAATAAATAAGAGCTTTTCTGAATGACCCTCCAAGTAAGGGATGCCTTGTTAGTTTTTTTTTTTTTTTTTTTTTTTGCTTTGTTAGGGTATTTGGCATTGAGGACTTTATCCCAAAGGGCATTCTTCTCATTTCTCAACCTCCAATTGAGTTTAACCATAGCTATTTTGTTGACTAGGTCAGTTTGTCTAATCCCTAGCCCACCAAGAGATTTGGGTTTGGTAATAGTGTCCCACCCAATAGCATGAATTTTTTTGGTCTCAGTGGTGGATCCCCAAAGGAAGTCTCTATTCAGTTTGTCAAGTGTTAGAGATTGAGTTGGGGAGATAGTTACATTGCATCACATAGCTAGGGATGGTAGCATTCACAACCTTAATGAGGGTTTTGCGAGCAGGTCTAGAAAACAATTTGTTTTTCCATCCAGTAAGCTTGGACTGAATTTTCTCGACCAAGAATTGAAAGGTAGCTTTGTTATTCCTCTCATGGTAAATGGGGCATCCAAGGTACTTACCAAGATGGCTAGTTTTGGGTATGTGGAGAAGATGTGGTAAGTGATTTTGAGTGTCTAGATCAATGTTAGAGGAGAATAAAACTTTGGATTTATGAAGGCTAATCACTTGACTAAATTGGGAACAAAAGTCATCAAGAATTTCATTGATGGAGTGGTAATTAGAAATTGTAGCTTAGCCAAAGAGAATCAAGTCATCAATGAAGAACAAATTGGTAAAGGGGCCTCTATTACTGATTTTGATAGGTGATCGGGCATTGGCCTCACAACCTTGGCTTATGTTGATGGATAGGTATTCTAAGTAGTGAATGAAAAGATATAGAGAAATGGGGTCCCCTTGTCTAATGCCTCTGGAGGGAGTGAAAGATTGAGTGCAATTACCATTTAAAAGAATTTCTATGGATAAGGTGGACACACAAGATGAGATAAGGTTAATCCAGATAGGAGGAAATTGAAAAAGATGAGAACTATAAAACCCCATTCAAGCCTATCAAAATCTTTGTCAGGGTCAAGCTTAATGAGCATGTCTCTAGTTTTGCCTTTTTTAGCTTTGCATGAATGAATGCATTCTTACACAATGATGACATTATCAGTGCCCTTCTACCAGTAATGAAATTGGAAAGGGCTAATAATGTCTTTTAGGAAAGGCCCGAGTCTAGTGACAATGAGTTTGGTAATCAGCTTATAGATTGTATTGTAGAGACCTATAGGACGAATTGAGAGACAAGCTCCGGGTGGTCTGTTTTGGGGATGAGACAGATAAAAGTTTTATTGATGATAGGGTCAATATGGCCTATGGTGAAGGCTGTAAGAATATGCTGGAAAACTGAAGAGGAGATAATTTCCCAATATTTTTGGGAAAAGGCAGGTTAAAGTCCATCAGGGCCAGGAGCTTTCCAAGGTTTGAAAGACCAAAGAATAGATTTTATTTCAACAATGGAGGAGGGATTGAGAGAGTTTGATGAAAGGTAGTATCAAGGAAAGGGAAAACAAAAGGTATATGGCAGTTAATATTATCCTCAAGTCTAGAGAAAGTGAAGAGGTTAGAAAAGTGCTTGATAAAGATATTCTCAATATCATGAGTATCATAGTGCCAAAGGTTATCAGACCCCTTAATAGCTAAGATTCTATTCCTCCTTCTACGAGCAAGAGTGGTTGCATGAAAGAATTTAGTGTTTTGATCTTCTTCAAGGGTTAATTTAACTTTGGCTTTGAGAGACCAGAAGTCTTCGTCAATCTTAAGAAGGTTGTTGTAATCAGCAATGAGAGTTTTTTCGAGGTTGAGAAGGAAAGTGTTAAAGGCAAAGCTAAGGGAAGTTGAAGTACCTAGGACCCTAGCCACAAGTCTTTTCTTTTTGTGGAAGATGTTACCGAAGTTGGTTTTGTTCTAAATGCTAACTCTAGTCTTGAAGTCAGCTGCACTCTTAATGAAAGGGTTATTGGAAGGAGACCAACTATCATCAACAAAGGGATAGCATCAGGGTAAAACAAATGCCAAACATTATTGCATAGACAACGATCCAATTTTTGGTCGGAATTTTATTTACTTAAGTCTTGGAATTTTAGTCTAAAAAAAAAATCAAAATGTTATGTACCTAAAGTTAAATACACCAAAAAAGTGTATATCTAACATTAAGAGCAAAATTTATTTTACATCTTTGTGGTTTTAGCTTGGAATACTTTACCCTTTATAGTTTAAATACAGGTAAAGAATCTCTTATGATTTTAAATTAAAGTGCAAAGTTAACTTGGTTAGAAGGTACACATGGTGTAATGCCAGGGAATGAGAGAAATGGAGCAGAATTGACAGGGTTATGGTGGAACCAAAATGGTTGGAATCATTTAATTTGAAGTTGTGGGGGTTACCTAGAGTAATGTCTGATCATAGTCCTCTACTTTTAATGGAAGATGAGAGAGATTGGGGCCCCAAACCCTTTAGGTTTGTAAATGCTTGGACTTTACATCCAAACTTCTTACCTTTTCTGAAAAAGTGGTGGAGGGAGCATCAAGTGGAGGGATGGGTTGGTTTTAGATTATTTCAAAAGTTGAAAGAGTTGAAAATAGCACCTAAACAGTGGAATAGTGAAGTTTTTGGAAATGTGAATTCTAAGTTGAAGAATGTAGAAGATGAGCTTCATATGTTTGATCTGTCAGCAGAGGAAAGAGAGCTTAAAGAGGCAAAAAAAGCAAGAAGAAGAGAGGCTAGAGTTGAAGCTTGCAGATTAACTAAAATGGTGGAATGGTTGTGGCTTCAAAAATCAAGGCTCAACTGGAATTTGAATGGTGATAAAAACACAAGGTATTTTCATGTGATAGTTAAGTGTAGGCATGAGAGAAATGAAATTAACTCTCTAATTATTGGGGATGTGGTATTTGATGATCCATGCAAAGTTAAACAAGAGGTTCAAGCTCATTTTCAAAAACAATTTACTAAGGATTGGCAATATAGGCCTATATTGGAGGGACCATTCCAGTCAGTGAAGGAAAGCCCTTTTTTTTATTTGTTGGAAAGCAAAATTCTCTGAGGAAAAGGTATGGTGTGTTGTTAAGGGTTGTGATGCTAATAGGGCTCCAAGTCTAGATGGGTTTAACTTGGCTTGTATTCAAAAATTATGGAAGGTAATGAAGACTGATGTGCTTAATTTCATGAATGAATTTCATAAAAACAATAAGCTGGTTAAAAGGATTAACAGCTCCTTCATCACTTTGGTCCCTAAGAAGGAGAATCCAGTGGGATTGGCTGATTACAGACCTATCAGTTTGGTTGGGTCATTGTATAAAATCCTTACTAAGGTTTTATTCTCAAGGTTGAAGGCAGTGATTCCTCAGATCATTAGTGAAAACCAATCAGCATTTATTGGAGAAGGAACATTCTTGATGGTGTATTGGTGGCCAATAAGGTTGTGGATAGTTGGAAGAAATCTAGGAAAAGAGGTTTGATCTTAAAGTTAGATTTTGAGAAAGCTTATGACTCATTGAACTAGGAGTTCCCGTTCTCCATGATGTTAAACTTTGGGTTTGGAGGAAAATGGGTGGAGTGGATTAAGGTGTGTATTACTTCTATTAGATTATCTGTGCTTGTTAATGGAACTCCAACTGAGGAATTCAGTCCACAAAGAGGGCTTAGACAAGGGGACTCCCTGTCCCCTTTCTCTGTTTAACATAGTTGCAAAGTGTTTGAGCATATTAATGTCTAGAACTTTGGATTTGGGGCTGATAAAAGGGGTGAAGATTGGCTCAGATGGGATAGTTCTTACTCACCTTTAATTTGCAGATGTTCACTAATACTGTGTGAAGCTAATGTATTGGAAGTAAGTAATCTAAAGAAGATACTGAGGTGCTTTGAGATGTTATCAGGTCTGAAGATAAACTACCATAAAAGTGTAGTTAGTGGAGTGGGTGTTCCAGTTGTGGAGATGTATGAGTATGCATCAGTATTAAATTGTACAGTAAAAATTCTGCCATTTCAGTACCTTGGTCTCCCTTCGGGTGCAAATCCAAGTAGGAAAGCATCATGGAGACCTGTCTTAGACAAATTTAGAAGCAAACTAGCTGGCTGGAAAAGGAAATTACTATCATTTGCTAGGAGACTTACTTTAATTAAATCTATTCTTTCCCCTTTGCCCATATACTACCTGTCATTGTATAAATTGCCTAAGGGGGTTGCCAGAGAACTGGACAAGATTCAAGCTTCATTCCTCTGGGGTGGATCTGAATTAAGGAGGAAGGTTCACTTAGTAAAATGGAAAGAAGTAGCTAAACCAGTTGAGCAAGGGGGTTTGGGGGTTAGGAGAGTTAAGGAGGTTAACAAATGCCTTTTGTTGAAATGGTGGTGAAGGTTTGGTGTTGAGAACAAAGCTTTGTGGAGAAGAGTCATTTGTAGTAAATATAGGATTGAGGAGGGGAATTGGAGCCCTCATGTAAGCCCTAATAACAGGTGTTCTAAAATGTGAAAGGATACATTATTAGATTCTGAACAGAGTAGCAGACTGGTGGAGTTCTTTTTGGACAACTGTAATGTGAAAGTGGGTAATGGCCATAGAATTAAGTTTTGGGTGGATAAATGGTGTGAAAACTTATGTCTCAAAGATGAATTCTCACTCTTATATAAGTTGGCAGTTGATAAGGAAGAGACTTTATCTGCTATGCTGGCCAGGAAGAAGAAAGCTGGTGAGTGGGTATTCCAGTTTAGAAGGGAATTGTATGATTGGGAAAGTGTGGAGGCAATTAGATTAGCAAGCCAGATAGAGGCAGGCCCTGTTATTAGGAACTCCTCAGATGATTCACTAGTTTGGAATGCTTCGAAATCAGGGAGATTTTCAGTTGGATCTGTGTATAAATTTTTGGTAGATGGTTTTAGTAGTTTCAGCCCAATTAGCAAAAGGATTTGGGTAAAATACATTCCACATAGAGTTCAATTTTTTGGATGGCTTGCATGAAAAGGAAAATTAAAGATTGTAAAATATCTTCTCAGGATTGGTGTTTTACCTACTAGTGTATCTCTAGTATGCTGCCTGTGCAAATCTAGGGATGAGTCACTTAACCATGTACTACTATCATGCCCAGTGGCTTGGAGAGTGTGGTCTGCAATGCTAAGGTGATGGAATGTTCAAGGTGCACTACCAGTTTCAGTGGAGGCTATTCTTGACTGGTGGGCAGGGGTGAGGCTTAGCAAAAATGAAAGGTTGATGTGGAAAGCTCTTCCTTTAGTTATAACGTGGTCTCTATGGAATCATCGTAATGAGTGCTTATTTCGGGATGTTGTCCCAAGTGTGGATGGGGTAACGGATCTGATTAAGTTTAGAATAGCTGTTTGGTTTAAAGAAGTATTCACGGATCATATGTTCTCAGTGCATGACTTCATCTTTAATCTGAAGCGTATCAGAATTTGCTTGAGAGGTGGCGCGAGGGGTGTTCCTTGATGCTACTTAGTGAGTGTGGGTTGGTTGATATCTGTGTGATCATCGAGAGTGTGCTGAGGATTGGTGGTGAATCTGATCTGATGTAGCTGGTCCTATTTGTGGATTGGGGGAGTTGGTGCTAGTCAGTATTACTTTATGGGTTTAGGTTAATATGTAAGGTGCTACCTTCTTAGTGCATGATGTTGGTGCAAATTTGAAACATATCTGTAGTGGTGTGCAAGTTGCAGGAAGAGTGTGCTGGTGAGGGCAGATATGTAGCTATATGGAATCAGGGGAGATGTGTCAAATGGTGTGTATAGCAGGTGTTGTTTTCTAGTCTTGGAGTGAATTGTTGGATGAATTCTGGGTTTTTTGATGTGAAGTCCTGTGGCTGGCTAGTCTTAGAGACTACTTTCAGGTTGTGTGTGTGTGATGGTTGGTCTTTTTGAAAGTCTACTACTTGCTGACTGATCTGTGGCTGCTTGTCTTGGGTTGAAGCTGGTTGCTTATGGTTTGCTCAACATTGCCTTGGTGATTTGGCGGCTAATAAGATTGTGTGACGGTTGAACAAATCTGATCTTGTTGTAATCTACTCTGTTTCTCTTGGTTGAGCTGATCTGTTAGTCTATGTTTTGCTCAGCATTGCGGTATGGGTGAAGTTAAGTTAGTCTGCTACGCTTTGTTCTGCTCAGTTGTGGATGCACTTTTTAGTTGTTTTACTTGCTGATTTTGTTACTCTTGTTCTATTTGTTGGTTTCTCATCAACTGGAGCTTGGAGCTTGAGTTAGCTCTAAGCTCTCTTTATTGATGTACTGTATCATACTTAGCATGCTTTCATCAATAAACATTTTCTTCGCCGATCAAAATAAATAAATAAATAAATAATGACAAAATTACCTAAATACCCTTATGTCATATTCTCTTTCTTTCTTCTCTAATACATCTAATTTTCTATCTTAATCACATATTTAACAAATTAAATCAAAATTAACCAAAACACCCTAATTTAGTATCATCAAATTATTTTAATCTAATTTTAATTTTAAATTTTTTACCCAATTTCTTATGTAATAACATTTTAAATTAAACATACATATTATATATATAACAAATTAAACTATAAATTAATCTAAACATCTTAATTTATTATGATAAAATTAAATCATTGAATTACTTTAATCTAATTTTTAATTTTTAACTCAATTTTTATTTAATAACATTTTAAAATAAACATAAAAATACAAACACCCTAATTTATTAACATAAAATTACCTTATTTAATAACATTATAAATTAAAGGGTGATGCACCAATAAATCCCAAATTAACAACTTATACACTGTTTAGTCCTAAAAGTTTTCTTATAGACTGAAAGGTCCCATTATAGGAAAATTGACTATAAAGGGCATATACATCAAACATCATCATCATCAAAACAACATCAAACAGCACAACATCATAATCAAACAACATCAAACATCATCATCAAGCATCATTCATCAAACATCAAACACAGATTCTCAATCATTAAACATTAGGATTATTCATCAAACATCAAACATTATTCATCAAACATCAAAACATCAGATTTATGAGTAACATCATCGAAACAACATCAAACATCATCATCAAAACAACATCAAACATCACAACATTATCATCAAAACAACATCAAAATAACGATTAAACAATTTTTAAAATAGCGATTAAACATCAAAATAACGATTAAACATCAAACATTAAACACAGATTTTGCAACATTAACATCATCAAACAACCTGCACCCCTCTCTCTCTCTCTCTCTTTCAAGACCCAATTTCAGAAGATACCCAGATTTGAAAATCCTCTAAATTTCCAACATCAAAATCGATCATTAATCATTTTATGGGTTCGAACTTCAGCGATGGATATATTTTATTCTCAGCCAAACACTGATTAATGAACATCAAAAAATACCATAAAATAGAACATCACTGTGTTAACCATCATGAACATCAAACATTAGAGAGAGAGAAAGCGGGTCAATGGTTTTAGTTGAGGGTGAAAAGGCAACACAGATGATGTGTGCTCAGAGATACTCAGTTTAGGTGCCAGCTCAAGAATCTCATTCTCTCACGATCTCAACAACCAATCAGACACCGTCCGATCTGACGCCTCTCTTCTAGATCCCAATTTCGATTTCCATTTCTGCATTGGCAAAAGCTTCCCTGGTCGAAGCAAAAGCTTGATTCGATCATTACAATTCTTATCCATAAGCAATTCGACTGGTTCGGCACCAAATCCGAAGCAAATTCAGAAGCAGAACTCTGTAAAACAACAACAACAGCAGCAACAACAACAACAACCAACGATTTCATATTCGAGGTCATCATCGTCTTCTTCTCTACACAAAAATAATCCTTATAATTCGTCAAAAAAACCGCCATTGATGATAAAAAATATCGGATGATGTTTGATGTTGTTTTGATGATGATGTATAAATGGGACTAAATGGTGCATAAGAAAACTTTTAGGATTAAATGGTTCAACTTTTCAGAAAATAGGATTTATGGGTAAATTTTCCTAAATGGAACATACATATATAACAAATTAAATCATAAAAATGCCTTAATCTAAATTTAAATTTTTAACCCAATTTATTATTTAATAACAATTGAAATTAAAATGTACATATATATATATGTATGCACTACAAAAAAATTAAGATTTTGAAGACCAAAATTTATGGACAAAATTATTTTTGTTGTGAAAAATGTCGTTATTATATTTTTAGCAACGAAAATTAGGCATTAGTAATGAATTATTATCCTTTTGGGATCAAATTTTTAGTCTAAAAAATAAACTATTTTGAGACCAAGTTATTTTGCCCTAAAGTCTATTTATTAGTGACATTTTCCAAATTTTGTTACTAACAGCCTTGTTTTTTACTTTTCGGGACGACCTTTTAACGATTATTCTCATAACGATAAAAATTGGTTTTGTAACAAAATTTTTACTTTTAGAAACCAAAACATTTGGTTTCTAAAACTCTTATATATGTTGTAGTGATATATGTAACAAATTAAATCATAAATTAACTTAAACACCATAATTTATTAACATAAATTACCTTATCAAACACTTTAGCTTTTAATCTACTTTCTCATTTAATTGTTGATAAAAGATAACATTTAGGGTTAAGGTTTAATTAGAAATGGGATTTAATTTGGAGAATATGATGAAAATGAGAATATTTTTAATATTTGATTTAAATTTTGACTTTGACTTGGGATTTGCATTTTCTACTCTCACTTTGAGAGAGTGTGTCACTCCGTCCCTTACTTTTTAAAAACAAAATTAGCTATAATATTTTAATCTAAAATCATAAAAGGGATAAAAGTGAATTTTATCCCAACATCAATGACCTAACAATAAAGAGTACAGTTATATGTCAATCTCATTAAACACTTAACCATACCATAAGTTTTTTAAAAACACGCACCCAAAGTTCTGCTGGAGATTTTATGTTCGCAGTACGGTCCATATTGCAAAGCCTTTTGATTTCACATACAATTTAGAAAAGAGAGTGTACCTGAAAAGCTACACCACAATAAAATCTACCGACCTTCATTTTTAATTGATGATAAAAATTAAACCTCAAAATTGCAAGTCCTCACAAATCCAGGACCTTTTCTTTTCTTTCTTTTCTTTTTCTTCTTAGGTACATGTTTCAGATAAATTTATTTCTTTAGGTATATGTTTCAAACAAATTTATTTATTCTAATGAGTACTGCAATTTAAATTGATAAAACTTTGGGTTCAACTAATTGTGCAGTATTGGTGAACCATACAACTTAGTCGGGCTGTTGTATCCTGGGGGAATAAGTCAAGGTTTTTTCTGCTACACCGATGTGAGGCTTTGCTTAACCGCAGAGGACTTGAATCTCCTTAAAGAGAGCGAATTTCCCGCACCTCAGCCCTTACAATAGTTATTGTAATTTTTATTATTTGTATTTTCTGGTGTTTTATTTGTAATTATCACCAACAATTTTAAGAAGATTCAAACAGTAAAATTCATGGAGCCAGTACTGGAGAACCCCAACGAGAATACCAGCGATCTCAACAAGCCCTTCCGGTTCAAGGGAGCCCATTTCAAGAGATGGAAAGGCAAGATGTTTTTCTACCTCAGTCTCCTCAAGGTGGCTTATATCCTGACCGAGAAAAATCTGAACAAAGTCTCCACTGAAGAGATGACCGACAAGGAGTATGCCGCTCATCTTGAAAAAATCGAGAAATACAACACAGATGAGTATAAATGTCGATATTATCTTTTGAATTGTCTTTCAGATCAATTTTATGATTATTATGATACTACTTACACCACTGCCAAGGAAATCTGGAAAGCCTTGCAGAATAAATATGACACTAAAGAGGCAAGCGCTAAAAAATATGTTGCAAGCCGTTTTTTTCGCTATCAAATGATAGATGGAAAATCAGTGGCGAAGTAAGTTCAAGATTTTTAGATGCTAGTGGCTGAAGTTAGATCCGAAGGCATTAAAATTGGAGACAATCTTGTGAGTGTTGTAGTAGGGCCGCTACCTATGAGATTTGGGCTAATTCTCAAACACACTCATGAATCCTGGGATCGCACAAGACCGTAATGTGCTGGCTCTTAAAGCTTATGTGAACACCTGGAATATTATGTGTGTGCAATAATTATTTATTTCCCTTAAATAGTCATAGTTCAATGCTGAGCATACTATTGGCTCTGGAGTAGATATTATTGTTTCACTAATGGAGGTTCAATGCAGAGCACACCTACCATGATGCATAATATCTTTATTTGCCTAATAATGTCAATTTTTGTTACCTATAATATTAAAATAAATGGGGGAATGTTAGCAGATATTTTAATATTATAATGTGTTATAGGTTTGATTTCCTTTTCTTTTCTTTTCCTCCAAGGAAACTTGCCCACCAAGTCTTCTTAGATAAGTCTTCCAAGCCTTTCAAGTCTTCTTCTCAAGTCTTCCAAGGAAATTGCTCTCAAATTTCCTTTCCTATTCTTATCCACTAATGTCTTCTCCTCCAAGCCACTTGCCTAACAAGCTTCATCTTCTATAAATTGATCTAACTTCTTATCTTGGAGGCACTACAACAAAAACACATTTTAGTGACACCATACTAGTGGCATGTTCTTAAAAAATGTCACAAAAAGAATATTTTGTGGCATTTTATAGAAAAATGTCATAGAGTCACAAATATACAAGGCTCTAGTGGCATTTCAATTAAAAAAAGTGTCACCTCACTACAACAAAAATGTCACTACAACAAATTTACACTTTAGTGACACTACACTAGTAGCATGTTTTTAGAAAATGCCACAAAAATAAAAATTAGCATTAAATGTTTTAGAAAAATGTCATAGAACCACAAACATATAAGGCTCTAGTGGCATTTCAATAAAGAAATGTCACATCAATTTTATGGCATTTTATAAAATAATGACACAAAAAATTATGTTCGTGACATTTACCAACAGATGCTACTAAACTTTAGTCACAATGGCATTTTTTTAAAAAATGTCAGGACACTAAGTAGGTGCAAATTATTTTTTATGGCACTTAGGTGAAAAGTGTCATAAACAAATATTTTATAGCATTTTGAGAAATGCCACTAAGTCAAAAACTTTCCAAGCTTATAATGGCATTTTTGAAAAAACAGAAAATGCCAATATATTTTCTAAATTTTTAAAATGCAGTAAATGATTAAAAATAAATAAATTAAACTCAATATACACTATAGGAAAAAGCACATTCGGCGACTAAATTTCCTGACCAAAAAAAATTTGGTCGCTGAAAGTATAGCTTTCAGCCACCAAAATAGCATTAGTTGCCAAAAGTAAAGCTTTTTAGCGACTAAACAATTTTAGTAGCCAAAAGTCTACAATTGACGACTAAAACTAAGTTTGGTCGCTGATTATATGGGTTTTAATGACTAAAAATTTTTTAGTAGCCCAAAGTAAAGCTTTTTGGCGACTAAAAAAAATTAGTAGCCAAAAGTCTACAATTGGCGACTAAAATAAGTTTGGTCGCTGATTATATGGGTTTTACCGACTAAAAAAATTTTAGTAGCCAAAACTAAAGCTTTTTGGTGCCAAAAAAATTTTAGTAACCAAAAGTCTACAATTGGTGACTAAAAACTAAGTTTAGTCGCCAAAAGTGGTCATTTTTAGCGCGGGAGAACTAAAATCCTAAGGCGGGAATTAAATTTTTTGGCGACCAAAATTTTGGTAGCTAAAAGTGCATCTTCGGCGACCAAATCCAATTTTGGTCGGCAAAAGTAAAGTTTTTTAGTAACTAAAAAACAATTAATAGCCAAAAGTATAGAATTGGCGACTAAAATATATTTTTAGTCGCCAAAAGTGGTCTTTTTTATTTTGCTAGTAAATAGTTTATTTTACATTAATTATGTTCAATGAAATAATTATGTTTATACATATACTTTTATATTAATATAGATGTATGTACTATATAAATAATATATGTTGCATATATAATCATGTGGTGCTATAGAGGTGTAGTGAGAAGAGTGTGGTGTATAAGGTTTATGGTGCGGGAGGTTGGCGGTTCGAGTCTCCGCAAGAGCGGATCAAATTGTTCTACAACGAACACTACAACAAAAGGCAGTTTTGGCGACCAAAAATGTAAAATTTCGTCGCTGAAAGTAGGACAATTGGCGACTAAAATTGAATTAGTAGCCAAAAATGAAGACTTTTGGCGACTAAAATAGTTTAGTAGCCAAATGTATACTTATTGGCGACTAAAAATCAGTTTAGTCGCTAATTATGTGGGTTTTAGCGACTAAAACAATTTTAGTAGCCAAAAGTGAAGGTTTTTGGCGACTAAAGAAATTAATAGCCAAAAGCATAGGTTTTGGCGACTAAAAAATGGTTTGGTCGCCGATTGTAGGTGTTTTACCGACAAAAAAAAATTTGTAGCCAAAAGTAAAGGTTTTTGGCTACTAAAAAAAATTTAGTAGCTAAAAGTGGATAATTGGCGACTAAAATTGAGTTTAGTCGGCAAAAGTGGCAGCCTTGGTGACTAAAAATCAGTTTAGTCGCCGAAAGTGATTATTTTTAGGCGGAAATTAATTTTTTTAGCGACTAAATTATTGGTAGCAGCCAAAACTAAGGTTTTTGGCGACTAAAAAAATTTAGTCACCAAAAGAGGCTCCTTTTTTTTTAAATAAATAATTTATTTTTCACATAAATTATATTGAATAAAAATAATTATGTTTATATATATAGTTTAATATTAATACGGGTCAATATACTATATAAATAATATATTTTGCATATATATTCATGTGATGTTATTGTGGCATAGTGGAGGGAGTGTGTTGTTAAAGGTTTAGAAGGTAGAAGGTTGGTGGTTTGAATCTCAGAAAAAGCAGAAAAGTTAGCTTTTTTTTTTTTTTCCACCGAACAACCTTTGGCGACTAAACTATTGGCAGCCAAAAGTATTTGTTTTGGCGACTAAACAGTTTGGTCGGCGATCCATCAACTATTGGCGACTAAAAGATTAGTCGCCAAATGTATAATTTTAAACAGTGGAATTGAGTATTGGCGACCAAAACTTTGGTCGCTAAAGACCTGTCTTTTTGCCGACTAAAACCTTTTTAGTCGCCAAAACCTTCGGCGACCATGTATTCACGACAAAACCGGCGACTAAAAAATTTAGTCGGGGAAGGTAAAAAGGCGACTTTTGGCGACTAAAAATGGACCTTTGGTGACTAAAAATTTAGTCACCAAAGGTGATTTTTCTTGTAGTGGAATTATTGTCACGAATGACACTTGATAGCATCACGAATAGTGCCTACCATGACATTAAAGTGTCACTGAAAGGTTTTAGTCTTAATAGTGTAATGACACTTATAAGTGTCACTAACTCTTTTTTTAATGGCGCTCGATAGTGTCACAAATAATATCTACTATGACATCAAAATGTCATTGAAAGTTTTTAACCATGATGGTGTAGTGGCACTTGCAAGTATCTACCGTGGCACTAGTATCTATCGTGGCACAGATACAAATGGCACTTGTTCAAAATGCCACAAGACTAAAAAATGTCATTAAACCAATAGTTTTGTGGCACTTTCAAATGTCACTAAATTAAGAAAATGTTGTAGTGAGGGGAGAAGAAGTTTTTGTTGCTTTATTATGTTTTGTGTGAAATTATCAGGCAAATAAAAAAGGGTCTATGTGATAAAGCTTGAGTTCAACCAATTGTGCAGTATTGGTGAACCATACAACTTAGTCAGGCTGTTGTATCCTGGGGGGACAAGTCAAGGTTTTTTCTACTACACCGGTGTGAGGCTTTGCCTAACCACAGAGGGCTTGAATCTCCTTAAAGAGAGCGAATTTCCCGCACCTCAGCCCTTACAATAGTTATTGTAATTTTTATTATTTGTATTTTCTGATATTTTATTTGTAATTATCACCAACATAAATTACCATTGCATTCCCAACCAATGGATTGAAGAAACTCTGTTTAAAAATTTTAAGCAATCCTAACCCTATGTTAAAGGGTCTGATGAGTTTGTCATCACATATAAAGGTGCCAAATTGTACAATTCGGTCACATACGAACTATCAAAAATAGATCTTCATCTGAAATTAAACTATCGAATATTGTGAATTTGATAATCCATCTTTGCCCTGTATCATTCAAATATTTTGCCCTTAGTTCATTTTTTTTATCTGCAAGAAAGTAAATTTTTTATTAACCAAAATAAAATATTATCATTTGGCAAGTACCAACTATCAATTTTTTATTTTTTATTTTTAACTTTCGAGTTTAGGATTTAGGGGCAGGCAGCTAGTGAATAGCAATGGACCATCATAGACTTTCAATTGATACGAAAAGGAATTAAAAAAATTGCACAAGTGCAAAATAATATCTTTCTCCAAATAAATAAAGACATCAACTTTGGTGGTTGTGAATTAATCACGAGAGGGAATGTTGTCAATTGCGGTTAATTTGGAATCTTCATATGTCCAATCTTTGATTAATTCGATGTGAAACTTAATTAAATGTGCATGGACATTAGGATACAGTATCATTATAATGATTTTGAGGGTGTTTTATAATCGGGAGGTTATTAAACCAAAAGTCTAACAAATATTGTGGTTGGTGGAGAATGTGAGATATTATGATTATATGTTAGATGATTGAGAAACATATGGATTCATAGTAAATGATAATTGGTGAGAAAGTATGGACACGTAATACTTGAAGAGTACCTAATAATTTTTCAAAAAGTACATTAGGGAAGAAATAAGCATATTAAAATGTTCTTTTTTTTTTTTTCCTGCCTTGTTTGGTTTGTTTTTGAGAACAAAGTATTAGATTTTTTTTTTTTTTAAATAGAAACTAATTTGATAAAAACAAATATCAAAAAAATATTTTAAAAGTTTTAAAAATTATTCATGACCTTTTAAAAGATAAAATTATGTAAAAATAATAAGTGTTTTTTATTTTTTTAGAAAAATTTTCTGAAACAAATTTCTATAAACCAAACTAAAAATCGACCTTTCTTGAGACATGTAAGACTTAAATAGTTATCTTAACAGTATCAGAACACATTGTCATTATGATTATGAGGTTCTTTTTATAAAAACGTTTTTTTTTTTTTTTTTTTAAAGCCAAAAACTTGAAAAGGAACGGCATGTTCAGAAGGACCCAAAAAATTATATCAATGTGACCTAAAAATAATCATATATCAAAATGCCATATAATTCTTGATTTTTCTTTGAATGTTACATCACCTTATCAATATCACTTGTGTTTATATCACCTTTAAGAGAACCACCCTTGTCGGCAAGCGTCTCGCAGTTTTTGAAATAACACAACTTTCCTTGAGGTAACTGGAATAGTCAAATTTTAAAATTGACTTCCAACTTAGTTCATATTTTTCATTGACTTAATATGTTTATAAATTTTCCACCATTTATTTTAAAAAATAATAACCTCTATGATGCGATTAGATCATTTCTTCTAGTTTGTTTGGCCTCAAGAATAGTTATCATCTCACCTTTTCAATTTAAAGAAAATTAAAAAAAAAAAAAAAAAAAAAGGTTATATCAACAACAACAAAAATTTAATTCTGAATCTAAAAATTGGGATAAATTCGATGGTCAAGTACGTTAAGATCAAGTTGAAGTTGATGAAAAAAATAAAATAAAACGACAACTAATGTTGACACAATGCGAACATGATGAAGTTGCATGAAAATCAAGTGATGGCACCATTGATTTGCATATGTTTATATATTGCACCTATCAATCGTGGTCCAACACAATTAGATCAAGTTTTAATTTAGGAAAATAATATATATGTTCACTTTTTAAACCTATTTTTTAAAGGTAGTGGCTACCCTCCAATCCGTGATTGAACTGAAGGGTGCTATCGGGCTCGTGGGGGCCTACCATGGGTCCCGTTTCGATAATCTAAACTGTTCAATGTGTAGAACTCGTCAAGTACTATATGCCTATAAAAAATTACGTTAATCAGATATCGATAGCTATGTGATCAAATCAGTTTTTTGTCAACCGTTTATTTTTTCACTCTCCTTTTTTTTTTATACAAAACTGATTTGATCATGTAGCTATCGATATCCGATCAACATGATTTATTATAAATATATAGCACTCGACAAGTTCTACACATTAAACGGTTTTGATTATCGAAACAGGACCCATGGTGGGCCTTTACGAGTCCAACAGTACCCTCCAGTCTGATCACGGATTGGAGGGAAGCCCAGCCCTTTTTTAAACCCAATGATTTATAAGTAAGATGATTAATTGGTCGAAATTAAAGAAAATATAAGAGAAAGAAATAACACATAAGAGTGATTGGTTAATTGATCATTGAATTTGAAGAGTAAGTCTAATTTTTTTGTTTAAATAGTATTATTTAATTTATTTGCAAACCATCCATTGTTCATTGTCTGTAGTCGCTCATGAGATCGACTATGCTGTCAACTAACTTTGTCTAGTTGTAGGAAGACACTTGATTATCTTGTTTATAAACTCAAAACAAAGTAACTAAGAATGCAAAAGAGCTAAGCCATTCATTTATTTATGTAAAGAGCTTAGTTCAATTTAAAATTAGCTGAGTTTAAAAATTATTCATAAACAATGTGATTCATTTATAACTCTAAAAATGGTCATGATTTCTACATATTAGTAAAAGAGACTTGTTAATAAATATCCTAGGAGCACATGAAAAATATGAAATATTTGAAAAAGCAAGAGACAAATTTCACCTATGACAAAATACTTTTCGTTGATTTCAGAACTCTTTTAATAATATATATATATATATTAAATTTATTTTGAAAACATTTTTCATGTCAATGTTAATATTAAATAATATCAAAAAGCATTTATGAGGGTTTTTAATTTTTTTTTTTTTTGATAATTTATTTCCATTGTTTGAAAACAGTGTCGGTGGATGGAGAAATTAAATGTGCAGCTTGTATGCATGCTTTTAAAATAAAAAAGCGAAAAAGGACAAAGCTCTCTACACTCAACCCTTTTTACCCTAACCTAACCACCACCTACATTGCACAAGGGTTGGCTCTGGCTAGTGATTGCTTCCATGTATATATCTTCTTTTTTCATGCAAAACTTGAACGTGAATTTGAGAAACGAAACATTACATATCATTTCATATAATTGGACCAAAATATGCAAGCATAGAGAGATAGAGGGGGGGAATATATGAGATTAGCTAGCAATAATGAAAATGGAGGGAGCACGTGTGTAGGAAACTTTGTCACGTGAGGGGCAGATAAGATATTAGGAATTAAATTCAATGATGGAGAAGTGGTCCTGTGTCAAAGCGTGTGAAGGGAAGGGAGGGTGAGATTCACGTGACATCACCCCAAAGACGATAAGTCGGAGAAGCTGGTCTCTCCCATGGCCAACAATCAATCCCCATCTCTCTATTTAAAATTAGATGATAAATATAACTTTCAGTATAAATTTTTTAAAATAAATATAATTTGATCATGTGATCATCGAAATTAATTTGATTATTTACATAAAATGATTTTCTTGACCCGTCTCGTAAAATAAACAATTCAATTATCTTAATGGGTTAAGAATATGCCACATCGAAACTCACAACAAGTTTTATTTTGTCTAAGTTTAGAATATACCACATCGAAACTCAAACTCACAACAAGTTTTACTCTGCCTTGGACACATCAGGCACTAAAACCCATTATTAGAATGACCTGAGTTTCATATTAATAGGGAAAAAATCTGAAGTCCCACACTTAACCACTTAAATTTTTCTGGATGGGAGATTGTGTGTGGAGATTAACAATATGTTTGGTATCTCCTAAAAAAGTCAAAAAGTCACTATCCTATTTAAGTCACATCATCTTATTTAAGTCACATCACCTCTCTACCACATCACTTCAAACACAACCCATACTCAACCCATATTTTATGAAAAGTCAAAAAGTGCACTTATTTAAATCATCCCAAACCACCCCTAAAATTATATTAATAGGGAAAAAAAATCTGAAGTCCCAAACTTAACCACCTAAATTTTTCTGGGTGGGAGATTGTGTGATGGAAATTAAATTCGTAATATTATTGATTTTAGTTTGACGTATTCTTATATATACATATTTATATATTTCACTTTTTTTTAGCGTTAAGCATTTTCAACCAGTCGCTTTTTTTCTTTTGTCAAATTTATTTTGTGGTTAATTATAGGGAAAATAACATGACGGTTGAGCAGTAAAAAAAATTACAAATAAGTAAATTTTTTTATACATTTTAATAATTAAAATATTATATTTTTCATAATTTTGTAATATTTTTTTTTGAAAAATGGTTGAGAGCACTAAAAATGATGTTCTAATAGCACTACTAATGACGTGCCTGTCTATGCCTCGTTATTTATTTTTATTTTTTTTGACATTCTCAATGCATTAGTGCTATTAGTGATTTGTTTTTTAGTGGTATGAATAATTGTTATTTTTTTTTACTGTCCTATTATGCATTTATTTCCCCTTAATTATATAAAGAGAGAATTTAGGCTGCTTCAAGTTCATTCACTTCTAACTTTCAAATTAGAGTGTTTTTGTTTTTGTCATTTGAATAAAGATTGATAGTTTTAATTTTAGAATTTTAAAGAGAGTTTTAATAATATGATAAAGAGTGGAACTCATATGTAATATAATGTGTGTGCTTATATATTTATTTTTTTCTCTTATCACATTATTAAAACTCTTTTTAAAATTCGACAATTACAACTCCCTAACATCATTTTATTTGTCATACTGTTTCGGAAATTTCAGCGATAAAGTGATAACACATGAATACGAAAAAGAAATCACATCAAATGTCTTTCAATCAAACAGAATAGATCAATAATGTGAAACAAAAGAAAATAAATAAAGAAGAAGAAGAGAGGAAAAAAATAAAACACAGAAAAAATAGCCAATAATACTTTGTAGCTCTAGAAATGTGACTCGATAGTGGCTCAAATAGCTAAAACGACATCGTTTTGGCTATTTTTTTTTTTCTTTCTTTTTCTTTTTCTTTTTCTTGCTTCAGTTTTTTTGGGTGGATAATTTTCTTGCTTCAGTTGCTTTCACATATAGAGGAGAGAAAAGGTGAGAGAGCAAAGAGAAGAGAGAAGAGAGGAGGAAGAGAAGGAAGAGAGGATGAAGAGAATGTGGCGTCTCTCTCTCTCTACCGGTGGCGGCGCCGGTGGGTATCGCCTCTTTCAAACTCTACTTACTTTTTCTTTTTCTTTTTTTTCTACTTGATCTGGATCTGAAGATGAGGGGGGAAAAAAAATGTTGTTGATGATAATGGTGTGTTGATGATGACGATGTTGATGTTGATGTTGATGAAGATGTTGTTGATGATGTGTTGATGAAGATGCTGTTGATGATGTGTTGATGAAGATACTCTGTTTTCTCTACATTTTTGTTTTTTTAGTTGATCTGGATCTGAAGCTTAGTTCATCAAAAAAAAATTTTTTTGTTGATGATGATGTCTTGATGAAGATGTTGTTGATGATGTGTTGATGAAGATACTCTGTTTTCTCTACATTTTTTTTCTTCTTCTTCTTCTTCCTTTTCTTCTTCTTCTTTATCAGAAAAATCTCCAGAAAAACGCATAAAAAAAAAAAACATCAAAACGACGTCGTTTTGATGTCGGGCCATTCGAGCCACGCTAATTTCGAGTTAAGAATCGGAACTGAAAAATAGCACTACTCTGAGTCGCCTCCATTAATGATTATTGAATAATCCTTGGTAACTCGAAATTCGATAGCCCGAATTTGGCTCGAAACCCAAAACGACGTCGTTTTGGGTTTCTCTTTTTTTTTTTCTTTTTTTTCTTTTTCTTGCTTTTTGAATCAGAATACAGAGAGATAGAAGACAGAAAAGAGAGATAGAAGAAGAAAATAGGAAGAGAGAAAGAAGAGGAAGAGAAGAGGAGAAGAAAAGAAGAGGAAGAGACACTCACCATCACCGGTGCCATCACCGCCATCAGAGGCGCTCGCCATCACCGGCGACTACCATCACCAATCTGAAGATGATGATGTTGATCTGAAGATGATGATGTTGATCTGGAGATGATGAGTATATTTTTTTTTTTTTAGTTCTGGATCTGAATCTGTTTTTTGTATATTTTTTTTTTTTTACTTGATCTGGATCTGAAAAAAAATAAAAATAAAAAAATTGTTGATGATGATGATGGTGATGATGTTGATGTTGTTTTCTGTATATATATATATATTTTTTAATTACTCTGGATCTGAATCTGTTTTCTGTATATATATATTTTTAGTTGTTTTGGATGTGAAAAAAAAATTAAATAAATAAAAAAAAATTGTTGATGAAGATGATGATGTTGATGAAGATGTTGTTGATGTTGATGAAACCCAGCTCCGCCTTCTTCTTCTTCTTCTCTTCTTCTTTTTCTTCTTCTTCAGCTTCAGAAAATGGCGAAAAAAAAAAACACTAAAACGACGTCGTTTGGTGTCGGGCCATTCGAGCCACGCCTTTTTCGAGCTACCAATCAGAGTTGATGATTATTTTAGCTTTGTATTTTTATTAGGAGAGAGAGATTATATATATATTATATATATTGTGATACGCAAGGTTTGGTTATCACTTATATGGAAAATGAAAAATCCCCCTAATTTTCTTCCCCCTAATCCCCCTAATTTCCTTTTTTAGAAACTGTTTCTTTTTTTTTTTTGTTTCTTTTTTTTTTTTTTTTTTTTTACTTAAAGTGGGAATTCGGGGGTTTCGGGGGCACCCCCCTCGAGCTCCCAATCATCTCCCCACTTATATATATGGGTTGTGCTACATCCCCCTAATTTTGGCCCCCTAATCCCCCTAAATTTCAAACCAAGGCAAAACAAAAAAAAAAAAAAAAATGCCCAAAACGATGTCGTTTTGGGCATTAGGGGGGGCTTTTTTAGGGGGAGCTTTTTTAGGGGGACAAATCATTTTCCTATATATATATATATATATGTGTGTGTGTTAATAAATAAACAAAACAGAAGAAATTTTAAAACAACTTCGTACTTTTTATTTTCAAATTTCTTTTTTTATTTTAATCAACAAAATATAAAATTTTATTGATGTTTGAAAGAAATTACAACTTCGAAGCATATATCAACACAACGGAAGAGTGAAATATCAAAGCAACACCTTCCAATCCTAACTAAGTTGGCACAATTTTCAAATTTCAATTAGAAGTTGTACCAAATAGACCTATGGTCACTGGTTATCAAAAAATAGACCTATGGTCACTGTGACAACTTATGCTTAGAAAATGCTCCATGGTTCAAGTATGAATGGTATAACAATTAGACATTTCCTACATTATCTGCCAAATGTGGGAGCTATATCAGAATTTCACTCCAAAGTTTGTAGGTAGGGCCAAGGATTGAATTAAGAGATTGGTACCCCATGAGAGCTAATTTGAGGATTGAGGATTGAGGATGGAAGTGACAAAGCATAGGAGGCTTTCTCATCAAGAACTTGCCCAAATTGCTTGTCTTATGCAACCAACTTACTCCAATGGCATCCACCACATGCTTAAGTACATTGTTGCCTACCCTATCTCCCATTTATAGACAAAAATGTAGTGTTTGTCACTTTCATCCCCAAGATGATAATGCATTTTGCAAAATTAAAATTACTCCATATTTTCTAGTGATCCTTTTACTTACCTGAAAAGGCTATAAACAAATAGCCCCAAAGCAAAATTTGATTATTTAAAACAAATAAACAAAGAAAAATTGAGGGTCTATTTGGCATTACTTTCATTTTTTTCGAAATAAAAATAATGAAGAGTTTTTGAAAGTATCCATGTTTTTATTTTTTTAACTTCAAAAAGAAAAATTTTTTAATTTATAAAATATTACAAAGAGGTAAAGGAAAGCACATAGTTCATCGAAGAAGTATTATTGTGAATTTTTAATTTTTAGTTTTTGGAAAAAAAAATACCTTTGCTCAACCACAAGCACGTAGACATTCCAAAGGCCTAAATTACTCCCACATCAACAATCACTTTTAGCCATTACCGATGCGAATACTTTTTAGTTTCAAATTCTATGATCTTAAACAACAAAAACTATCATAAATTATAAATACATTCAATGGTATTTGTTTAAAATATAAATTGTTCTTTATGATTTGAAAAATTACAAATATCGCATTGTCAGAATTTTTTGTTTAACAAAATTAATTGAAGAATTGAAATTCTTAATTGCTCTCCTATACAGTAATAAAATTACTTGAATTATTAATTAAAATATATTTTTGATGTTATTAAATACTATTAATTGACTTGATAATTAATTAATAAAATGAGATATTTGTTATGATATTAAAAACTTCAAGAGGTTGGATGTAATTTTAAAAATTATAGGGAGTAATTTATATTTTAAGCAAACTTCAAGGGTAAATTTGTAATTTACCCTAAAATAATCTACTAAAGATTTTCTATAACGCCCAATCTTTCTTAAGTGAAATGTACAAATCATTGTTTTACTCTTTTTTTTTTCATTTTTACCCTTATATATATTTTTTTTATCCTTTCTTTTTCTATCTATTCTTACTCATTATTATCAATTGCTGCTCACCGTTGTCGTCAACAACTCACCAAAAAGTCATCGGAAAAGTTATTGAAAAAGTTGTTAGCAATCGATGGCGGTGGCCGTGGACATCTAAGTGGACACATGGACAAAAATAGACAAATAGTACTACAACATATAAAAGTTTTATAGACTAAGTTTTTTTTTGTTTCTAAAAGTATAAATTTTGTTGCAAAAAAATATTTAGAAAATAATTTCAGTTGTCACGAGTACAGTAGCTAAAAGGTCATCCCTAAAATTCAAAACATAAAAATTTTGAAAACGTCACTAATAAATGCATTTTTGGGAACAAAATAACTTAATCCCAAAAATGTTTATTTTTTGAGACAAATTTTTTGATCCCAAAAGGTTCGTAATTCATCACTAAATATACAATTTTGTCGACACAAATATTTTGTCTCTAAAAAGTGATTTTATCCCTAAATTTTTATCTCTAAAACCTTAATTTCTTATAGTGTAAGTTTCAAATTATTATTTTTCTTATGGATAGAAAAGAATAAAATTTGGGACAATTGTTTCAAAAGTTTCAAATTTGGGCTTTTAGCCCAATTGTACAATAGTTTTTTTTTTAAATCTCAATTTAAATATTTACTAACTCCCGAAATCACTTTTTAACAAAAAAAAAAAAAAAATCCAATAAAGAAAACAAGTTGAAAGATACTAAGAAAGAGAAACAAATTGAAATACCTGTTGAAATCAAGGCCATGAGAAAAGGGTAATACATACCAACCTTGAAAATTGCTAACCGTCAATCGGTTACGTGTGGCTTTCAGACCTTATTCACACAACAAACCTAACAAATTGCATATACCCCAACTCAACCCTTTCTCTCTTGCCAACCATCTTTTACTTCTATGCTTCTTTATTATCAATAAATAAATAAAATCTCTTAATTTGGTCCTTTTTATTTTATTTTTTTTCCACCTTTTTTCTACACTTGCTTTGCCCATCTCTTTGCCTGTCCCCAATAATGCAATAATAGAGTGTATGAAAATGACCAAAATGACCTAATCAACTACTATGATTGTGTGTCCCAAAATATGATTGCCAAAGGCATTTTGGTCACATAAATGTAGAACATAGGATGGTGGTAGTTTAGATCATTGAGATGACCTTGTACTAGACTTATCCTTTTTTTATATATATTCCTTAGTTTGCGTTGGTTCCTAAGGACCAATGGAAAATGACAATTATAGCTGACATTTGGAGGTGTCATTTTTGTCCTTTCACCATAAAAGTTAAATATTTTTTTGAATATGTTAAAGAATGACTAAATATTTATTTATTTTTTTATTTTGTAACAAATATATTGACATTAATTTTGTTTGCAATGTCTTTATCATACAGAACATATATACATATTCCAAATCTACAATTAAATAATAAAAAAAAATCTCAAATGCTATCATGTCATTTATCATTCAAAAAATAAAAAAATACAAAATCTGATATGTGTAAATCAATTTTATTATGTGTCTTGCCTATATTGAAATTTATATTATGAATTTGAATTCAATTATTTAAGTAAATAATATTATGTTTAACATATGAGCATTAACTCATTCTCTTCTCTCTCTTTTTTCTTTTTTTTTTTTTTTTTTTTTTGGTGTGTGTAGTAACTTGTAATCCACAAATAGATCCAAAATACTTTGAATTTTCAACCTCTGTCAAACCCAATGAATCTTCATTACTTTGTGAAACATCAACAGAGGCCATTATCCTTTTCAAACTATACATTCTAAGTGGGGTTAATTTTGTCCTTTGACAAGTCTATTAATTACCCAGGTCTTCTATCTTCGTCCTTTCATTAAAAATCTCTATAAAATTTTCTTTGTCATATCGGAGACGAAATTAAATAAATATAAAATAATGTTGAGTAGAAGAGGAGGTGTAGAGGAACAATAGCGACCTCTTCTCTTCCCTCCTCTCTCTTCTCTCTCTCTCTCTCTCTCTCTCTCTTTCTCTCTCTGTTGTTGTGTTCTCTGAGAGGGAGTGAGAGAAAGATACATATATATATTATATATATACTGATTCCAAAGCCTCCATATTTTTTTATATTTTGTTGTTTGCTCATTTTTCTTTGCAGAAGGCGATTGCAGAGAACAGTGATCAGTGGAAGGAGCAAGAACAAAGAGAAAAAAAAGGAGAGAAAGAGAAAGAAAGTGAGAGAAACGACACGGAAAGACAACAGACAGAAGTAGAGAGAGAGACATAGAGAAGAATTCAAGAGAGGCTTCAATCCCACAGAAGAGAAAAGGATGTCTGAGAGCTTTACACCCTTTTCCACCCTGCAACTATAAGAGGTATATAATTATGTATGCATACATCAATAAAGCTGGAAAAATAAAATTTAAAATAAACAAATCAGAAAGAAAAACCCATTTGATGCCTTCACCTTTTTCTCTTTACTTCCTTTTCTATGTTGCAGTGTTTTGATGAATAACCCAAAATTCTATAACGGGTATTGTTTGTGTTGCTTTGCTTGTGTATATGACCGATCTGAAACTAATAAATTGAACAGTACAGAGAGAAAGGAAGCGGGTTTTGTTGAACTGAAGAGAGAGATGATGAAGAAGGAGACACTGATATGGGAATAGCAATACCTCTTCCTCTTCCGTATGTGATTTCTCATTCAAAGGCTTACCATCATCAAATTCAAATCTCAGACAAGCCCAATTCTGCAAATTCTATGTCCCAAGACTACCACCACCACCACCACCACCACCAAGGTATCTTCAGTTTCTCAAATGGGTTCGAGAGAGCCCAACACGAACAGCAACAGCAACAACAACAACAACAGCAGCAGCAGCACATCGCTCAGCATCAGATCCGCAGGCCGCCGCCATTGGTGGCGATGGAAGAAGACGAATCCGGTGAGCTTCCAGTTTATGAGACCGCCGGTATGCTTTCGGAAATGTTCAATTTTCCACACAGTGGCGCTGGAACGGGCAACGAGCTGTTAGAGAACCAGATATCTCCCAATTATCGCAACACTAGGCCGGCGGCGGCGGAGGGGGTAAGCAGCGGGTGGTACGAAAACAGGATGGGGGGGATAGGCGGTTTGGGACCGCTGAGCGATGATTCGAAGAATCAAAACGTAGTGAATAACCAACATCATCACCATCAGATTTCAAGCATTAATGTCACAGACTCGGCAGCTGCTGCCATGCAGCTTTTTCTGATGAACCCACAGCAACCCAAGTCACCTTCACCATCTCCATCTCATCATCCTGCTCCTGCAACATCCTCCACACTTCACATGTTGCTTCCAAATCCAAACCCATCATCATCCACTTCTACTCTACAAGGGTTTCACAACCACCACCAACACCACCACCAAATTGGTCCTCCTTCCCAATTCACATGGGTTCCTGACAGTGCACATGAAGGAGTTACAACAACTGCTGAAATCGGAGGAGTCGTGGAAAGCCAAGGACTCTCGTTATCGTTATCGTCTTCGTTGCAACACTTGGAGGCGGCGAAAGCTGAGGAATTGAGGATGGGAGATGGTGGGATGCTGTTTTTTAATCAGGTAGGAAGTGGGTCTGCTTCAGCTGCTCAGTTTCCGTACAAGAATTTGGGTGGTCATCACCAGGCGCCACTGCATTTGCAAGGCGGAGGAGTGGGTCAAAACCACCAGGTTCATGTTGGGTTTGGGTCTTCTTCATTAGGTGTGGTCAATGTGTTGAGGAATTCAAAATATGTTAAGGCTGCTCAAGAATTGTTGGAAGAATTTTGTTGTGTTGGGAGGGGTCAATTCAAGAAGAGCAAACTTGGAAGACATAATAACACAAACCCTAATCCTAATCCAAGTAATAGCGCCGCCGGTGGTGGTGGTTCTTCATCTTCCTCAAAGGATCTCCCTCCTTTGTCAGCAGCTGATAGGATTGAGCACCAGAGAAGAAAGGTCAAACTATTATCCATGCTTGATGAGGCATGTATTCTCTCTCTCCCTCTCTCTCTCTCTCTCTTTTTAAAATCCCGGGAAAATTCCGGCATGTTTGTCGGAAAATTTTATATTCATGTATTTGTATTGGAAAAGCCGGCCGGTGAAATGGGTTCTTTAGAAATTAGATTGTATTGGTCGAGTTTGATTACATAATATTTTATTTTATTTTATTTTATTTTATATATCTATATATTTTTATATCACTGATTCACTTGGTGGGGATATTTTTATATATCTAGATGTACATTGGGTCTTCGTTTGGTGAAAACTTGAGAGAAGACTACTATTTAGGGGCATGTATGTGTCTAGTGTCAAGTGTCAAGTTAAGAAGGGACGTTACTTTTGATTGAGAAAGATGGCCAATAAGCTAACAACAGTTACATATGAGCAGCCATAGACATATATAGGTAGTAGTTGGAAATGGCGGGTGTTCTCATCACTTCCATACCCAATCTTGGTAAAAATTGCATACAAAACCCATATTTCATTTGATTATATATATACACACATATGTATATCAATATCACAGTTGACCTGTGGGTGAATTGTTTTTCTTTTCTTTTTTTCGCTTTGTCATTGTTTATATCTATGTTGGCCGTACTGGGAAAAGAAAACAAGTAAAGAAACATAACGATATTCTTTGTTCCCATCAACAATCACTTCACACTGTACCTGGGTTTGATCCACACATTTATTTGGGTCTTCATTGATTATATATATATATATATTTTTTTTTTTGACATCATTAGTCTTTTTTTTTATTATTATTATATTAAACTCCACAATTGACTTTTATGGGGTTTTTTTGGGGGGGAATATGGGTTTTGTAGGTGGACAGAAGGTATAACCATTACTGTGAACAAATGCAAATGGTAGTGAACTCATTTGACTTGGTGATGGGGTTCGGATCAGCAGTCCCATACACGGCTCTTGCCCAGAAAGCGATGTCGCGACACTTCCGGTGTCTGAAGGATGCCATAGCAGCACAATTGAAGCAGAGTTGTGAATTTTTGGGAGAGAAAGACGCAGGGACATCAGGAGTGACTAAAGGAGAGACACCGAGGCTGAGACTGCTAGAGCAAAGTTTGAGACAACAAAGAGCGTTCCACCAAATGGGTATGATGGAACAAGAAGCCTGGAGGCCCCAAAGGGGTCTGCCTGAACGCTCAGTTAACATTTTGAGAGCTTGGCTTTTTGAGCATTTCCTCCACCCGTACGTCTCACCTTTCCCTCTCCTCTCTCTCTCTCTCCTTTCTATTTATTACTCTCCAATCATAATCAACATTAGTTCCAAAAAAAAAATCATAATCCATATTAATTTTAGCATAATCTCATTTTCTCACTATATTTTATCTATCATTCAATTTGTCAACATATAATAAGTTTCATACCTCATAGGCGTGTTTCGAAAATTAGGTTAAAAATCAATTCTTTAGTTTTTTTTTCTTTGTTTTTTTTGAAAAAACATCTAAAAAAATTATTAAAAAAATAATATAACTTAAAAAATTCAAAAAATCAAGAAATTAATTTATAATCTAGATACCAAAATAGGCCATAATATCACTCTTCAACTTGAAAAAAAATATATACAAAATGGGCCGTTCTAGTACATCTTTAATAAAAAAGAACATATATAATAATGAAACTATATATTTATTAATTAAGCACAAATCTAGTACACTGCTTTTTATCTTTTCACTTTTAGTGATTATAAGCGTTTAAAGGAACAGCAGGAATGCAGTGTCCTTGAATGTTTGTCTGGTCAGGTAAAAAAAGCTGAAAAAAGCCTCTCGTCATTTTGTTTCAATGCTTTTTTTTTTTTTTCGTCCCTCATGTCAAGAACAACCGTAACAGCCGATTAGCTCCCTCCCTGACCCTTTTCATTAGTACATAAAAAGAATCCCCATTATACTTTGTTTTCAACGTACATACCATACCACCTAACCCCTCTGTCTCTCTTTATATACGTATCTTTATTTTTATTTTTATTAATAATGTGTTTAATTCATAAATTTAAAAAGAAATTTGAAAATGAAAAGAAAGAAAATAGATGAAATATGTGTAAAATATAATTACATTTCATACTCTTTTTTTCTTTTTTTCTTTCCTTTCTAAATCCCTTCCAACATCTATGGACCAAACAGCCTAACATTATTTAGGAAGTGAGTTTTTAGATTTTTAATATGTTTGAAAAAATATTTTAGTTTTTATGAAAAAAAATTTTTGTAAAATGTAATGTGAATGGAAAGAAAATTTTGATTTTGTAGAATAAATGAGAATAAATCTTTTTGACTTTTTGTATAAGTTGAAAACTTTTTAATATTTTAATTTTTTTTAGTAATTTTTTAACTTTTTGACTAAAATAAATACTTTCTAAATGGACCTTAAATTCACATCGCATTAGAATACAATTATTAAAATTAAACTGTACTGGGCTTATTTTTTAATCTTATTGTTTTGTGAACCATATTTTGAAAACATTAAATATAGATTTGAGTAGTAGTTTGATAAGATTATTTCATTAAAATCATGTTTTTAAAATTCAAAAGAACTTGCACTTAGAAAATAAATTTTTAAAGAATTGATTTTGATTATAAAAATAAAAAATAGAAAAAAAAAACTATCTATTTATATAGTATGAGAAATATTATAAGGTCATTCATTTTGTATCATTTTTTGATATCACCTATTACATGAATATTAATTATTCATTATTTAGAAAATCATTTTAAAAAATAAAAAGTATATATTTTACCATATATCTCAATAACATAACATAAAATAAAAATAAAAAAATCATACTAATGATAGTCCAATAAACTATCATCAAAAGATACAAAATGATAGTGTAATAAATATTTTAGATCCTCCTAACACTTTTACACATTTAAAAATAATTTTACATACTTTTACACATTTCAACAAATTTTTTACACACTTACTTATGTTATGACAACCAAAGAATTGTTATTAGCATGTTCCTAATATAAAACAGTAATTTCAACAACTCAGATAAATAAATCAAAAAAGAACCCAGAAGTTTTAATCAAAGGTTGAAATATGCTTATAGTTAAGTCCCACAATAACAACTTCAAATATATGGTCATTGATTACAAAATAAAAAAATAATAAAGACTTACATTTTCAAACTCACAAATTCACATACAACAGTAACATGATAAGATATATCATTCCTTTTCTTTGCTGATAAAAAAAAAAATAACAAGCAAAAAGTTAACGTCCATCATATTAATTATAAAAACTTTGATGGGTGGACGATTGATTTTCTGATTTATTATATAAGTTACCAGACTTTTTGAATATTAAAAATGATAAAAGGATGAGTGATATATGTTAGAGAAGAGTGGGTCTAGTTGTCATCTATAGTTCAGCTTTTTTGAACATCGTCTATTCAGCTGGTGCTGCTGATGATGCATGCATCTTCAGCAGCAGCAGCAGCTGCTGCTTTCTTAGATATTGACGCCCATGATTTGGGTAACTAGCAAGGACCCTTTGAGGAGAGCTTTCATGTCTTTTTCATCTTCATATTTTTTTTTTTTTTATCACTCAGGTACCCCAGCGATGCAGATAAGCATCTCTTGGCTCGTCAGACTGGTCTCTCCAGAAACCAGGTATTTTCCTCTCTTCTCTCTTACATCCCTCTCGTACCCATCATACCCATACCATTACATTCATATATACAGTCACTAATCTATATCTATATCGATATCTATATATATGGTAGTACAAACCAAAGAGCTATTACAGTTAGAGAGTGAATTCAGCTTTTTTTCTTTCTTTTTTTTTTTTCTTTTTCTTTTTTTCTTTTTTTTTTTTTTTTTTTTGTTTTTTGTGGATGCTGTGAGCTTGTTCTTTAAGAAAAACGAACAGTGATGATTAATCAGAGAAAGTGATAAAAGAGTTAGCAAGTAAGTACTGTTGGACTTGCATGGTTTTGGGTTTTTATTGCTCTCTTCTTTTTTGGATGAATAAGTTATTATTTATTGCTCTCTTCACTCGTGGTTTTCTCTTTTTTCTCTTAAACAAACTGCCAATCCATTTTTTTGTTTTTCCTTCTTTTTTTTTTTTTTTTTTTTTTTTTGTGTGTGTTTTCTTATGCTTTTTGTTTATTTGGATTCTTTATAACCAACACATATATCCGGGAAACAGTGAAGAAACTCTGGGGATAATAGCCGCAGAGACAGATACGGAATAGAATGAGAAATATGAATTGTTTTCTCCCTCTCTCTCTATCCAACAAATGACAATTATTAAATGCAAGATGTCCCTCATCAATAAAATATAACAAACAAAAACAATATATGAAAATGTTTAAGAATTTAAAAATCAATACCAAAATCAAACATAACTTTCTCATATACAATACTATTAACTTCTAATTTGATTTCGTCATAAAGTATATTTTATTCTTTGAGTAATTTCTCTTTTTTTTCCTAAATGAAAAGCAATAAAACTTGAGACTCACTCAATTACCTGTAGAGACAAGAAAATACAATAAGAAATATAATCTAAGAACATATGTAACATTTTTATTCCTGTTTTGTTTCTTACCCATTGAACTTTGGTTCAACACAACTTTTTCTGTCGCTTTATAACATTACAAGAAGAAAAATGAGAGCCAATGTGTCATATCAAAGTTATTGTAACCATAATCTTCATAATTAATAGCAGTTGGTTGTAGCATAATATTAAAAGGGTTTCTTAACGAATGCTCAGATCACTATGACATTCCTTAACAAAAATTTTAGTAAAAAATTATGAGAAGAGCCAAAATTTTGCATAATGCTATAGGGCAAAGAGAAATTTAAAAAATCCAAAAAACATTAGTTGAATAACATATATTTAAAAATTATAAATTTATGTATGATTATATTTTTTTTATAATTTGATGTGACACACTAACTATAATCATTACAATAAATTTAATGTCAATGTCATTATTGTCTAAAATAAATCTGGTCCGGTGTACATTTTTTAGGTGTTTTTTGGATTTTTTTTTTGAATATGTATTATTATTATTATTATTTTACCTATGATAAATAGTGGGTGGGGGATGAAAGTGTCTTTTCACCAAAAGACTTTTTTTTTTTTTTGTCATGAACCAAAAGGACTCAATAATTAAGAAAATTATACAGAGATTGAGGACAATTTGAACAAATTATTTTTAAAATTATGAGCCACTATTGTGTATGTTTTTATTTGAAATTACAAACACAAATTCATTCCATCATTTTGTAGGAGAATTATGTAAGAAAATTCTATTGATATGGCATTACCAAAAAAATAATTGAGTGGGACAAAGCTGGGAAAAAAAAAAAAAAAACTCTTCCCAATTGTTGCATGTAATTAATGTATATCATTCAAACAGTCCAATTATTTATACCTCTACATTGATCTGTCTGGTAAAATAAATGTTTGGTCCCCCTCCCCCAATTCAATTAAATACCAATCTCATCTCCATCTTAGCAATAATGTTCTAACGTTTGTGTTTTAAATTTCAGGTCTCAAACTGGTTCATTAATGCCAGGGTCCGATTGTGGAAACCCATGGTGGAAGAGATGTACCAACAAGAGAGCAAAGAAGAAGAAGAAGAAGAAGATGATGATGCTGATCCTGATCCTGATCCTGATCATAATAATAACAATGATACTGATGAGAGAGAAACAATTAGGCACCAAAACAGTGCCCTTGCACAAACACCAATGCCTACTACTACCACAACAACAGTCACAGGAGCTGTTAACTCTGTTGCCACTGCAGCCCCATCATCATCATCAACTACAACAACAACAACAACAACAGGCAAAAGATCCCAAATCAATGCACTTGATAACGACCCTTCACTCATGGCAATCAATGCCCAATGTTTCTCGGAAAACCAAGCACACCGCCCCACCACCGCCATCTCCACGGCCACCACTATTCATGACTCCAACACGTGTCGCTACGGCAATTATGGAACCATCGCCACTGCCACTGCCACTGCCGCTAACGCTACCGGGAATCCTGACATTGGAATTGGATCGACACTAATCAGATTTGGGACCACGACGGGCGATGTGTCGCTCACTCTAGGACTTCGGCATGCCGGGAACGTGCCGGAGACGAGTCCTTTCTCGGTTAGGGATTTTGGGTCATGTTGAAATTTTATATATATATATATACACAAAGTACCTTGATGAAAACAATATTTGGTTTTGGTCCCTCTCATGATTCTCAGTACTTATGTTAGTCATTTTCTTTTTTGTTGTTTGATTCCTATTAAGAAAGAAAACAAATTTACATCATGGGAAAAGTAGGGATTTACGTTAGGTGGGTAGCTCTGTATGAGGTCTATTGTAATTGTATAGTACACTGTTTTTTTGGCTTTCTTTATATGTACTTCGTTAAGGTTTTGTACTTAATTATCTCTTAAATAATTTATGAAATGTCGGCTTTAGTAAGAAAAGTTTGGGGACTACAGCTTCATGCCCAGAAATTTTGACAATTAATATATTCAGGAGTAGTAAAATGCAGTTGACATTCAATTACTGTATTATAAATTTCATATCTTAAATTAATCTAAATCATATAAAGATGTTTTAAAATATAATAATACTATATGTATTAATTAGTGTACTAATTAGTGTATTAATTGATGATGTGACATAATTTAAGAGATTTTTAGTATTTGTAATGTGATTAATAAGTAAGATCAATAATAATGTCATAAATAGTGTTAGTACACTAATTAATATATTAATTAATACATGTAGCACCACCGTTTAAAATATATTTTTGCATATGTAATTTTGCTAATGGGAGGGGGACCTTTGCACTTACTCTTCTTAATGGGCAATAAAGTATTGTGCTTTTAATACTCTCTTGTTTCAATTTGTGTAATTATTATATTTTAATTCAAATTTATTTTTTTTTTTATTATCATTACCGACCTACTTAAATTTTAAAATATGTTTATAATAATTTATAAAAGAGTAGTTTTAGAAGTCTAATAAAATTTAATATTTCAAAATAAAAAGTAGACAAATATTTTGAAACTAATTACACTACAATATAAAGAGTTTTAGAGGTTAAGTGTTTTTGTCTCTAAAAATATAAATTTTGTTACAAAAGTCATTTAGGGACTAATTTTAATTGTTACGAGGCATCGCTAAAAGGACGTCCCGAAAAATGAAATAAAAAAAAGGAGCTTCTAGAGACAAAATTTTGAAAATGTCGCTAATAAATGTATTTTTAAAGACAAAATAATTTGATCTCAAAAAGATTTATTTTTTGAGACACTTTTAATTCAAAAAGATTAATAATTCATCAATAAATGTCTAATTTTACAGTTAAAAATAAAATAATAACACTTTTGACAATAAAAATATTTAATTTCTTGTAGTGTCACAATGGATAGGTGGATAAATAAAATGAGATGATTGGAATATGTTTTAGATATAGGTGTGTTGTGTCGTTGAAATTCGGAAAAACCCTAGAATGGACAAATGTTTATCCAATTTTACCATCAGAGGATCGAGTAGTGAAAGATGAGAGTGATATGTGTACTCTATGCCGTCAAATGGAGGAAACCACAAAACAGGTGGTGAACTTTATTTGTGATTCAAGATTAGGGGGTTTGTTTGGTGGTTGTGTTTTCTCTTCAGTTGCATAAAGTCAAATCCTGTAGATAGATAATATTAGTTGGACACACAGACAAGTGTCACTATTAATAAGATACATAATATATTAGTTACCAAGTTAGGCCAAGTTTGGGAAGACTAAATAAGTAGACTTTTGTCTTTTTGGACAAAAAAAAGTGAGGTTGAAAATATGGATGTTTGGGTTAACTTTTTGACTTTTTATAGAAAATGTGTAATAAAAATTGTGAAAATTGTTTTTAGAGGAAAATTTGAATTGGAGTTGTGCAGCCGTAATTGTTGACTTTTGGTGAATAGTGTTAACTTTTAACTTTTTCAGTAACTTTTTGACTTTTTGAATTATTTGGGAGTACCCAAACTTGGCCTTAGTCTATTTAGCAAAAGATATTTTTACATCATGTCTTTTTTAGTTATTATTAGTAAAGTAAAAAATTTATTAAAAAATATGAAAATAAAGATATAGAAAGATGTAAAATATCGAGAGAGATTCGAGATAGTACAAAATACTCCTATTATTACAACTCACAAATATACAATCAACCTCTCGACCACACAATTTAAACCAAAAAAAAAAAAAAATCATGAGATTTACCTTACTCGTATGAAATGCCTCCACTTGTTAATTCATTTATATTGACGTTATGAAGCTTTGGTTTTGCCTATCTTTTTCATGATAAATGACAAAAGAAAGTATTGTCCAACATTTCGTGTGTTGAGAATATATAATATAAATAATAATAAATTACTAATTTAATTTTTTTTTTTAACGAGTTGATGGTCAATAATTTAATATGATAACAAACTAACCAATAAATATTTTTAGCCAACTTAAATAATATAATAAAATTATCTCTATTTCTAAACGTTTATATTTTTAGATTAAGGGAGATTTATTTATAAATCCTTTTTTAGACACTTATTGTAAGTTAAGTCCTGTGTAATTTCTTATAGAGTCTCAAGTCCTATTTAGATAGGAATATATTCCACAAGATCCTACATAAACGTAACGTGACGTAACACTTACATAAACGTAACGTAACGTGACATCTACATAAACGTAACGTAACGTGACACCTACATAAACGTAACGTGACACCTACATAAACATAACGTAATGTGTCACGTTACGTTTCGCAAACTTAGGGTTGGTTTGGGATGTTCTAAAAAAGTGCACTTTTTGACTTATTGGCTTATATGGGATGGGTTTGGGTTGAGTTTGATATGATGTGTTAGAGAGGTGATATAATTTAAATAAGATGATGTGACTTAAATAGGATAGTGACTTTTTAACTTTTTGTATTATTTATGCCAAACAAACCCTTAATGAGTTTTTATTTTTTTAAATTGAATGTGAAAATGTTGCTGGTTTATGTTGGTGTCACGTTACGTTTCATATAGGAAATTGAATGTTGCCATAGATCATAGGTGTCACGTTACGTTTATGTAGGTGTCATAGGTGTCACGTTACGTTTATGTAGGTGTCACGTTACGTTACGTTTATGTAGATATGATCTATGGCAACATTCAATTTCCTATATGTTGCCATAGATCATAGGTGTCACGTTACGTTTATGTAGGTGTCACGTTACGTTACGTTACGTTTATGTAGATATGATCTATGGTATAGGAAATTGCATGTTGCCATAGATCATAGGTGTCACGTTACGTTTATGTAGGTGTCACATTACGTTATGTTTATGTAGATATGATCTATGGCAACATTCAATTTCCTATATAGGAAATTGAATGTTGCCATAGAACATAGGTGTCACGTTACGTTTATGTAGGTGTCACGTTATGTTACGTTCATGTAGATATGATCTATGGTAACATGCATGTTACCATAGATCATAGGTGTCTCGTTACGTTTATGTAGGTATCACGTTACGTAGGCGCAGCGGATCAATTTTTGTCCGTGTGGCGCTCAAATTCCACCAAGTTTAAGCCCGCCATAGCTCATTGACAAATCGAGTGTTGATGGTCTCACCCGTTTGAACATTACGGCCCAATGCTTTGTCAAGCAAAACAACTTCACAAGGAAGCTCCGTCTTCACCGGATGCCACAAGTAGGCCTGACGCCTCAAATGCACCAAGCATATCATAAGTCGCTTCATAGCGCCAAACTTACCTCAGCAAGGTGCTCGCCCAACTCAGGTTTATGTCACCAAGGTGCCTGGCCACACAACAATGTGTTAGCGAAGGCCCTCAACTTAGCCGACAAACCAACATTGCATGTTGGGTCTTTAACAGCATCTCGAAGTGTCGTAGGGTCAAGCATGCCTCAATAGATGCATATTGGATGGCCACTTGGTCATCCGAAGCCCACAAGCCACCGAGGGTCAATCTCCCGCCCACGGCGTAGTCCTCGTGCCAACACGTGTGTTAGATTCCGCCTAAGGCCATTGCGCACCTTAGCGTTGCACCAACGTGTAGCATGAGTAAGGCAACATCTCAATTCGTAGCTTGCTTGTAGCATAATGTAGTCCCTCAATGGACTTAGTCGATACGTAGCTTCATGCCTTCATCGATAGCCCACATATGCGGTGTTGCCTTCCAACCGCTTAGCTTAAGCCACGGGATCCCCTCGTGCAAGGTTGAACCCAAACCGTTGAGTTGGCACACGAGGCCTTTAGTGGTGCCTCGATAGCCCATTCAGTCCAAAACGAGTCCCAAAGATGCCATACTGTGAGGCATAATGGAAGCAATGTAGTAGACCTCCCCCTCGGGAGGACACGCGCAGTGCTTACATTATTGCACCATCCACGGGGCTCCCAAACCCACGTGGAGACTCTAGACACCCCTCTGGATGCCTAAAGCCTGCCCTTGAGTTGTCCCAAGGTTGCTCACTTGAAGCCTAGTTTGGGCGGGGAGGTAGGTAGGTAGCACACCTTGCCCCCTTATATATGCTTGTTAAGCAATTTGCCCTCTGGCAGGAGGAAACATCATATATGTCCGATGAGTCATAATGATTTTTCATAAATTCCACAAATTGAGAAAAATCATGAAACTTGGTCGGGAAAACACTTCCCCTAAGACCTCTTTCCAGTAAAAATTTCAGCCCGAAACTCCTTCGTTTGAATACCGAAACAATGCGCCAAAATTCTGCACTGTTGGCTGCTGCTACTGTATTTTGCTGCTACTGGCAGCGCTGTTTGCTGCTGCTGGCAGCGCTAGTTGGCTATTAGCATTGTCGTTTGCTGGCTATTGGTGGCCTACATGCCTTGGGCTACTTGGGGCCAATGTTAAGCCACGTTGGGGCACTTCCAACAACCACTCTTGAGCACTCAAATGGCTACACCACCGTGAGTGAAACGTCACGGAGTTAGCCTTGCAAGGCAACCCGTGACACGCTCCTCCACTCCAACCATCAACGTCCTCGTTGATGTAGCACAAAGCTAATGCTGCAGTGCGTGTTCCGGCTCCTCTGATGAGTCCAACACCTCTATGTTGGTGGCCTACCTTCAACGTCTAACTCTTTTAGCCAAGCTCCCCTCATTGTTCTCTACTCAAATCCAGCTAAAATGCACTCCACTTGTTGCACCCTCTGTTGGCAACTTTTCTGAAATGCTCTCTCTGAAAATGGCCTCTGCCAAAGCTCCTCTGAGCGTCTCTAAACTCTGCCCTTGTCAATACTCTTGAAATACAAAGCCCTCTTCTCAAATGGCCTCTCTGCCAATGCTCCTCCGAGCAAACTCAAGCTCCTCTGAGCTAACTCATGCTCCTCTAAGCTGACTCCTCTAAACGATTTTCCTCTAATGATTCATCATGCTCCTCTGAGCTAACTCACAGTGGGTCGTCGCATCGCGACTTCCTCTTCCACTCGAGTTGTCGACACCCTCGTCGACTCAATGCAAATCATTAGTTGCTCCTCAAAATGATTAAACAATGCCCTCTGGCAAGCTCAAAGCCCTCTGGCTGATATCTTCAATAAACTCAAGTATCTCTGTACTATGCCCTCTGGTGAAATAAAAGCCCTCTGGTTGTTGCTCATTAACAAGCTCATGCCTCTGAAGCCTTCTGGCTGATGCCCGCTGGCAAACTCAATCTCTGAAACCCTCTTGGCTATTGCTCTCTAGCAAACTCAAACTTTAAGACACTTTAGCTGAAGCCCTCTGGCAAATTGTAGCCCTCTATCTAATGCATTCTGTGCAAACTTCAAATGTTCTCATGCTCTCTAGCAAAAATGAAGCCCTCTGGCTTAACTCAAACTCGTGCTCTCTGGCAATGGGTAGCCTTTTGGCTAGATATTTACTTATAACCCAAAACTTCAATGCTCTTGTAGAAGTGTAGCCCTCTGGCTGAATTGAAGCCCACCGGCTTTGCTCAACTCGCTCTTTTTAACAAAGTGTAGCCCACTGGCTGAAGATGCATTTATAACTCAAAACTTCAATGCTGCTTTTAGAAATGTAGCCCTCTGGCTAAAATGAAGCCCACTGGCTTTGCTCAACTCGTGCCCTCTGACAAAAATGTAGCCTACTGGCTGAATATCATGCTCGTGCCTTCTGGCAAGCCTTCTGTCTGAACTTATATCTTCTGGCTAGAATTTAACTCATGTTGCCTAGTACCTCGGCCATTGCCTTCACTCGAGTCAGCTATCTCATCAAGCTCAAAGATTTCACCTTTCAAAGGCTCACCGCTCCTTCCACCCACTAAGCTAGCCATTTCAACAATTATGCTCAAAACGGTGCGCTGATCCTGTCACCAAATTATGTCTTGACTTTACAATCCCGCTACACGGTTGTCCTCCAACAACGGTGATTTCATCTCACCCCACTCTCTAGCAAGCATGTACACTCGGTGCTCTGCACACGGGAGTCAAGATCTCAAATTTTATCTTGAAAATTTTCCGAACAAACCCTCTAAGAGTCAACAACCATGCGTCTGAAGATGCAAAACCACTGACAAGCACAAGTTGCAAATGCCACCACGAACGGTCGGAACATATGCTACATATGGTCCTACTAAAAAACTTATGTTCCCATAAATCCTGTGGGAAGTTTGTTGACACATTTACCCTCAATATTAGTTGTTAATATCATAAATAATAGTAAAACCATATATAGGAAATTGAATGTTACCATAGATCATATCTATATAAACGTAACGTAACGTGACATCTACATAAACGTAACGTGACACCTATGATCTATGGCAACATTCATATCTACATAAACGTAACATAACGTGACACCTACATAAACGTAACGTAACGTGACACCTACATAAACATAACGTTACACCTATGATCTATGGCAACATTCAATTTCCTATGAATGTTACCATAGATCATATTTATATGAAACGTAACGTGACACCAACATAAACCAGCAACATTTTCACATTCAATTTAAAAAAATAAAAACTCATTAAGTTTGCGAAACGTAACGTGACACGTTACGTTACGTTTATGTAGGTGTCACGTTACGTTTATGTAGGTGTTACGTTACATTTATGTAGGTGTTACGTTACGTTTATGTAGGTGTCACGTTACGTTACGTTTATGTAAGTGTCACGTTACGTTACGTTTATGTAGGTGTCACGTTACGTATAGGTGTTACGTTACGTTTATGTAAGTGTCACGTTACGTTACGTTTATGTAAGTATCACGTCACGTTACGTTTATGTAGGATCTTGTGGAATACATTCTTATCTAAATAGGACTTGAGACTCTATAAGAAATTACACAGGACTTAACCTAGCATAAGTGTCTAAAAAATGACTTATAAATAAGTCTCCCAATGTTGGTTAACAATTTAATAGTTTGGGGTTTTTTTTTTTTTTTTTTTTTTTTTTTGACATAGAACTTGGTTCAGCAAATTGTTTCCGAAAATTATTTTGAGAAATTGCTTTTTAAAACAATCCACTTCGTGTGTCACGACCCGCTCCCCGTACTCAAGGGTTAAATATCGTGATGGCCAGTAACTGAAGTTACCTCCAGCCAATTCTTGAACAAATTAATAAACACAAGCGGAAATAATATTTAAGTGAGGGTACCAAAATAATCATCGGAGCTTCTATTTTTATTACAAAATTTATTGACCAAAAGACCGATATTTACATATAAAAATATTATAAAAGTGTTGTGTGTGTCTATTCCACAGCCCCGCGTCTAAAACTTTTCAAAAGTTATTTCTGAATTGCATTGTTTCCTGAAAATTGATAAACAGCTATGAGCACATGGCAGAGTGAGAAATATTATGCCAAGAGTATAAAGAACACAAAATAACCATGGATAGTTATGTAACTAAAATATGTAAGATAACTTAGTCTGAACAAATAATCATTTAAGTAGCAAAACTGAGATTATGTAAACAAATAATCATAACCATGGCACCAAACAGAACAGATGTATGGACTCAAGCGGTGGCTCGTACGAACTCTAGAGGTGACTCCCACAATAGTGTAGCACTTAGTTCCATACAGCACTTTGGTCCACACTAAAAATTATAGGGTCAATGGATCCATGACAGATAGAGGGTCACAAAGTGACCAAATAGAGACTAATGATTATTTAAGTCCCCCAAGGCGTGGTGGTGGTACTTACAAAACATAATTGTTTATAAAGTTATTGTCAAATATTCTTTAAAATATAAACAAACAAATCCATGAATTTCATTTTAACAATAGAGTTCAGAAATTAATTTACGTAATTGAAATATTAATATAATTTATAATAATTTATAAAACATAACTTGTATAAAATAAATATGGTAAGTCAAACATACGTTAAATATATTATGGTAACTCAAGATATAATATAACTCACCTTAAAATTAATACCTCACTACTTCTTTCCATTATCAAATATCTTCTTAACTTCTAATATTTCTTTCACCTTTCTTAGTTCATTTTCATTCCTTTCACTCTTTTTTTTTTCTTTTCTTTTTCCCACACAATTGATCACCTCCTCCCTATATAGGGAGGTAAGAACATTATCTGACCAACATGTGACCCGTGCGAATCCTCCCACAAATTTGATCATAAATTATATGGATTTATACTTATCTTCAATAAATATTTAAGATAATTACACTTTGACCCAATTTTCTAATAAAACTATATAAATAAATTAATCCCAAATTAAATTACACTTTATCGTATACTAACAGAAAATTAATTATTTACTTTACTACCACACCCATCATTATTATTATTGTTATTGTTATCAATATTATTATTTATTTACTCTTACTTTTACATTTATTTATTTACTATCTTTAATTTTAATTTGGCCCAACTAGTATTATAATTTCATATTTCTGTTAATTTAGTCCAAATAATAATCCCTAATTAATCTCATATTTGATAATCTAATGCAAATTAGATTCTGTATTTATTATTATTTATTTAATAATATATCATCACATACAATCATAATACTAGTATAAAATTTAAGGATTTAAATTTTCCATTATTTTTATTTGTGAAAACATGAAAAATGAAAACAAAAGGCATCTGGGAGGTTATGCAATAATGTACATGCACCCATTATGCAACAATTGTTAGAACTCAAAAGTTGCAAGCTTAACCTTCAGCATCATCAAATCAACAAAAGATAAGAAATAAGAAAAGAAAATATTTGCACTATCTTCTCTCCTCTCTTGCTTGTATAGCAGATGAGGTAGTAGGTTAGTTACCTGATAACTGATGCCAAGACAAGACAGTTCCTTAAAATCCAAAACAATTGTATGCAAAGCAACAACTACCTTTTACCATATATATATATGTTGCTTTCTAATTCAGACATAACAAATAATTAACCAACCACACTAACCGAATGCTACTGGTTGATTTACTAAGTTGTTGTGCTGCTACAATCAGTTCAAGTTCCTTTTGAATATGATATATATATATATGGTTCAGGACCTGTCAAATTGTTATTGAGCTTTCATAGAACAAAATACCTATTTAGCTGATTCATTTTGTTTTCTAGTTTATGTTGTTACCATTTACGTAAAAATGAGTAATTGAAAAATATATTAGTACATTACTAACCATTTTCAGAAGCATTTTTTATTTGTATTTAGTATTTGCTAACAAGAAAGTATAATGTCATGTGTTTAGATCTTGAATTTGTAGAAGAATTTGTACAAAAAATGGAAAACGAAACTTTTCAACACCAAAAATAAATAAATAAATAAAATAGAAAATTAACTTCAATTTTTTAATTAAGAGCTCCACATCAAAATTATGACATTATATTTCGAGATTATTAAATAATTATCTCAATATATATTTATATATAATTAATATGTTGTTATGTGGCATTAATAGCATTCTCAACTAACAAGCAAATATCGCTGTCAAATGCATTCCATTCTGATCTATGGGTCTAGGTTTAGTAGCGAAATATAACTAAACCCTTAATTTCAAGATTAAGGAATAACAATCCTCCACATAATTAAGACATGTTAATAAATAAATTCAAAAATTCTTCTGTCAGGGCCTCTTCTTGTGGGGTCCATTGAGGTCCAATGAAATACCACCATTCGAACTCAATATTCGTTGAGGAAAATGCATGCACAATGTGGCGTAAGTGAACCAACACTTAGGGTTGGAGATGGAGTGGTGTACGGTTTTGATTATATACAAGATATGTTTTTTTGATCAGTAAAGAAAAAAAATTTATTAATAAAGAAAATTATTATATCAATAAAGAAAAAAGAGGATGAGTGCAAAAGCACGCAGCACCTCATCAAGAGTTGGTGAGGAATCAACCAGGGATGGACCGAAGGGGGGCTAGCAGGGCGACCGCCCCCCCCAAAGTTTTGAAAAAACCTCCTAGATATAGTAATACAATTATAAATATTTTTAAATTACATAGGTTCGCCACCCCCAAAGTTTTTGCACAAAATTTAAGAACTTCCACCCCTTAAATTTTGTACTTTAAAATTTAAAAACATATTTATTTATTTGATAAATACTAATAATAATAATAATAATAATAATAATTTATTTTTTAGGTATGATTACTTTTTTATTTTAAATTTTGTAATGTTAAAATAATTGAGAATTTATTTGTTAATATGTTAGTCTTTTTTATCTAATTAGGACCCAAATTTTTTAGTTGTTTGCTTATAACTAAATAAAAAAAAAATTAAAAAAATGATTACTCAAGAAGATACAAGTCTCAATCATATGTAGGCAGTAATAACCTATCTAGAGCAGTCATCATATATTCAAAACAAAGAAGCTTCTCTTCTCTCTCTTATTTCACAACCAATGAACCCAAATCATCAGAATCACTGACCCAAAACACAATCTCTCTCTCGTGTGTCGTGAGGCTTTTGGTGTTCAAGATCATGATTCCTTCTGCAATATTCTGGTACACACACACACACACACACACACTCTCTCTCCACTACAAGAAAAAGCACCTTTGGCGACTAAATTGTTAGTCGCCAAAAGTCTGTTTTTAGTCGACGAAAGTCGAGTTTTTACTTTCAGCGACTAATTTTTTTAGTCGTCCGTTTTGTCGCGTATATATGGTCGCCGGAGGTATTGGCGACTAAAATTTTTTTAGTCGACAAAAAATAGCTCTTTAGCGACCAACGATTTAGTCGCCAATAGTGATTTACACTTTTTAAAATCACACATTTAGCGACTAATCTTTTAGTCGCCAATAGTCCATGAATCCCCAACTAAACCGTTTAGTCACCCAAAATAAACACTTTTGGCGACTAAAATTTTAGTCGCCAAAGGTGCTTCCGTGAAAAAAAAAAAAAAAAAACCAACTTTTTTGCTTTTTCTGAGATTCAAACCGCCAACCTCTCCCACATTCTAAACCTTTAGTAACACACTCTCTCCACTATGCCGCAACACACTCTCTCCACTATGCCACTACAACATCACATGAATATATATGCAACATATATTATTTATATACTATATTGACCCGTATTAATATCTAGCTATATATATATAAATAATTATTTTTATTCAATATAATTTATGTAAAAAATAAATTATTTACTAAAAAAAAATTTAGATCACTTTTGACGACTAAATCTATTTTTTAGTCGCCAATTGTATAGTTTTGGCTACTAATTATATTTTAGTCGCTAAAAAAATTCATTCCCGCCGAAAAACCTCCACTTTTGGCGACTAAACTGAAATTTAGTCACCAAAACCTCTACTTTGGGCGACTAAACTGCATTTTAGTCGGCAATTCTTGACTTTTAGCTACTAAATGTTTTTTAGTAGCCAAAAAGCTTCACTTTTGGCTACGAAATTGATTTTTGTCGATAAAACACATATAATCGGCGACCAAACTATTTTTTAGTCGTCAAAACCTATACTTTTGGCTGCTAAATGTTTTTAGTCGCCAAAAACCTTCTCTTTTGGCTACTAAAATTTTTTTAGTCGCTAAAATCCCTACATTTGGCTACTAAACTGTTTTAGTCGCCAAAAATGACGACTAATTCCATTTTAGTCGCCAATTCTGCTACTTTCAGCGACGAAAAATCCATTTTCAGTCGCGAAATCTGCTTTTTCTCGTAGTGCTCTCTCTCTCTCCATGATCTTCGTCTCTCTATCTCTTTCTCTCGAAGAAGAAGAAGAGTTAGGGTTTATTATTTGGGGAAAAAGATTGGATTATGAACTTGGTAATACTGGTAATGGAACCATTTGTGTAATTCTCAGTCAACTATTTATACTTTTGTATTACATTTCTATTGTCAACTATCGAGCATAACTTTAGATGCCTAAGTATATATGTGGAGCAAATAATTTCTTTTTTGAAAATTAATATGGATTTACCAGAACATATCAAATTGTATTTTGATAATATTTTATAATTATATACGATGAATGGAAACATCTAATTATATATTTTTGTAATATTTGAATAGAAATTGATATTGTATATCACATGTTCATTACAAATTTTTTAATTGCATATACAGTCGCCCCCCCGACATTAGAATCTTGCATCCGTCCCTGGAACCAACTACAAACACCCAAAACAACTTCACCTAAGTAAAGGCTAACCAAGCCTAAAACATAACACCAGCAAATCAAACTAGTGAAGGGCTAAAATAACAACAGCATTGTCTGATTCAGAACAACCACATTCAGCACAACCTACCATACAGAACTGATAGCAGCAAAATGAAACACACCATCCACAAGATAGCAAGCAAAGACTGGGGATCACAGATGCAAGTCTGAAACTTAGGCCAGATCACCCTTAAGCAGAACTATACCAGATACTTGAAATTTAGCCCAGATCACCCACAAGCAGAACTGATAGCAGCAAAATGAAAGCCCAGATCACCCACATAAGACAGAAGCAGACACCCTAAACCAGACCACCACCTAAGCAGTATCTAATTTGTGGGAAGTTATAGAGGAAATCATAAATCAAGAATTGAGACTCTTTGAATGCAGCCTTTAACCAGATAGCAAGTTTGGTGATTATAAGCTCCTGCAGCTCTAGCATCTTAGGCTGAGATCCATCAAAAAGGCATTCGTTTCTGTGCTTTCAAATGGACCAAAGAGCCACTAATGGAATGGCTCGCCAAATTCTCCTTTCCTTTTTATTGCAGCAGTGTCCTGCCCACCATTGTAGCAAGCCTTCGATGGATCTTGGTACCACCCAGACAGCCCCCCACCACTTAAATAGACCAGACCATATCTTCCACACCAAAGGGCAAAGAAGTAGTACATGTTCAATTGTTTCATGCTAAGTTTTACAAAAGATGCACATGATGGATGCAGATAAATTTAAAATACCAACCCGATGCAAGAACACTGATATTTTGACCCTACGCTTCCATACGAGCTAACCAAAGAATTGCATTTTGGGTGGAATATATTTGACCCACACCAATTTACTGGTGCTAACATTACAACCAAAACTAAGATTAGTATGATTGTAAAAAACAGAGGCAAGAGACTGGCCTGGCTTTGCTGCTAACCACACAACACTATCTTGGACCTCTAGATTTAATTCAGGTATAGCTGATAAGGTGCCAATAAGTCTGTGTAATTTCTCATTTTCCCAGTCAAATAGAAGCCTCCTAAAATTAAGAATCCAGTTCCCAGAGGAGTTTGAGAGATCCACAAAGTCCTTGAGATATCCATCTTTATCAGAGGACAAACGGAAAAGCCGTGGGAAGTCATCTTTGAGACAGATAGTTGCACACCATCTATCATGCCAGAATCTGATTCTGCATCCATTGTCCACTCTTAATTGCAAGTTATTAACATAATATTGCAGGAGAGAGTCTTTCTATTCCACTGTTGCTATTATGTCACTCCAAAGTTTGGAACAGTTGCTGCCTGAGGTCAGAGATGGAAGCCAATACCCTTCATGAAGTCTGTACTTGCTGCATATGACTCTCTTCCATAATATGTTATGTTCATAGGTGAACCTCCACCACCACTTGAGAAGTAAACACACATTCACATCTCTAATTCTTCTAATACCCAGCCCACATTGATTGATGCTCTTGGTAACCTCTGACCATTTCACTAAGTGTATTTTCCTCTTCGAATCTGGGCCACCCTATAAGAATAAAGCTTGAATTTTGTCTATCTCTCTAGCTATTCCTTCAGGCAACCTGAACAGAGACAAGAAGAATATTAATAGACTTGACAGAACAGCTTTCACCAAGGTCAACCTTCCTGCAAAGGATAGAAACCTCATTTTCCAACCAGCAAGCCTCATTTTGAACTTTTCAAGGACAGGCTGCCAAGTCTTCTTTCTCTTGGGACTAGCACCCAGTGGTAAATCCAAGTACTTAAGAGGTAGTTTATCAGTCTTGCAATTTCAGCAAAGAAACAAAATCTTCAAGAGCAGAGATAGAAATATTAAACCCACAAACCACACTTTTATGGTAGTTGATTTTAAGCCCTGATGCTAATTCGAAACATCTGAGAATCCTTTTCAAGCAAAGAACTTCTGACAGATCAGCCTCATAGAATAATAAAGAATCATCTGCAAATTGGAGATGAGAGAGCTAAACATGGCTATTTCCAATGATTACCCCTTTTAGCAATCTCGAGTCCCTAGCTCTCTGGAGGAGTATATTTAGTGCTTTTGCAACTAAATTAAATAGAAATGGTGATAAGGGGTCACCTTGCCTAAGACCTTTCTGAGGACTAAACTCCTTGGTTGGTGAACCATTGACAAGTATGGAAATCCTTGAAGATAAAACACATTCCTTGATCCAAGAGATCCATTTAGAGCCAAACCCAAAATTTGCAAGCATGGAGTAAAGGAACCCCCAATTGATGGAGTCAAAAGCCATTTCAAAATCTAGTTTGAGTAACAGTCATGCTTTCTTAGATTTGGGCCATCCATCCACAGCCTCATTAGCTATCAAAACTCCATCAAGAATACTCCTACCACCCAAGAAAGCTGATTGTACATCACAAATTACAAGAGGCATAACTTTTTTAAGTCTAGTTGTAAGGACTTTAGAAAGTATTTTGTACACTGAATCAACCAGGCTAATAGGTCTAAAATCCTTTAGATTGACAGCTTTTTCCTTCTTAGGTATGAGAGTGATGAATGTACTATTTAAACCAGAGGCCAATCTGCCATTGATGTGGAATTCTTTCATAAAGTTGAGCACCTCACCTTTAATCACTTTCCATTGCTTTTGAAAGAACATGAGATTAAATCTATCTGGCCCTGGGGCTTTATTCCCATTGCAGTCTCTTATTGCTGCCCAGACCTCCTCCTCAGTAAACTCTGCTTCAAGCATGTGAAATAAATCACTGAGCCTTATGCTCTTGAACTCACCAGCAAGTACTGGCCTATTCACCCAATCCTCTTTGAAATGACTGGAAAAATGGGTCCACACCTCATTTCTAACCTAGTTTGGCTCCTTAAATACCACATCCCCAACTGTGATGGAGTGGAGAGTGTTTCTATTCTGCCTACTGCTAGCCATGACATGAAAGAATCTAGTGTTCTTATCACCTTTCAGACTCTAGTCCAGTCTTGATTTTTATAACCATTCCCATTCCATCTTCCTGCTCAACCTCCACACTTCAGACCTTTTCTCTCTTTGCAGTTTCAATTCTTCATCAACCAAAGGCCTAGTTTCAACTACCAGATTAAGATCATGTAAATCAGATTCAGAGTCTTGCAATTGGGATGCAACATTGCCATATACCTCTCTATTCCATTGTTTTAATGCCAACTTAAGGGCATGCAATTTCCTTTGCAAAATGTAGCCAGCAGTCCTAAAAACCTGTGATTCCTTCCAAGTTTTCTCCACTAAAGGGGCAAGGGTATAATGTAATAACCAGGCATTCAAAAACTTAAAAGGTCTAGGCCCCCAATCCCACTCATCCTCCACGAGGACAATTGGGCAGTGGTCAAATACAGTTCTAGGGAGGCCCCATTTGAACTTAAACCTCTCCATCCACTCAGGGCTAATAAAGATTCTGTCTATTCTACTCCATTTGTTTCCATCAAAAGCATTACACCAAGTGTATTTCCTGCCTAACATTTGCACATCTATCACCTCACATCTGTCTATCAAATCATTGAATTCTTGCATGCCTCGATCCCTTCTTGATGATCCTACTCTTTCCCCTAAGTGCCTGATCTCATTGAAGTCTCCACCAAGACACCAGGGCTGTGGGAATGAGTGTTTGAGGTGTAACAATGTCTCTCATAGCTTCCCTCTCCTTGTAACATCATTTGGAGCATATATATTAACAATTACACAATCAAAAGAGTTGAGTAATTTGCCTAAGAAGAGGATGAAGTTTCTATTGCTGCAGCACTGTGAAAGCTGAAATACTACTGGATCCCAGAGACAAAGTAGCCCACCTGCCAGCCCTTCTGCATCTACAGCCATGAGCTCCAAACTATCCCTAGGCCAAACACTCTTCACCATCGCACTGGTCAAGTTAGATCTTTTGGTTTCTTGGAATAATGCCACATCAATTTTCTTATCCAGCAAAAGTTTCCTGATATTTCTCCTCTTTTTAGGTCTACCCATCCCTCTTATATTCCAACTTAGCTCTTCATAAGAACAGAAATGACATTGATTTCACCTCTATGGAACTGTTTACTCCGCAATGCCATTTGCACTGTCCAACCACTCCTTGTCTTTCACCTCCATAAGTGTTAGTTGTCTGATTACCTCAGATTCCTGCCCTTTATAATCAAGTCCCAAATTTCTCCCCATCTGCAATGTGGCCTGAGCTTCTTAAAGAACATTATTACTGGAAGGGGTTTGCTGAAAATTAGGCTTAAGATTTGATGAAGATGTAGCAGTAGACCTTATCCTGCAACCTTTAAGGGTACCTGAGTTTGATCTTGCTCCTATCTGACCAATTCGTCTAACAAACCCATTAAACCTACCAAGAAGTAGAGGATTTTTAACTCCATCACTTTTGCTTCCTCTGCTTCCTTTCCTTTTACCTTTCTTAATATGGGTACTGATGGAGCCTGAGATTGATGGGCTAAGGTGGACACTATTCTTTGTTTAAGAGCCCAGCCCAGCTACTCCACACACTTTCTTGACTAGATGGAACCCAACATCAGTTGGCCCAATGGGTTGAAGATCAAAAGAAGCAATGTCATGGGATGCCATAATGGGCTGTAGCCCAGATTGATCAGGGCCCAAGGCTACCTCAAGATTAATGCCAGGTCTTACCTTTAGAGTTTCACTTAGGCTCTTCATAAAACCAGGAGTGTGTATCTGATCATCAACAGTAGGAGCTATAACACCTTTTTTAGCATCATGATTGCACCCTGTCCTCTGCTGACTACTTTCCACAGCATGGCCTTCAACTCCTTTTTGAGGGACATGATTGTACCACTGCCTCTGATGCAGGCTTTCCATTGGTAATGATGACTCTACCACACATGCGCCTTCATCATTTGAATTTCCCACGCAATCTTTAGTCTCTTCCACTACAGATGCATTACTCCAACTACCACCAGCACCCAGCTCATCTCTTTCCTTCATTCTAGTCGTCGAATCCCCTTTTGCCACATTAGAGACTCCTGCCAGCTCATCTGCCTTGTCCCCATCTCCTTCCCCCAAGCTGTTGACAGCCATGGGTTGGAGAACCCCATTAACTTTGGAGCAAACATCTTTGTCTGCCTTAGTAGTATTAGTGCCATTATAGCTGGTGCTTGCTTCCTCTGCATTCGGCTCCTCAAGAACTCTTATTGGATAGGTTCTGCCTTTACACTCCAAATTAATGCTTGTGTTTGTCGGCTCCATAACACTGGTAAATATTTTAAATCTTCCACTGCAAAATGATTTAGGCGTGCAAACATCTCCATCAAAGTGAACCAACTCCCCCTATAGTCTTCCAATCCTTCTAAAGGTATCTGAGTTCCAGAGATTAAGTGGCACCCCGAAGCAGCTGATCCAAACATATCTCTCTTGTTGAAGATACATACCTGGTCTCCACTCTGTGATGTATTCATTCCAATCATGGAACTAGCCTTGATCAAATGCTTATTGCTCGACAAATCTTCCATAGAGCTGAAGGATATGATGACATCCTGCCCTCCTCCTTCTTTCACTAGCACATTCTTTACACCTCGTTTGATGAGTTCTTTTTTCACCTCTGTAACAGAGTAGACTGGTTTGAGCCTCATAATCATGCTCTCATAAAGCCACCCATTTTCTAGCTCTTCTACTCTGATAGTTCTTGATGTGCTTCGTTGGTCAGCACCCTTGATGACCTCTGCAAATGACCTTCCATCCCTGCCTTGGTTCCAATTTTGTTTAGCTGCCATAGCAGATGACTTGTGTGCCTCTGATTGCCTTGGTGGTGGTGGTTGTAATCTTTGCCTAGCCGCTATTCCTTTGCCATACTCTGCAAGTTTGACAACCAAAGCTTTGTCATCTACCCACAAGCCATTTGCCTTTTGCTCTGCCACTTTAGCTGTAATGGAGCAGTCATAACGTATGAATCCAAATCTTGTATTTGTTGATCTCCTTCGCTTTTTTGGTATGAACATATCCTTAACTACACCAAATTTTATGAACAGATCATACAAGTGACGAGGTTCCATAGATTTAGGCAAGTTGTCTACAAAGAGGGTAAACAGTCCTGATCTTCGCTCTTCAGACCACGTGCTATGATTCACTTGACGTCCTCTTTGCTTGATCACTAGAATCCATCCTCCTTGCTTGAGCATTTTGCCTCTCTTCTAAAGGGGTCTAATTATTAGACTAAAATTTTTGGTCTATGTGTATACAAATTATTTTAAATTTTTTATTATTTTGAATGAGATCAATATGTTGTTTGTTTGAATACAAGGCTCATTTTTTTAAACCAATTAGGACATGTGTTTTGTTAACACTTGTTAAGTAAATGAACAAAATCATTTTAAAAATAATAACATTACAAACTTAAACTTATGAACTCATAATTTATTTAGAAAAATAAATTAATGGTTTAAATTTATTTTATTCATAGACTCCACACTTTATCAATTTAATCTCTACTACACAAACACATTTAGAGTAAAATTATGAGTTGATAATGGTAGGTTCATGACATTTTTGTTTTAAAAATATAGAGAAAATGATGAGGTTTGGGAAGAGTTTTTTTTTGCTAAAATACCCAATTAGGATTTGTTTTGAGAAGAGTGTTTTTTTTTTGGTAAATAGTTAATAAAGATTAAAAAAAATGTTAAAATATCTAATAAGGCAAAATGTTACATCATTTACATTAATTAATCATTTTTTCTCTCACAATTATCTATTTCACTACAAAAAAAAATTATAAATTATTTCAAACATGATCTTTTTTTTATCTCATAAAATAATTAAAAAAAATAAACTAAAATAATAAAGTTACTAAATCAGGCCATAGTATGAGTGTGATTGGGCTAGCATTCAAGGGGGGTTAAATGCTTGAGGTTGTGGTGGGTGGGTGGGTGGCCTTTTTCTGACCATGGGTTTTTAGGACATGATCAGGCCTTTGGCATAGGCTCTCGAAAATGACAATCACATATTGGCTTCAGAATGGTTTTTTTGTCTTGTTTGCCTACTTCATCGTATAACCAATGGCAAAGAATGAAACGACCTGAATTCAAAAGTTTATATGAATTCTCAATATATTTATTTTTTAGTTTCTTAAAATATTATGAATTATGAAATTTTACTTCAAAATTTATCTATAAAAAAAATGTATGACATGGACCATATTTAGAATGACTATTAGTGTATTTGATTTTAATTTTATGAATTCAATTTTTTTTAAATTGAATTTTTTATTTTTCATATTTTTTTATTTTTTGAGAATATTTTTTAAAATTTTAATTAATTTTTTTACTTTTTTAAATAAACCTTATTTAGATGTATCTAAATAATAAAATATTTGCGAAAAAATATTTTAAAAAATTAATAAATACACAAAAAATAGGAAAAATAATTAAATTTTCATATTTTTTATATTTTTGGTATTTAGTAAATTTTTTAAAGATTTTTCCACAAATTTTATACTTTTTAAGTATATTAACATTAGGTGTGTCTAAAAATAAAAAAAAATTACTTAAAATATTAAAAAAGTTTCAATGAAAATAAAAATTATGAAAAACAAAAAATTAAAATTTTTTGAAAAGTAAATTTTGAAAATAGAAATCAAACAGAGTGAAATGCATTTTTTAAATGTTTTTTTGAATAATTTTTTTTAATTTGTAATGTTAAATTATTTTTTTAAATGAAAAAAAAAAAGGACGAGTACAACATTTGTGGACCCCAACCTGATTGGGTACAGACCAGCGACTGTCTACCTACTAGATAGATACCCCAAAAGTGGGCCCCCACGACGGATGAGAAAGGGCACACATGAAGCTGTTTTCCGGCTTGGGCCCATCTTGAGCTGTGCAAAAGTCTCACTTAATAAAGAGGGGTAATTACCATTTAATTGATTAAGTTAACTTTTTAAATGCACCAGTAAGTGTTATAATATTTATATTTATCAAGTTTTTTTATTTTTTCTTACTTCTATCTCTTTTTCTATCATTTTTTTAAAAACTTCACATTACCATTGTCTACTACTACCGCTGTTATCGCTGTCTACTTGCCACCACTGCCGCCGCCATTGCCGTCTACCCACCATCACCATCATCGTCATCTACCCATCATATTCTCTTCTCTCTCTCTCTCTCTCTCTCTCTCTCTCTCTCTCTCTCGCCTCACTATTTTTTCAAAAACTTCACACCACCATTATCTACCATTACCGTCACTGTTGCCGTCCACCCACCTGCCACCACTACTGTTGTTATTCGGATGCGGTCATCGTTCACCAATTATCTCCACCATCATCGTAGATTTATACTCTACCGTCGCCGATCTATACTTTATTGTTGTAGATCTACACTCCACCATCACCAATCTACTCAACCACCATCTCACCACCACTTCCTTTGTTTTAGATTCAAATTTATTTGTTAGTAATAATTTTATCAGTCTCTCTTGTTCCTTGTGTATGTAGAAGAGGATAGTGGATTTGTTAGGTTTTCATAATTGGCAATCTCGTTTGATAAAACTCCTTTCAGTTATAATTTTATTCACTCTTTTGTTTCAGTGAGGCTGTGAGTGTTTAGATGCGAATCCAACTCAAATTATACCTATGTAAAGGAATTTGTATTGACATTCTGTATTTTGAGCCTTTCTTGTTTGCCACTTCGCAGACTATGTAAAAAAAGTTAAAGTGGTTTGACTGCTATAGCGATCATTTGTGCACCCGAAAAGTGAAATTGATTATTCAATGTAGAATTTAGTATACTATATACACAGTGGATTCAGGCATACCATGTTGGTAAACAGATTGCACAATGAATCCAACTTAGAAGGTGAATCACATACTCTTGAATAATCTCCTCAGTAATCAAGTAAAACTACTAGAATTTTACCCACACCAATCACAGTACAAAGGCAGAATGATTTATGGGAAGAGAAAATGTATGTTTTTTGTTGTATAAAATACCAGGAGAGTTAGGAGACCCATATGATAGATATATTATTCTAAATAATGTCTATCACATATCAATAATATCTAATCAATAATTATCATATAATATATTGACAATTATCTCATATCAAGATTATTTCATATCTTGATATATAATCTATTACTGATATTTGGATCTCTTCTAATCAGGTCATGCCACCATGGGCGACCCAATTGAGTCCGGGTTCTAAACCCTACCCAATTTCCAACATCTCACACTCGAACATGCGTTGGCATGACACCGCGTCTTTTATATCTCAATTTACCCAATAAACGCAATCATACTTAGCCAATGGACCGTGCGACCACTGAGAATACCTGCATGTGGGAGCTCTATACTAAAAACTCGTCACGAGCTAGCATACCCAAAGATAATCATATGCCCTAAATCCATCTAGTTACACTGAGTCAAGCACCAAGATTTGCAAGAAGTGGAGTTGAGCATAGCCACTTTGGTATCTAAAAGTAAACAATTTTTTAATTTATCAAGCACAATCAAGACGATCTCCATTGACTCCTTTCATTACTATGAGGACATCAGATTTATAAGTGTGTTAAAAACACCCAAGAGATAGAACTAGCCAACCAAGCTTTCGCAAGAGCCATGGCTTCAATAAGGTTTACAGAGTCCCACAGAAACCTTAAAAATATTTCCTTGTAAATTGGTTCTTGATTACGGTTGTTGTTCAGATTTTTAAAATGAATGTGATTTGATAAATGGTTATTAATATTCAATCAATTTAATTTTACTTAATAGGCCTATAGAATGAACAGTTTAGATTATCAAATTCGGCTGAGAGCAGATCCACTAAGACCTAATAATATATTTCTAATTAGATTACTTATTGGAGGCAAACTATACCATTTTTTTTATGCCACTGGATTATTGAATGGAATTGTATCTAATAATCCCATTCCCCAAAGGTGTAAATGTATTCTTTAGCACTCGTCGTAGCTTGTTAGATTGGGCTCCAATTCAATTGGGCTTCTGCTTCACAAAAAACCCATGGATTTCGAGATTTCCATATGTACCCGGCAAATAAGGGCTTTCTTACCAAACTCCTTCAGTCCAAGGACACCGTTATATTTTTTGTTTTTTTGGTTGGGTCAGGGACAGTTATTTATTTAGGGGCACTTACGGGCGGTTTTATTAATCAAATTTATTTACTTATAAGTTTTGACAGATAAATTTATTATTGTAAATTTATTTATTAATATTCACCATCCTTATTCATATTTACTCACTTACTTACAAGAATCCTGAAAATTTTAAATAACTTCTGAAATATTGATTTGTGATTATATTTCAATTTAAAACAGTAAATAACAATTTTAATTAAATAATCAAGACAAATTGAAACAACGATTTAACTTAGAAAAATCACAATTGCAGCAACTCCAATTGTGATAAAAAAATCAGCGGCCAAAACCACAAAATAATCCACTAAAAAGATAAAAACAAGAATTATATAAGAGTACTCTCAACTACCTAGCAAATCCATATTATATAAGAGTATTCTCAACTACCTAGCGAATTCATACCCGAATCGAACCACAACCTGATGTGTTTCTTCCACCACCGTCTTCAAGACTGGCCCTGGCCTAAGACCAGTAAGGCCTGTGCCTTAGACCCCAAAATTTTGGCCCAAAAATAGAGCTCCCAAATTTGAAAAATGTTATAGACCTTTTTTTTTTTTTTTTTTTTAGGACCAATTTAAAAGGCCCTAAAATATTTTATTGGGCAATGTTTATTTATAAGTATGGTTTAGCCTATATTTATTTATAAGTGTAGTTTGGTCCATATTTATTAAAATGAAAATATATACAAAAAAAAATGTTTGGACCCAAGAAGAACAATACATACTATACATTGCTCAGTGCTTTCAATCTCTTTCTTTCTTTATCAAATTTTAGTAGAATAATAAATTTGTCCTAATTTTTTTTACCTTCTTTATTTATCAGATTTTAGTGGAATAAATATTTTTTTCCTAATTTTTTTGCCCGAGTTTTGTTTCCGTAAATTATTTTTTATATTTTCTTTACTATCATATATGAAATAATCAGTGGATTGTGATTTGTGGATTGAATTGTAATTATAGTCACGTTTCCTAGTAAGTATAGTTCTGGAAATGAAAAGAGAAAGAAGAACCTGAAAGTAGAACAAGTAATTTAATCTCAATCGGGAGCACTTGATAAATATTTTGGTAGCAAGAAACAAGTAGATTTGTTTGCTTCATACTGCTAGAACATTTCATTAATTAATTTTGTTGATTAATTAATTTGTTTTGTTGATTTGAACTATACCTTATGGTATATATATATATATATATTTGTATTTTAAAATGAATACATTTTGATATTTATTTTAGTATCAATCGCCGATAGTGATACCAAACAGGGTGCTTTTTTCTTTTCTTTTTTTATTTTTTAAATGAATATAGGCTCCCTTTTTTGGTTTCGCCTTAGGCCCTGAAAACTCAGGGCCGGCCTTGACCGCCTTCTACCAAACATTGAATCCATAATGCCGATGCCACGACAATAAGCCACTCTAGAATCCATCAAAGCTTGAGGCCCAATTTTTTCAGAATCTACTGAAAAAACACTCTCTCACTTCGAAAATCAACCCTTGATGTTTGACACTGTTGTTCGTTGATCAATCAATCACCTTTTTTTATACATCAAGGATTTCTATACATCAAGAAAACTCATATTAAAACACCCTCCAATGTAGAATACTTTGTATTTTTCTCCTCAATGAGAATCTAGACGGGTTAAACCCTAAAAATAGCGAACAACACACTTTATAGAAAAACTACTAGAGTTTGTATGTTTTTTTGTTGTATAAAATACAGAACCAAAGGTCCGTTTATATAAGAGAGTTAGGAGACTCATAAGATAAATATATTATCCTAGATAATGTCTATCCCATATCAATAATATCTAATCAATAATTATCATATAATATATTAACAATTATCCCACATCGAGATTACCCCATATCAAGATTATCTCATATCTTGATATATAATCTATTACTGATATTTGGATCTCACCTAATCGGGTCATGCCACCATGAGTAACCCAATTGAGTGAGTTCTAAACTTGACCCAATTTCACTTTGGTTCGTGAAGATATCAGCAAACATAGTGGCTCACACTCACAGGGTTGTTGCATTGGCTAGTTTCTGATTTAGATACTCAAAGTCAAGTAGCCGGTTAATTTCTCTGTTTTTCTTCCATCTTATGTTATTTTCTTTTAAATTGTAATAAATAAAGATATTCTATATATAGCTTGGGAATATCGTAAATTTCATTTCTCAGTTGGAATTTAGGAAGTATCGACCTTCTACCCAGTTGAGCATGATGCAGGAAACAGAAATTCAGATAGTTTTTACATCCCCGTATTTATCACAAAAATCAGGAACAAACTACTTAACACATAACTTAATTTCAAGTAGGAGACATGATGTCTCTAAATTATACTGATACATCTATGAACCAAAATGAACTTCACGTAAGCAAAGTAAGATCTTGATATTACATTCCTATCACAAATCTCCACCACATAAAGCATTCAACCAGCATTCAGCAATATTTATAAATAAAAAAAAGAAAAAGAATTCTACTCTACTCACACCTCACGTTACATTCCCATTGAGAAATTTCACGCTTTTAACTTCAATCAGAATGGCCAGCTTAATCTTAGTCCTCCCCAATTTCCTTTCAAGTTCTAATGCACTTCATCAAATACTTCCCTCACCGACACATTAGTACTTTTATTAGCCTACTCTCTCAATGCCATCGAGCTCTCTGACAAAAGCATATTCCCTTGGTCAACATAAGGTCTGATGAAAGTCCTCCGCCACCAGACCTCAAACGCTTTTTGAAGATTAGGGCAATTATCACCAGCCTTTAAAAAACTCCCCAACCAACCAAGCAAGATGCTCTGCTGATCCTCCATAGGCAGTGTGAGGATCGTCCTACCAATTCCTTCCTCCACAACCTTCCGGTCAAATGACCTACACCCGTGTTGTAACCAGCTGTAATCATTGATTAACGGCTGTAACCACGTTTTTAACAACAAATGACGAGTATCCTTTGACGGCAGAAGCTCCCCTCTTCCTATTCCGATGAACAGTCTCGCCGTAATGCAGCTAACGTGGTGGCGAGGTACGATTGGAAGCTTTGGATGAAGTAATGCCAACTCTTGCTGGCTAGCCCACATTACTGCAAACTCATCTGCTGCTTGCCTGTCAGCTAATATGTCAAGCAACCACGAGAGGTTATCAGCCTCTAGAGCCATCTGCCTCATCACAGGTTCTTTGCCATCCAAGGGTTTATCTGTAAATTCAGGTTCAGCGGCTTGTTGAAATAGAGACAGCAGTGAATTCAAGCAGCTTTGGCATGAGCTGTAAATTGTTTGGTTGCAAATGTCAGCCAATCCTGATGAACTCGGAAGAGAGTTGTTCTCTCTGAGGAGCTTCAGGACTATAGTTTTCATCTCACGTCGGCCTCTCTCCTCATTGCTCTTAAGCACCAGTTCTAATATGTGAGAAATTGTGTCTTTAGGAGGGTTTGAAGCATCGGAAGACACTCGTTTCAATACTGGGGTTACCCCGATACCCTCCCCCCGAAGGCGCAGGACTGAAGAAACCACTTTCTCCTCTTCTTCGTCACCAACCCAAGGGACTGCTTCCAAGTATTCCAAACATGACTCTATGCATAAGTTGAACCCAAGCTGTTCTGCAACCTACAGAACAGTTCCATTGAGATGAGAATGTAATACTTAGATGTAATGGAAGTTCACCACACACACACAATTGTCATAACTATAAGAAACAAGTAAAATCATCACAAGAATGCAATGTTTTGCAGTGCACGCATACACAAACACACTCATAACGACAGCAATAATTTGTGCACGTCTGCACATATCCTTAACCACTTAGCCATTTTAGGAGATTAAGAGCTCTTGAAGTCCTTTTCTAACTGCAGAATATGCATTTGTTTGCACCTAGTCCTTCATTTGCATTGCCATTTCCATATGCAAACAAGAGAGTATTCACAAAAGGAATAAAAGGAAATAAATATCTTCTTGGGTAATATGTCCCAACAAATGCTATGTGGGTCTGTTTTTTTGCAGTAGACCCTAACGCTGTGTTTGGTTGGGAATTTGAGGAGGGATTTAGAAAGGGAAAGGGAAAAGATGTGCGAAACTATGTGAAATATAAGTATTTTTTATTCACATTTCACCTACCTTTTCCATTTCCCTTTTCCAAATCCCTCCTCAAATCCCCTAACTAAACACAACATAAAGATACCATAAAGAAACTAAATTGGATTAATTAATAGTCAGTGGGAGAAAGGGTGGGGCCTAAGAAAAAGAAGAAGAAGAAGATAACATAGTTGTAGGAACAGTGTTGCCAGCTATCTCCTACTATTGAGATTGTAAAAATTTCTTATAGAATTACAATATGACATTGAATCCTCATCTTGACCATGTTTTCCAAGGAACATAGGAAACTTAATTGGTTAGGGACATAATTTTGTGCCTTAATATTGATTGGATGTTTCAAGTTTCTATTATAACTTTATAACACTTCATGAATGAGTTAGATCTTGGGAGAGGAACGAGAATCCCCCATTCAAAAGTGCAATTGGGTGTTTTGAGTTTCCATGACTGGAAAGCTAAAAAATACTCGTTCATAGAAATATAATTATCAGAACTACCTGATACTCGCAAAAGAAACATATGCTGATATGTATATTAACAAAAATCCATATTAATGAAACAACACCAAACCAATTAATTACAGTCATTATTAATACAAACTGTCTTTGAAACCAAACCTTCAAAGCATAATTGCAGTCAATCTATACTAGTCTCAAAAATTAATAAATAAATAAAGAAAGAAAAGTCTATTACATAATTCTCTAAATTACCTTGAGGATACGCAGAACGCGTGAAACGGTTTGCTTAATCAACCGCTGCTTCAAATCTTTGCAATACATCAGTCCCACAGTTTCAACATATATTTCAACATCCTCACAATCATCAATTTCAAGACCAGGTAAACCAGGCGGCTGCTCCAACAATCTGTCTGCGAAAAAACTGCTATATTCTACAAGAACATTCTTGTGCACACTCAACCTCACCGCAAAGCCCTGCTTGCCAAGCAAAACTACCTTCAAATCACTAGTTCCCAGTTCACCAAACTCAATTGACACCTTCCTCGGAAAATTTTCAACCTTGGGCCGTGGCATTCTCTCATTAACTACAGGTGCATTAAGAACAGGTGTATCAGAGCCGGGATTTCTTTGTTCATCAGAAACAAGTCCTGGTCGGGACGGAATCAATGTTGGCTTTTTCTTGGTTAATGGGGTTTGCTTCTTCTGAAAAGAGGTCTTGGGTATTGGTGGGGATGGTTTGGGATTGTTCAGAGGATTTTGGGTCTTGGGGGGCTTTTGAAACACAACAGGAGAAGGGCAGCACCAGAATCCTTCTGGGGTGACAGCAATTGGAACATTTTTTATCTTGGTTTGACCCTGCTCTAACCTTGGAAGTCTGATTTCAGCCATATCAACAAGAATTTAAAACACAATTTAGTCAAGATGCATTTGAGACAAAAACAAGGATGTGGACCCCCAAAGGATTACAATAAGTACCTAAAATTTCCTAATTGCAACGAATCTATATTTCCTACAAATGGCAGAAGAAGGTAGAATTTGAAGAAGATGAAGGTCTAATACTGGAAACTAAAAAATCTTCTTGCTTTCTTTCCAACCAAATTTACTTAATTTCACAAATGCACAAAAGGAAAGGTTTTCAAGTTAAAAACCCAAAATCCTAAAGTGAATATATATTTCTCAACAACATGAATTGCAATTGTAAATATAACTTGGAAGAAATGGAGTTTGATCTAGTAGTATCAGCTTCCTAAAACTAAAAGACACTAAAATTAAAATAGCAGAAATACAAAAGAAAACGGAGTTCCAAACAGAGAATTTTGAATTTCTTTTCTAAATATATCCCTTTGACAGAAATATCTCTGACACAAAAAATAAAAAATAAAAATTATGTAATCGATAAATTCCTTTCTTGCTCCATATCTGGCTACAAATATTTATCCTTAAAAAAATGCACCACTAGAGATTACTTCACAAATCACAAAAGAAGTATGAAATGGGTGTGTTCTTAAATACCCAATGGAGAGAATTTCTTGAAACCCCCAAAACTACAAAGACTCACCGACAACAGCAAAAACTGGATAATCTGTGAGTTCTCTGAAACCACTATCTTTTAATTCTCTTTGTTCCCATCTTTTTATTCTCTTTATTATGACTCAAAACCGAGTGTTGAAAATGATTGAACGAAACTACGGTGTCGACCATCAAGGGAACCAGTGATCAGAGATTTTACAGGATGCAATGATGAATGTATATATGAATAGCTCGTAAAGAAAATAAAAATTTAAAAGAATCACAAAAGAAAAGAGAGTGAGAGAGAGAGAGGGGGGGTTTATGGATTGTGTTTCTAACTTTACCGCTGTGGTGCTGTGGAAAGTTAGTAAAATGTTTACTTTTTAATTTTTTTTTTGTGAGTTTTTTTTAAATTTTTTTGTGTAAAAAAATAAAGACACGATGTTGTTGGAAAAAATAATACCAAATTATATGAAAAATATAATTTAAAAATATGTATATGATTTTTGGGTAAAATTAAAATTGAAATAAATTAACATAATAACGTAACAAAACTTACAGTATATAAATAGATAAAACATAATCGAGTCGAGTGTGTGATACTCTTTTTTTAAGATAGATTCGTCCTCCTATCGGTGCTTAGGATTCAATGGACGTCTATCTCAGGATACAACGATCAATGTCTTATACTAGTAACACTACTATTGCAAGCCTAACGAACTCTGCTATACATGTACTCTCTTTATAGAAAAATTAGACTCAGAAAAAAATGAAGAATAAATACAAAGTGAAGAATAAATGACAATTCTATATGCAAAATAAAGTGAGGGAGATGGAATTTATATATTTCTCCATGACTCTTCAGAAAGGTTGTGACCCTTCAAAAGGACACACAATTTTATTTCAAGAGACACAACTATTGGAATAAATTTTAATTCAAATTTATCAACAAATATGATTTAAAAAAGTCAAAAAAAATCAAAAAAAAATTAATTTTTTACAAGCTTCTCAAAGGCCTACAGTGTATTGTCTAAAAATAAAAATATGCTTTTGATGCGTTTTTGAGTTGCGGGTCTGCTGAGAATTGCATGTTTTTGCCTCTGCTCTGCAAATATTCTCTTTAATAGTAATAACTAAGAGAACAGAGAGAGAGACAGGCACGCCATGGACCCGTCTTTTTTTCGCTTTCTTTATCTTTATGATTCCCTTGTTTGGTTTTTTTTTTTTTTTTTTTTTTTTTTTTACATTTATATATAATTTCTAATTTATGAACTTTCTAATTAAGATTTTTTACCATCTAAAAAAAAAAAATTAAGATTTTTTGTTTTCAAGTCCTATTAAATTTTTAATAGTCGGAATTGTCTTTCAAATAATAATTGTTCATCAATTATGATTATCTATAAAGGAACATGATGATTTTATATTTATTTTGATTTTTAAAACTTTAAAATATCCAATTTAAAATTGAAACAACTTTTTAAAAAAATATGTACAAAAAAAATTGAAAAATTGAATTATTTTTTTGTATAAAAATGAAAATTTGGTATCTATAAAGGAGCGTAATGATAGAACATTGATGTGCAAAAATGGAGAAAGAAAAAAATAAAAAAAAACTTAAAAATAAAAAAACTGATAATGTTCTCAATTTTAAAATTGAAAAAAAACTGTTAATGTTCTCAATTTTATTGTATTGTTAAATCAAACCAATAAGTAGAATGGTAAAAACATTTAATCTTGTACTTTGCTTTTTCATCAATTAGTGAAACAATTATTTAGAATATTACTATGCAAAATTGATAATATTTTTAGTTTTAAAAATTGAAAAAAAAATGATAATATTCTCAGTTTTACTAAATAGGACTTATTGGTTCAAAAAATCTTAAATAGGATCTGAACTACCATAACACTTGTAAACAAGACCTTTAAGTAATTAACTTTTTTTTTATATTTTATTTTATTTTTTCACAAGGTGAGAATGTTCGGTTTATTTTTTCAATTATTTTTCATTTTTTGATTTTTGTTGAAAATATTTTACTTTTTAATCTATTGGTGAAAATACCAGAAGAATTATATTTCATTGATAAATAATGCAAAGAAAATGAGATACAAATAGATCAGGCTGAGGCACGGATATCTCATTTTCTTTAAGGAGATCAAGCTCACTGTGGTAGAAAGAACCCAAATACCGATGCAGCAGTCACTAAACTTTGACTTGTCTTCCAGGATACAACAGCCCGACCACTTGTCGTATGGTTCAGGCCAACTCTGCACAAGATGGTGAACTCAAAACTCCACCAAGAAAAACATCCTTCTTTGGCTAGTAATATCTCAAGTGTAAAAAGAGTTTGTCAAAAAAATAGTAGATGAGAGGAACAATTTATAGGTCATTAGAACCTTACAAATTACACCAAAAAATAATGACCATTAAACTAGAGAAAATGGAGAGTACCAAAACCTCCAAATATTAACTCACCACCAAGTCCATGACCTTTCCAATTAACCTCCATTCATGGACAAGACAAAAGATCACCAAAAAAATAAATAAATAAAAGATATTAAAATGGTCCAACAATCCCCTACTCATTTTAATATCAACAAGGACAAGAGAGATTATCAAACAAAGATAGACTAGTATGCCTCATGAATGTGTGCTCTGCATTGAACCTTCATTACCGATGCAATAGTCACTAAACTCTAACTTGTCCCCTCCAGGATACAACAGTCCGACTACTTGCCATATGGTTCAGGCCAACTTTGCACAAAATGATGAATCCAAAATTCCACCAAGAAAAGCGCCCTTCTTTGGTTAGTAATAGCTCAAGTGTAGAAAGAGTTAATCTAAAAAAGAATAGATGAGAAGAACAATTTATAGACCACTAGGACTTTACAAATTACACCAAAAAATAATAATCATTAAACTAGAGAAAAGGGAGAGTCCCAAAACCTTCAAATATTAACTCACCATCAAGCCCATTCTAATCAACCTCCATTCATGGATAAGACAAAACGTCACCAAAAAAAATACATAAATAAAAGATATTAAAATAGTCCAACATAATCTAAATTAGACACATTTAAAATGTTTGTAAACATATTTATAATGTTAAAAATTTACAAAAGACAAAAAACATATATATATGAAAAATAAAAAACTAAATAAATATCTTGTTTGTTTTTTGTCATAGGTAACCTCACTCTTAATTAACTAATTAGACTTAATTTAATTGGTCATCATGATTTTTTTAAGGATTTAATTCCTAAAGAGAGGTCATAGATTCAATTCTCTTTAAAGAAATTAAATTAAGGAGGCAAATACTAGTGTTTTATAATGAATGGAGAGACCAACTCTCATAATTTCTAATCTAACTACTTTCACCGATTGAAAAAAAAAAACGCTCTCAATTTAGCTTGACCCATTTATAGTTTTTCAATTGAGTAGTTGAAATCAACTTATGACAAATCAATATACCCGTTTACGTATGGCCGTTTGTCTAAAGTGTTCAGGCAAGAAGAGAGCGGGTTTCGAGTACACTATTGTTGTAATAGAGTATAGCCGGTTTTCAGCTGATATGGGAATCACAATTAATTTTTTTAAGTTGCTGATCTCTTCCATAGATAATGTCTCCATTATAAATTTTTCACGAAAAGCAAGGGGTTGTGTGGGGTGTCTCAAATAAGTGTCCTTTTTATCTTTTTGAATTAAAAAGTTGAGGAAAAAAATATGGATGTTTGGGTTAATTTTTTGTCTTTTTACGAAAAAATATGTAATAAAAAATTATATAAATAAAGTATATAGTGGAAGAAAATTAATTGATTGTACGGCTCTCCTGCGGCTGCACAGCATGTCTCCACAGAAATAATTGCCTCATTCGGAACAAATAACTTTTGGACAGTGATGGTTGGTCTGTGGAGGCCATCATGGGTCCCATTTTAATAATCTGAACCGTTTAATATGTACAACTCCTCGAGTATTATATGTCTGTAAAAAATTATATTAATCGGATATCGATAGCTATATGATCAGATTAGTTTTGTTCAACAGTTAACTATCACATCATGCGTTTTGTTTATACAAAACCGATTTGAACATATAGTTAACGATATCCAATCAACGTGATTTTGTACAAATATATATTACTCGACGAGTTCTACATATTGAACAGGTCAGATTATTAAAATGGGACCCATTGTGACCCCTACAGATCGACCATCACCATCCAAAAGTTATTTGTTCCGAAGGAGGCAAATTTTTTTTTGCCCCAAGAGAAGTGTATGATGGCCTGCTTAACGGTTGTGACGTTGTCAATGGATTTATATTATAAAAATATATAAAATATTTTTTTAATATTTTTTATTTGTGAATAGTAATACATTTTTTACTTTTTGTATAACTTTTTGACTTTTTGGATTATATTTAACTTGCCAAACTTGGCCTTAAATATGAGATAACAAATCTAGAATTTTACTAAGGCCAAGTTTGGCATGTGTCTAAAAAGTTAAAAAGTCAAAAAGTTATTCAAAAAGTTAAAAAGTTATCACTATTCACCAAAAGTCAAAAAGTACGGCTGCACAGGGGTTGTTTGGGGTGTTCTAAATAAGTACACTTTTTGTCTTTTTGGACTAAAAAAATGAGGAAGAAAATATGGATGTTTGGGTTAACTTTTTGACTTTTTATGGAAAAAATGTGTAATAAAAAATTGTAAAAATTGATTTGTAGGAAAAAATTAGGATTGGGAGTTGTGCAGCCGTAATTGTTGACTTTTGGTGAATAGTGTTAATTTTTTAACTTTTTGAGTAACTTTTTGACTTTTTGGCTTTTTTGCAATATGCCAAACTTGGCCTCAATCTTAATTTTCCCCTACACACTAATTTATACAATTTTTTAATACATATTTTTTCATAAAAAGTCAAAAAGTTAATCCAAACAACCAAATTTTTTTCCTCAAAAATGATTCGTAACTCTAAAGAAATGAGCTCGAATGGCTCGAAAATACCTCTCCATCAATTTCCTCTTCTCTTCTCTCCTCTCTATCTCTATCTATGTTTCCTCTGCTCTCATCTTCTCTCTCATCTCCTCTGTTTCATTCAACTGTACTCATACATACATGAATAGAATGCAAAAAGTGAAATTGGGACTAGAAAGTAATGGAAATGAGAAGAAGCTCAAGATCTGAAGAGAAATTGGGACCACAAAAGAACTTCCTCTCTCTTCTCCCTCTTTCTCTTTCTCTTCCTCTCTCTTCTATGCTTTCTCTTCTTCTCTCTTCTTTGCCTCTATTTCAGAGATCTAATAGGGAAAAAATATATATATAAAAATAAATAAATAATCTGTGGGTTTGGTATTTGATTTGGTTTTGATTTTGATTTTGTTAAACTGTGGGTTTGGTTTTTGATTTGGTTTTGATTTTAGATTTGATTTTAGATTTTTGATTTTGATTTTGATTTTGTTAAACTGTGGGTTTGGTTTTGGATTTGGTTTTGATTTTAGATGCGATTTTAGATTTAGATTTAGATTTTGTTAAACTGTTGTTGAAGAAGAAGAGAAGGGTTTTGTTAAACTTCTTTCTCTAATTTTTTAGTAGGGAGAACGAAGAAGAGAAGGAAGGAACGAAGACCAGGAAGAAAAAAAAAAAAAAAAAGATGCCAAAACGACGTCGTTTTGGCACCTCGAGCCATTCGGGCCAAAAGCCATTCGAGCTACCTAGCGGAACTCTTTTTTCCTCAACTTTTTAGTCTAAAAAGTTAAAAAGTGCACTTATTTAGGACATTCCAAACAACCCCTAAGTGATTAAGGTTGAATTGTGTAACACTGAGACCATTAATTAGGATCTCTTAACGTTACTTGCTTGCCAAACTATATATTTTATGTTTATTTAATATCAATCAGGTTGTACATAGTGGGAGCATAAAATGAACAAAAATGCAAGACTTGTGCAGAAAAGTGCTTCTTGCAAGTGCGTTGACTTTTTCCTGCACGTGTGGCAGAACTTCAAAAATCGTGCCACTGTTTTTAAACCTGTTTGAAAGACAACAGAGGTATAAAAAGAAGAAAGGGAGGCTAGATTAGGGTTTAGAAATTCTAGAAGAGAAAGAGGAGACTAGGGTTTGGAAAAAGGTGATTCTCAATCTTCAAAGCAAATTTCCATGGAGGGTTCCATCTCTTCCGCCTCTTCTCACTCCTCCATGAGTGGCTAGGCTCTTCTTTTCTAGGGTTTTGATGAAACCCTAGCTACATAATTATGTTTTCTTTTTGGTTTTTAATTATGTAAATGTTTGAATAATTGTATGGTGCTTTAGAAACTTCATATATATATTTTCCATTATTTCTTCAACTATTCGACTTTCTGTGATTGTTGAATGCTTTCTATACAATAGTTTTCTATTATTTCATATTCAAGGTATGAGACGAACCATATTACGAGGGACGAGTTGTGTCACTACCCTAGTTTAGAGCAAACGATTTGTACTACTTGAGATGGTCCGTGCCCGTACATTGAACGTGATGATTTTCTTGATAAATGCTTCGAACTTGTAGTTGCGAAGTATTATTTTGTTCGAACCGTAACATAATTGAGTCTCAAATTGAAGCCTTGTTTATGTAACTAGTGGTGAATTCATTACCCTAGGTTTTTCTCCCAAATCAGTAAATTCATCTTTATTTATAATTGTTAGTTTATTCGTTTTGTTTAATTTAATTATTATTAGGTTATGAACAATCAATCTTTTTATCAAAATTAATTTAGAAATTTAACAATTAAATTAATTTAATTTCTCGTTTGTCCCTGTGTATCGATACCTAGACTTACCATTATTTTAAAAGAATTTGGTATAATTTAATGTTTATTTTTTATGTGTGAAACGACCCATCACTAAGATTTTGAATAGTGGTCCAAATTCAAGTTGATTGTAATATTTGATAAGGTATTAAATCTTAATATTACATATAATCAAATTAGGATTGAAGTGATTATCCTTTCCAAACCTCACCTAAATCCAATAAATTTTTATTTTTTTTCATTTTCACCTCAAAACTTGACCATAACTCTATTGAGAAACCTTCCAAATTCGTTCTATTAGGATCAAAACATGTTGTATCGGAGTTTTTTTGTCATTCCTAATCAGAACACGAATATGTTTAGTTTCAAGTAATTTAAAGGTAGCGAATTAGTTTTTTTGAACCTGTAATCGTATTATGTTAACATGTCATATCCAAAAAAAAAAAATTAAAAAAATACAAAATGTATAGAAACATTTTGTATAATAAATGAAATAATTTATAAAAATATTTAATTTTAATCCAAGTTCATTTATCCAATTTTTTTTATTAAAAAAAAAACTAAATCCTATTATTTATTTATTTTTGGTTACAAGATTGACTCTGAATAGGAGATACTAGGGCACCCTCATTGTGGGGTGTGGGGAAACGAAAAATGAAGGGGAAAAAAAAAAGAACATGTTAACCTCAACAAATTTTATTTTATATATTTTTTATTCAATTGATAGAGATTATAGAAAAAACTTAAATATGTCATCACACTTCTTAGTAGAAATAATATTAAAATATATATAACTAATCATTTAAACTTTTTTCATGTCAATTAAATGATAAATTTACATGTATCCCAATATTTGTCAAACTCTCCTATAATTTAAAATGAAAAAAGAAGAAGAAGAGTATAGTGGAAATCCATTAAGTGTAGAATTTCTTTTGACTTTAGCTTTGCTTTTTCTTGGCACATTATTTAAAGTAATGGGGACCGTGGGTTGCTGTGGAAGTGCAATAATGCATCCAGTGCAGCTAAGAAATGATGCTCAATCATCAAAAAGAAATACACGTTTTCATCATCAATCTTAATGCTACTACCCAAATAAAACAGCACCATACTCAATAGAGAGAGAGAGAGAGAGAGAGAGAAGGTGATGGGTAATGCTGTAACATTTGGTCCACCACCATGGCATAAGCATCTTTGGTCTCCTCATGTGTTAGGTCGTGTGCATTTGATTCCATGAATGATAATATCAATACAAGCTGCTAATTAAGCATATTTTGCCATGTTGGTTCAATCATATCTTCACCCACAGTTAGAATTACGATCTTTTAAGTTATGTGCATCAAGTCTCTTGGCTACTTTCTCCTTACAAGTCAAAAAAATGGCATGGTGATAAATAATTGGAATTGAGGAATCCCATGTTGGTTGCTGGCAAAGAGTATATCCAACAGCTCCAAACCAAAATTCAAAATGTAGCATAACCTTAAAACCCAAGCAATATGTCCAATAAGCACCCCAGATGGAATAAAAATAGAAAAACCTCACTTAGAGAATTTGCGATCAATAGAAATCAAAAATTAAATTAAAATTCTCCAACAATACACAAGTATCCCAATAACATGAGGGAATCAAGCATCATAATGGTTGCTGATAAATGGCAGTACCAAAAATAATGGGTGAAAAAAGCTACTAGCGCTATAAATTAAGATTATCTTGAACATTGGAAATTTAAAACCTCCATTACAATACTACCTAAGAAATATGTGGCATAGACCCATCTACAATTCAGTAAACTCAATCAGATTCAACTCCAACAAGTATAAAATTAACGAAAAGGCTTCAATTCAATTCGTTCTCTTGCAAGTATGATGTACAAACTAAAGAACACGGGCACACTCTAATCAAAAGAAAAGACACACACTTACAGCATGTCTGGAGCCTAAGAGATGTGTTACCGCTTATAAACCATGCTGCCTCATCACAAATTGTACTACTTGAAGAGCATGAGATATGAGAAACCACATTGTTCCTTTCAGACCTTTTAGTCCCATCTCGGAATCTCCCATTGCCATTGTCTATTTATTTTTGAAAGACCACCAGGACATAAAATTCATTAAAGATTCAATGAAGGCGGCCCCTGCAATTGGGAGCTCCACAGTGGCATGGACATCCTTCTCCAAGCAATAGCTTGTATCGGTAATCATATGTTAGTTCTTCACCCGCATCTATCTGCTCACATAATTTTATTTATTTATTTATTTATTATTTTTTTCCCCCATAAAGCAGTCAACATTAGATGCAAACTACTAAATGACAACAGATTCAATAGTAGTGTCAATATCAGCAAAAAAAAAATGGCATAAACTTTTTTATTAGACCAGCTAAGATGTCAGGACCATCCATTAGATGGTCCTATACAGGTGATCTCTTTTTTTTCTTTTCCTTTCTTTCTTTTTGTTAAGTGGTTTTACCCAGCAGTTTATCATGAGAAGCATTTCCAACTCCCACAACAGGGGTACTCATCTAGGGAAGCATGATGGACCACATAATTGAACCTCCCGTCTTCCTATGTTTATAACCTACGGATGGTCAATAAGTTAGGAAAGGGGGATAACACTTACATCTCGACTTGCATAGAGACCAATGTGCGCAAGCTGACTATCCATGCTTTCCACAAGAACTTGGTGATTCACAAGATTCGGTGAGCAGCTACATTACAATGGAAAACAGAAGTCAATAGGCATTCAAATTAACTTCAATAGAGCCTCAAACCCAACATAAATCTTTTTCACTACCATCTCTCTGCATTCTGAGGAAACTGTAAACAAAATAATTACCAAAATGAAGAAACTACGTATCTTGAATAATAATAAGGAATGCCAATCTTTGAACATTTTTTTAAAATCATGTTCTTGAATGGGTCCGCATTCAACTACCTCAAATTTCACAAAAGAATCAATTAAAAATATCATCTAATTACAATGAAGAATACTTTGAGCCCTTTAACGCTGTGTTTGGTTAGAAGATTTGGGAAGAGATTTGGAAAAGTTAAAGGAAAAGGGAAAAGGGAAAAGGGAAAAGGTGTGTGAAATTAGGTGAAATGCAGGTATATTTTATTCACATTTTACCTACGTTTTCCCTTTCCCTTTCCCTTTCCCTTTCCCTTTTCCCTTTTCCTTTCCAAATCCCCAAACTAAACACAGCGTTAGGAAGTATGAACACCACCTCAACTACGCATCAATTTTTGAAGAGACCAGTCAAATTTAAGACGCATTAACAAAGCCAATGTATTTCACTTTCATTATACTGCGTATTCACCTCACACACTCCAATTTTTTTATTATAAATAAAAAAAAAATGAGACAAATTTGAATAAGAAACAGCCTCAATTTGCAAGTAACTCTTTGAAGGTTCATAGCCAAGTTGTACCCTCTATTTGTTCATAAAAGAGCAAAAGATAACTGGCAGCTCATGTGGGAAGAAACAGTCGTGCTTACATCTTTAGGACACCACCTTTAAAATTATTGCTTTTATAGCTTCTGAAAACATTTGATAGGCTCAACCAAATGCTGCCTTAACTTCTCCTATTTTTAAATTCTAGGTGGCAGGTGATCCTATATGACTCATGAAAGTGTAGGAATACGCAGCCAAGCAACTAAAGAAGTTGGGGTATCTAAATAGCCATGCCATGTGGCAACCAGCCCGGTGCCACATCATCTCCCAGACAAACCATTGGAGTCATGAGCTTAGCCTAAGAGGGGCACATGGACCACCATAGTAGCCTGGCCAGCTAACGTGCTTGACACCTTAGGAATGAGACATGGCACCACAAAACGCATCAAAGCATAGGGTACTCTGAGGCATGGCCCAAGGTATCACTTGGTTGGACCAAGGCATCTCCGCTCGGCGAATCCCGCTCAATAGCAACATGGCTCGATACGCCTTGTCTCGGCCAAGGGACTCCTCACCAGGCCATGATTCCTATGTGCCTTGTTCGTCATTTCTCCAATAACTTCACCTACATGATTCAAGGCACTTCCAACACTATTATTAGTCACCTAGGTTGGGAGAAGAAACTAGGAACCCATTTACTCGGGACCAATAGAGTTATATGGCTTGAATCGAGGAATCCCCACCTTGACTAGTCTTATAGAAAGAGAAAGGCTTTGACCAAGACATGATATCTCGGAGAACGTACTGTAGCTACCTCCGCAACTCCCACGATTTTTTTTTTTTTCTTTTATTTTTTTTTTTGTTGGTAAATGAGCCTCCGCAACTCCCACGATACAAGCCCCAAGGTCTTAGAACTTGTAAGTAGTTGAGATACCTCCATCTTGTCAAACCAAGGAGGGTAAGCCACCTATCCGGAGGTGAACTAGCCTCCATGATTCGACCACATATATGAGGAGGCCTCCAAGCATGCATGAATCATCATCATCAGTCCTCAGACCAGTGTTTTAAAAGGCGTGCCTAAGCGCGCGCTTAGGCGCGAGACGCACCTGAGGCGCCTTAGACAGCTTGAGGCGAGGGGCAATAGGAAAGGCGTGCTTGAGGCGCGTGCCTTAGGCTTAGGCGCATGCCTCATGCGCTTCATTTAAATTTTTGCTCCATCCTCATTCTTTGTGTGTGTAACCATACGGAATTACAACCCCTTTAATATAAAATGTAAACACATGCTTTGAATCCCAATTTTCATATCAAAAAAAGCTCTCGCCATTAAGCAAAAGCTCTGGGATTCCAAGATGGATATATGGCCTTTGGGATTCTGTTCAATGCAGTAAATTATAATAGTTTCGGGCCAATGATTGAAGCTATCGGGCAATTTGGTCCCGATTTAAAATTAAACCACTAAGATATTATATGGTGTGAGTTCCTTATCTAAAAAAAGAGATGAATCACATTAATAAATTGATAAAGAAAGATAAATAGTATAGGACAAAGTAAGATGGAATGTTATTTTTGAAAAAATTTTGAAACGTTAAATGTTATTTTTCATGATTTTTGAAATAGTGAATGTCATTCTTTTTTTTCTTTTTTCTTTTTTAATTCTAAGAATATTTATTTTATGTTAAAAACTTCGCCTCTATTAATATTTTGGTTATCTTCAACAACTTGCGCCTCACTTCAATGAGGTGCGCGCTTCGCCTTGCACCTTACGCTTAAGCTTCAGGAGACCTTAGCGCCTCAATGCGCCTAGAGCTTTTTAAAAAACTGCTCAGACATCTCCTTCACCTCCAGCAAGTGCCAGCTCTCTCCACTACAATCCTCTCTCTCACTAATATCACCCAAGTTCTCACCGCCACCACCTCTGCTGCTCTCTCGTCATCTCAGAGCTCATTATCTTCCCAAAAGGTCCCACCAGGACACCTCACCATCAATCATCCATAGAATTTTCTGAACCAGAGTACCTTAGATAGTAACACTAGGTGCTCCCTCACTAGTGGTTGACATACTGCAAAACATTTCCATGTAACACCAAGTACTCCCTCACCTGTGGTTGATATACCGTGAAACATTTCCATAATTCATGACGTCAATCACATATGGGACCTGCCCTTCAATCAATCTGCTCATGTCATTAATGTGTGCATCAATGTCATAGAAATATCCCCAACCGTCTCCTCCATACCTGAAAAGCCAAAACAGTCAATTAAAATCCATAAGAAATAAATAATAAATGAGTAAACTCCAACAAAAATTGCAGATCAAAAGGTCTTTCAAACATAAACCTATTGCGCCTCTTGTTTGCTTCCTGCTCATCTATAACCTCCCCAATGTACTCACATACAAATGTACCATGCAGAATTGCTTCTCCTGCCCTGACTGCCCAACCCTGTAAATCAACATGGCATGACATTGATCTCAGACTCATAAGCACCATAAATAAAATAAGAATGTTACCTTTTTCTCAGTTTTGAAGACTTCTAATCTAACTTGTACACCATTCTGCAAAACCCTATTCTGACAGGATCTACTGCAGCTGCATGTGTGATTGCACTCATAGACCAAGTAACCCTCCTGTACAAAGGGTAATATAATTCAAGTAACTGATACAGGCCTAACCCAAAAATAAATAAATAAATAAATAAAACAGCTGAAAGTTGTATTCATCAAAAACCAGGGTGAACAGCCCTATTTCCCTGTCATCTAGCACTATTGAAGCTCCCAACATAAGATATTAATAACATTCTTTTACATGCTTTGAACAGAAATATATTCCAAGCTGATTAAAAATTACAAGAATCAGTGTTATTATAAATCTCTGCTGTATGGAGCATGAAATGGATAATTTCATACAAGCCAGGGATTGGCAACGGTAGAGAAAACGGCATTTGTCTAACTGATACTAAGTTAAACAAGTACAGGGTGACAAAGATATGCTGTTTCTAAAAGTGCATATCTGTTTCAGTCTTTCAGATATTATTTTGATTATATGCACATCTATATATCTGGAAGCACAGGTAGTTGTAAAACAAAATTATCATAAAAAGAAGGATGTTACTTGTAGTAGACAATGAGAACAATTTAAATTACCTCCAAAATGATCCGACCTTTCTCATCATATGGGAATCTGCCATGCATGGGCTTGCCATGTATATCCTTTGCATCTTCATAGTCATTATCAAAAAGGTACACATGATCACAGGCTGCAGGAGAGCATGTTGAATGCATGCAAGCACACCCCAACTGCAAACTCTGGACAGGAAAATGTGACTAGAAAAATAAATGATATCATCTTACTTGTGCGTGTACTCAAAGATAGATGGCGAGAGGACACTCTCAAGCTAGGTGCAAATGGTTTATTTAACAAGAGAATCAACCCCACATTCAAATGGTTGGGTGATAGGGTAGGGAGATGTAAAACATGGATATAATTATTAATTAGTCTAAATCAAGCTAATTTGCACAAAACTAAAATAAGCTAGATCAAGGAGGTTTAAACAAGGACTCAAATAAGCAGTGTGACAATACCTCTGCTTCAAGAGAAAGGGATGGATCAAGCAATGGTTTCCTGACATAAGTAAAGCTCTCCCAAGGCATAGAGTATGCAGTTATTTGTCCATCAGAACTATCTCGAGCAATGCGAAGGGAATCCAAAAGATTTTCATCCACTACACAGGTTATTGGAACTGATTCCTGTCCAAAGCTTATGTCATCACACAAGATGAAGGTCTTCAGTATGGAACTCTGTTTAAAATGCCGGGAATCAATAACACAGTGGCACTCATCCATCTCCCACTCATTGTTCATAGGATCTTCTGGGAGTGCAGATCTCAGTCCTGCTACATTCTCAGAGAGAGGCATCAAGGAAGACACCAGATGTGAGTTTGTAACTGGTTTGCATCCTTTAGGACAAATAAAACTCTCTTTATGCCACTCCACAAGAATATTATGTTCACTACAAAGTTTGGCTGCCTTCAGGTACACACGTTCAGGCAATAGTCCATATTTCTCCTCCAATGAGGCTTGGAGGCTTACTTTGCAGCATGCAGAGCGAGCAATAGATAAAATTTCAAGGTTACTTGGGCGTGGTTTTGTTTTCTGAATCTCAGAAAACAATATATTTGCGACAACTGAGCATTGAGATTCTGCCAATCTACCAAGACTTCCTGCCTCAGTTACACGAGATTGCAGTTTCATTTCCCCAGTGCTAACTGCATTTGATGCCTGGATGTGTTTCTTCATACTTGCACTGCCCCTGTTCCTAATACGATATGACGCTGATCCTAGACCTTTTCTAAATCTAGGACGGGTTAGTCTCCCTGATTTTAATCTATAAGCATAAAAACGGATACCCCTCTTTGAGGGGCGATGGCTAACAGAATTTGGCCCCATATGAGCAGCTTGATGGTGACGGCCTAGGTCAGGTAGCAAATCAAACTTCAACCCACAAAACCTACAAACAAACTTTCGAAAACCACCTTGACTCCCTGAGTTCTTATTATCTACAGAAATTGAATTGCCCAGCTCAAGTTTCTGCACAGAATCTTCACCCGCAGAGTGGTTATGCTGTTCAGCAACATCTGACAGCCTGAAATTAGCAGGATGAACACAGAGCACATGCAACCATAACTGCTCAGGGTTCCCAAAATGGCCACTACAAGGAATACACTGGAAAAGCATGCATTGTTCAACAAATTCCACATGATGCCTATCCTGTACATGTGTTTCAAGAACCTTCTTATTAGTAAAAGAATCAAGGCAGATGGCACAAGCATAACCTCTAAACAGCCATTGTGCTTCTTTTTTATGATTGTCCATCCAGTGCGTGCCAAGCGTTTGGTCATCCAAAAACTTTTCAGAGCAAATTTTGCACTTGATGATATTTTGTATGTCATGTTCACTATCAGTAGCCACTGGAACCAGAACTGCTTCTTTGACATAAGAGGAAACTTGTGTATCTTGGTCAGCATTAAAGCCCCAGAGTCTCCTCAGTCTCTCTATTTCACTGCAAACCAACTTCATCAAAAATTCCCCAACACTAACATCTTTAGAAGCTTCAGAAATGGCCCACTGAAGTTGGATTTCCTTAGGAACTGGGTTTCTCAGAGATAGGATACTTTTGAAGAGTCTGTAGAACAGCTCACACGCTTGATGTAAATGCAATTTTTGCTCCCGAGAGTAGCAATCCTTCAAAAGATCTATAAACACTTCTTTTGTAATTATCCTGCTCTTCCCATTCCTTGCACGTTTAAGCCAGCTTGGTAAGTGTTTTTCACAATACAAGGAATGCTTCTTTGGACTTTCCAGACAAGGATCACTGCCATCCAAGGGAAACGAGCCTATGCAGTGCAGCACCTCAGTGCTGTCATATTCGTTCCTGGAATGCCCAGGCATCTCAATCAACCTCCTTTCATTGGAGGCTTCTCCACCCAAAACTGAGATTGGATCCACTTGGAGGGGTGTTTCAACTTCTCCCACCAATACAATGTCTCTACAATTTGTCATCCCTAATCTGTTCACAATCTCCTCATGCTTTCTCTTAAGCTTATCGGGCAAACTCGAGGCTATATTCATATCATCATGGGGTCTATGTTTCTTGCAGAAAGTAGAACCATATAGAGAACGATGCTTGCATTTAGTACCAAGAGTAGTGGTACCTTCGCACATTGGTGAATCAACTGGGGGAGTTGCCACTGCTTTTGCAGCATTGCCAACGAAACGAGACGCCAAATGCACACAACAGTAAACATCACCATCATTTGCCCACCGTACACACTGCCTTCCCTTAGCTTCAATGAAAGCTATGCACTGCCGATTCTTAACACCAGGGTCCAAGGATTTCCTATCCACCCCTCCATTCACAGGTGTCATATCCACATCTTTAGTATGAATAACTTCAGAATTTCCAGCTTCAACTACAATCTCACCCCATCTATCAACCAAACTACCAGCAGAGTCTTTAATTGCAGTGCCCACCAAATCCTCACTAGGAGGCTCGGGTTCTAGTGTACAGGTATTTCCAATGCTTCGACCATCGAAAAATCCGGCATCAATCTCAACAGATATAGCCTGCTGTGAACCATGGGTGTCAACCTGGGAGGTATGTGACTCAGCACGACGAACTTCAAGCTTAGGTCTCTTCCTGCCAAGCTGAAGTCCCGCAGTCAAAGGACTATCCTTAGTCCGCTGCTCCATGTCTCCACCACAGGTAGTAGATGCGATGTTGAAAACCACTTCATAACTTCATGTTTCCAGTTCTTCATTTCAGAAACCAGCTCGGGCTGCACTGCTACATCTGAGAGTAAGCTAACTTCATCCGAGAGTAAGCTAACTTCATCCCACATAATAGAATCAAATAATTCCTGAATCCGAAAGGAATATGCATCAGCAATATGGGAAAAACAGCACAAATTTTACAAAAAGGATCAATTTTTTGTTACAGGTATAACGACTTGGTTAGTTGTAGCATTTCATCCTATTTCTAACTCAAGCTACTCAGAAAAACAACAAAAACTGCCCCATAAATAAACTGATGTATTGTAATTTCCAAAAACTAGTTACAAGTGTTCTAATACAAACTTCCATGAGTTGGACACACTGCACATCAAGCAACAGCCATATCCAAACCCATTCTAGGCATACGAACCAAGCTTAGGTTGGGTTGGATTCAACTTGGCAGCTTTGTCAAGTCAAATAATAAATGCTTCAATTTTAAAAATAAAAATAAAATAAAACAAAAAATTTTTGGATATCTCTAAAGCAACATCCACTCATAAAATCAACAAGTAGATAACCCTGACCAAAATAAGGCATCACTAGAAGTTAAACAACTATTGGGTAGGGAAAGAAAAGAGGTAGAAGTAAGTAAAAATCAAGTTAAAAATCAAATAAATAACTACACACAAAGTCATATAATATGTCACGTATGTAAATGGAATATTATATGGCCAAGGTTTAACCAATCGTATACTGGTACTTAAAAAATATGGGCCGGTGACGCCAATAGTGACGGAAGTGAAGGTGGTGATGTGATTATGTTACAATGGTGGTGGCAGTCACTCTAAATCAGCTCCAGCAGAGGAGATCACTTAATGAAGTACAGATGCTTCAGCAATGGGACAGTAGTAGAGCATGGCAAAAGAGAATGCTTGTACTCAATAAAAAAATAAATAAAATAAAATAATTAGCTTTCATCATAGAATAACTTCCTTTTTAATTTTATAATGTACGTTGTGCAGTCTTACGCATACTCTACAGTTACCTAACACATGCATGGGTTTATCAAAACATGCAAATGCAAAGCATAATTGTCAGAGATTGGAATCTGAAAAATAACTACTGGTTGGTTGTTTGGAATATCAAATGAAAGCAGAAATTTAAAGACAACAAAGAAAGAGACCAAATGCTCCATCGAATTTAATAGAGTGGTAAATCAATAAGCAGCCAAATCTGGGGATGTACCTCCCTCAGCATTTCAACAGACTCAGCACTATTTGTATTTTGACATTGTTGTACCCAAGAATGGAAAGAATGTTGAAGCCAGTCAGAATTTAAACAGCACTGCAGTATCATCTGCGAAATAAAACAAAGTGTTACCTCAACATTGACCAGAACTTAGTAGGGAAAGATCCCATGTAAATTACGTATAGAATTGGAATTTCATAGTCAACATGGTCCAAGACATTTATGAATAGCAGAATTGGAATATGCAGTATCCAAGACACATATGCAAGCTACATACACCTTGTGGTTGAAAGAAAATGCTACCTTAGCTCCCACTCCTGATAATCCTGTTTTTGTTTTCTTTCTTTAAGTTACTGCTTCTAACAACTAAACAAATGCAGCAAATAAATTCCACTTAATTAAACAGTAGATGCGTTTATAACACAAGAAGTTGAACACATTTGCTTCTGCATGGATAAAAGATGCTTTCATCATCATATATCACTTAGTCGAAAAATAATTTTATCAGTAATACCATGATGCAACATTTAAGATAGACAGTGTGGTTAACAAAAGGTAAAAGATTTAATTAAAATCTACAGACCCACACACATTGTGCAGTAGTGGACAGATTTTTTTTTCTTTCTTTTTCTTTTCTTTTTTTTCTTTTTTTTTTTTTTTTTTTTTGGAGGGGGTCGTTGTGCAGAAAAAATCACAATTATTCAAACAGAGGTTGGTTCAAACTTAAATGGAGTCAACAATTTTCTTATACCTCACCAGAAAATTACTAAATCTAAGAAACCACAATGAGAAGCACTACATCACTCTGGCTACATCAAAATTCTTATCCCAAACGTGAAGAACTCTCAAATGCCTTTGTTCTCAATGTTGCACCATTTGATTAAAGTAGAATTATCTAGTCCCGTAATGAAATCAACTATATGTGTAAGCATCAATGACTATATATTTACATATACATTCCAATTTTTGCCCTTAATAACCCTTCATTAGGCTATTTACTTCTCATTCTTACCTTTCATTGTAATAACAATAAATGATATTTACATTAGTTCTATCAAAATGTGCATGCATCCTTTTCCATTCTTGCAATTATATTATTGCCACCAACTTCAGAGTATTTTTTTTTTTTTTTTGTGTGGATAAATACACCAACTTCAGAGTATTAAAAGATGAAACATTAATTTATTCTATTTCTATTTTCTACTTACATATAACATTACTTAAGAAATAATGATCTTTATGTTAATCAGGTTATTTTTCTTCATCAATCCTTTGCGTCACTCAAGGCCTGCAACTTCTTGCAGATTCCACATATACATGTGCATTTCCCACTAAATTGTTCTATACATCATGCAAAACATATGAAATTAACATGAAAAAAAAAATGGAAGCATGAGATTCAGCACAAAGAAAAATGAAATTTCAGCTGAAACAGCAACTTAGATAGAGGATCTAAGGGTACCTATCTGATACTCTTAACGATATCCAAATGCAACAAGTAAAATGTGTGACAATTAATTTAACAAATGAAATAAAAAAATCAGAATAAGTATCTAAGTTAATCTCAACAAATTAATGAAACAAAATGAAAAAGAAATCATTAAAACTCAACAAATGCCTTCATCTTAACCATTTAATAAAAGGAAGCAAGGAAATTGGTTCCTATGATGAGAAAACAGGCGATAGAGGAATACAGCATCCATTAAAACTGTGGAAAAATCTGATTGGAACTGAGTCAGCTAAAAATTATTATTATTCTCCAGTCAAGCTTTGTAAGCCATAATTTTTTATGAGTCATATTTAAAGTTACACAATTAGTATATTTAATGTAAGACAATCAGTATTAGAAATAATTATTTCTATAATAATCGTGTAAAGGGACCACTGGTTAAGTGGTTAAAATTCGGCCTAATAACCTTGAGATTGTGGTTTCGAATCTCAGGGCAGCCATTTTGTTCATAATTGTCAAAATTTAGGTCTTAAGCAATCCACCCCTCTTAGACCCCATTAATGGGAACTAATTTTAAACGTGTTTAAAAAAAAATCCCCACGAGGCCTTCATCTCAACTACTTGCGTGTTAGCTAAATGCATCCTTAATCTCCTGTCAGCCTTTACATAGTCCTACTTTCTTATGACTCATACGATAAAATACATAATTTTTATTGAAATTTTAAAAAGCTTTTTTCAATTTATTGAAATTTAGAAAAATTCCAAACCTAATTTCATGGATTTGAAAATTTCACTTCTCACATTATGTCAGAAACTTAGGCCAAGTTTGGCATTCTTAAAATAATTCAAAAAGTCAAAAAGTCACTATCTTATTTAAGTCACATCATCTTATTTAAGTCACATCCTTCTCTATCACATCACTTCAAACCCAACCCATACCCATACCCAACCCATATTTCATAAAAAGTCAAAAAGTGCACTTATTTAGTCTTCCCAAACTTGACCTTAGTTGCACACGAAGTGGGGCTGAACAGAGGCAGCAGAGTGAGGGCATGCAAAAGCGTACAAGGTTGGAAATGCCTAGGAGAGCAATTATGTATTATATAGATAAAATATACTATAAGAAATGGTTTTTTCTTAATTATAATATAAACATTAATTACTAAATGTCTACAGTAATATTAGCATAACAAGTTCTCATTACAAGAGTAACAATTGAACACTAATAACACATTCTTCCTCCTCAGTCCTCACATACCCCAAATTGAAAAATCTATCAAAAAATCCTCATCCTTTAATTTCTAAGAGGAAAACCAAAATCTTGGATACAAGTCTATTCTCTACAAATAAATATTTGTTCTCTACATATTTTCTTTTGTATTGGTAGTATTTCTTTTGTTTTTTTGGGATTCATATGTTTGAGAGCGGTCCAATCCCAGTTGGAACTGCAATTCTATCTCAACGGGAATGCTATTCTAACTTGATTCATGCTTCCCAGTTGGAACTGCAATTCTATCTTGGCAGGAATGCTATTCTAACTTGTTTCATGCTCTAAACCGCAGAATCACAGTTCTAGAGCAGAAACATCATCCTCAGTAAACAATTCCTGCAACTAAGGTGATCAAGCCATAGTTATGCAGCATAGACGATCATAATTTTCCCCACTATCCGTTGCACGTGCATTCCCCTTCGACCTCAGTACTCCATCACCATCCATTGTCAAGAAACTTCATTATGAGGATTCACCCCAATGCACACATTTGCTTTAGTATTTCAATACCAGATACTGCTGGCAAGTTTTTCTGAAAGTATCTATAAGGCATATAAAGCTAGATAGAAACTAAAGAAGTATAAATTCTCCCAATAAAATGGGATTTAAACTACATACTAAATAAGGAAACACATTTGATGCCTTGCAATATTCAAGTAATGAAAATCAAACAAGGATGGCGAACATATCAAGCTTATCAATTGGAAAAAACAAAAGAATGTGAAGAAAACAGAAAAGAACACATGTTCACATTTCTACTTTTCTATCATTTAGCAATAGAGAGGGAGTTACACTCTGAAGTTTCAGAAGCATCCTTCCAAGATCAGAATAACACTTGCACTGGGAAGCCTCCATTGCAAATTCCTCCCAAACCATCACACTGCGAGCAGTCTCTACCAGAGCCTAAATATGTTTGGAGGATCTCGATTAAAAATGGATTCAAGATTAGGAATAGGAAAAATAAATAAAAAAGAATCACCAATCAAACACCTTGGTATGTAACTGGTCAATAATATTTAGCATGCCAACAGCCAGCTTTTGCATAATAAACCGATGGGCAAGAGTCAAATCTTTCACCAGTTTCACTCCAACTTTGTGGGTCTTATATGCAATGGGCTCCGAAAATTCATTAATTGGTCGGACAAGTAGCACATCTGCCCAAGAGTAATTTCTTGTGCGTGGAAAAAATATCACAAGATACTTTTTCCTGTCATGAGTTGGTTTTGCTTTCACTGTTGACAATGGCCAGTCTACCCTGGCACATCTGATTCCTGCTTGCCACTTCCCTCTCCACTATACTTGGAAAAACAGAGAGATAAGAACACAAAAATAAAATCAGCACTTGTATTCATAAGTTACTGCGATCAAAAATTTGATGCAAAAGCTTAAAGTGATATTGTTTACAGGCAGTAACAGCAGAAAAATAAAAACACTGATACAAAAGAACATAGTAATACAGACATGAGAGTTGATCTGATTTTCTGGAATTAGACCACCTTTCAGACCATCTAATACAGCGGATATCAAAACCATGTGAAGTTTCCACCTCTTCATCTCTACCTCACCCGCCGTCATTAAATATTTGTAATCAAACCTCAAATCCACAAGGAAAGTACATAAAAGCAACAGCATCCCAGAACTATCAAACTTGTATATGTGCACTACATTAATTAGAGTTATTGATACTGTAAAAGAGACAAGCTAGTAGTCAAAAAAGCAACAATGTTAACACATACCTTGACCCAAACAGCCAAAGGTTCATCATTTTCCAACCACTTGGGTTCTGAAAGAGAAGATTCTCCCTCCTGGATACTTGGAACTCCACTATCAATGGTATCCACTATTAAATCACAGGTCTCAGAGGCCAGGCAAGGTTCTGTGCAAAAATCCTGTCCATTCAAGTTCTCATCCTCAGAATCATGAGAATCACAAGAAAATTTGTGGCCCTCAGCCTCAAATTCAAAATATGAAGCTCCATTATAATGGCCTTCAGAACTGGGCAATTCATCAACAGTCCATTGAGCTTCCCCTTGTCTCTCTTCCTGAGGCCCTTCAACATTTAGCACTAAGTCATTCACTTTAACATCAGCCACTTGAACCTGTTCTCCATGTTCAAGGCAGTTTGATTCTCCGTCATACATGAAAGTTGTTCCTGAATCCTGTTGAGGACAATCAGATTCCCCAACATAATATATGCCAGAACAAGGAAGCACTTCCATAGTTGTGCGCTAAAATCTGTAATGCCATATACTGTTTGTATTATCACTCACCTCCGCTGTTCAAGGAAAGCTCAACCACATGGAAAAGTCAGACTTAACCATTATGCAATAATAAAGGATAAAACTCAACATAGAAGCAGAAAATATGTAATTTGTACTATGTGAAAAGAACCTAATCAATCATCATCTGGTATGTAAACTGTATTTATCATCTGTGTATTCGTACAAGTTTCAAAGTGGTGCTATCTTTACAAACTAATGAAGATACATTCTTGGACCAAAAAATTGTCAAATCATTGGAACCAAACTTTAAAGTCTAAAAATCTACAAAACATGTTCACATTTGGATCTGGCCTTTGTAAATATTTAAACAATCAGAAAGAAATTATCAGAGGCATACTGTGCATGCAATTACCAAACCAAACCTGCTGTGGCAGTAGAGCTCCTTCCAATGAGAAACAATGAAATGAAAGATAATAATAGACATTTTGAGCTTTTAGAAATTGTTGGAGAGAGGATAATCTCCCCACCCTTATTAACTTCAGCACCCTTTGATGTCACTTTCATGAGCACCAAAAATGTTTTCCACTTCCTATTAGTCATACTAATGTTTTGTCAACAAAATCTAAGACAAACCCAGAAATGAACTTGAATATTTATTAAATTAGAACAGCCCATGAGTCCATGTCCGCAACTAATCAATTCCAAGTCCACCCAACTTCAGGATTTTAATCATAAATTAATCAACAACCAGGAAGCACAAATTGGCACCACAGTATCTTCATAAACTTCCAGGTTCAACTACTATGAATAAAAACACAAAATCAAAACACCAGGATTAGACAATCACTTTCCATTATGAAATTTATTTTTTGAATGCCAGGCATATTAAATTAACTTTGTAGAAGGAGAATGAATAAGTCTCCAAAGTTGCAACTAACAATGTTGAAGAACAAACACTCCAGAAGTGTAAGTACTCAAACCAGATCTCCGTCACTGTCGAAACCAAAGTAAAAAAGGTTTCTAACTATCATGCTGAAAATCCATGAACTGCACCACAAAACATTCATGCCTTTTTATTAAGAATGCATCGTAATATGTTATCATGTTATGTATAATGCAACCACCATCAAACCAAACCAAATAAGAAACAAAAAATAATATTATGTAAAAACAAAAACACAAAAAAAATAAATAAATAAATACAAAAATTAATATTATGTAAATGAAATTCCCTGTTCAATCTGAACAAATCCTTTCAACAACCTATGCTCCTTTACTTCGTCTGAAATGATTGCATATGCAAGAAAAAAGCCTTCTTTATTCTAACAAATCATTTATATATATGTATAAATGCAGACTTTTGTGATTATCCCCTGCCATTGTCACAAGATTTTCCAGGTACTTAACAATATCCTAAAAAGTCAATACCAAGTGATTCCCAAACCCAATTTGTCTAGAGGCTTACAAATTTCAAAAGTTACGACAGCTATAAGTACATTTGCATACAGATCTGCACAGAAGTTTGTAGTACATTTAGTTCAACAAGAATGGACTGAACCCATGGTCCCACCAAATAAGGTTCAACCAAATATCAAAATTTCTAAAAACAGGTGAAAATCAATAGACAGAAGAACCGATTGAAATGCCAACAGTTACCAGTGTTGTAGGTCTTAAATAACAAGAACTGTGTGGTAAAAGAGGAGATTAAAAAATATTTTGCAAGTATATGGTTGCTCAAATAGGGAGACACACGGCATAAATTAAGACCACAAAGTGAATCCATGAAGACAAATGATCAGTTAAAATGCCAGTTAAATTTTTTTCTTCTTTTCCCTTATGTTGATTCCTTATCAATCACTCCTTCCAGCAAACTGAAAGGATTGAAGATATATTTGGTGGAGTTCTAACTGCACCTTGTGACACTGGCATCATTAAACAGTTGTGCTGAGGAAAAATACATACATTAATTACCAGCTCCATATCTTCATTGGAGACTAGATTTTAATTTATGATCACATGCCATGGATTAACGAAATTATAAATTTACATTAAAAAAAGAAAAAAAATGCTCATCTCCCTAAATAAATAAATTTAGTGTAAACTACCAATAGGTCCTTATAATTGAATTTAATTCTCATCAAGTCCTATCGAAAATAAGTCCTAATCAAATTGTCGCTAAAAATAATTTTTTGTAACAATTTTGTGCATGTCACTAAAAATTGACAGTGAGTGGCTTTTTTTTCACAGTTTTTATAAATTGTCGCTAAAATTACAATTAATGACATTTTTCCGTGACGAATTTTTCAAATTGTCGCTGAAAGTTGGAACTTAGTGACTTTTTTTTGTAATAAATTTTTTAAACTGTCTCTAAAACTTATAATTAGTGGCATTTTTTTGACAATTTTAAACTGTTGCTGAAAAGTAGCAATTAATGACATTTTTTTAATAGTGTGATAAAAAACGTCATTAATTCTCAAAGGACCAATTCGATAATATGTCCACCTATTAAGACCAACACGTAAGTCCCCATAAATTTATATTAATAAAAAAACCCACCAAACCAAAAAAAAAAAAGAATGCTACTAAAAAAATTTTATTGCTTCAGAAAATAAGAAATACAAAACTAGAAGCTTGCTCATATAATCTAAACTTTCAAGGCAGAAACTTTTCCCCTAGACAAGTAAAAAGAAAAAGAATATGTATCTGAATTTACCTAAAGCTGCCAAATTCCTTCCATAAAGACTGCAGTAAATTTAACATCGACCAATTCATCACATAAAACATCAAGTTAACCAACCAAGCTACTGTAAAATGATCAGCTAGCCCTATAAAACAACAGCAAAGAAACACATCTTATAATTAACTCGACATCCCTGAAAATAAATAAATCCTGACACATGCTTAGGTAAAAAAGAAAAGCAAGAAATATATATAGAGAAACAGAAACAAATAGATATATATATATACACACACACATGTGGGGTGTGTCAATTGAAAAATCATGGATCAAAACGTCTTGGCATTCCATTACATGCAAAATTGCAACTTTTCTAGAATCTGTGAAAAATAAATGCAACAATCTCATTCGTCCAAAATCTCAGTTACCCATTTAAGGATCTTTAAATTGCAATGATTAATAGCAGAAACCCTAATCCACATGATCAAATTAAAAAAAAAAAATCATTAAAACCCTACATTATCTTAATTCAGGGGGAATTCAGAATAGCCAACACGAATCAACAATTAATGGACAGATCATCAACGTGTAAAACAGGGCTAGACCTAAATTCAGGCAGTGGATGACCCAAGAACAAAGAGGTGGGTCCGGATCGAAAAAGTTACAAAACACTGACCCATGTAACCAAAAAAAATCACAATCATCAATATCCTAAGAAACGTTTGAATTAATTTAACCAATTGAATGAGTGAAGGGTATTATCCATGTTTTCTGGTTAATTGTGTGTTTGTCTTTTTTGGGTATGACAAATTTGGAGAAGGTGGAGCTAGGTCACACACAGAATATGACTATACAATCAATGTTACATAATATATATATATATATATATATATGCAATGGCATACTAAGGAGAAAAAAAAAAAATACAGATGAGCCTAAGGAGATGGGTATATAATGTACCTGAAGATCAACTTTTTCCCATTGTTGTTGGTATGGAGGTGAAATTGTGGGATGTGGGTGTCTCTAATTTTTTTAATTTCTCTCACTATATATGCCCTAGTAAGTGAGTGATATATATGGGATGTTGTGACTGACCAGATTTTTTGTATGAGAAAAAGGGGTTTGGGCGTGTCAAGGTCCCAATATGAAAATTGATAATCAAAAAATTGTAGAGAGAGAATGGTGTGTGAGAGAGAGAGAGAGAGGGTACGAAGGAAGTGGTCTGGTAAAAACAAGGAAAAACCTAATAGAGACTGATTGGTTGTTGGTTTGTAATATGGTATTGTATGAGGCTGGGGACGGGGATGAAGTGCCCTTGTTAGTTGGTGGTAAATTTCGGGTTAAAATTAAGAATTTCATATATAATATTATATTTTATTTTTTTAAGAAATTCGAATATGTAGGCATCTGGATGGGTTATGATATTCCATCGGGCTGGTTGACCCCACCGAATTAAAAAGTGGTTCGATGCCACAGTCACCGTCGATTGTGATACAAATATGTTTGATTTTTATTTTTATTAAATCAATGAAAAAATAATAATCATAATAGCTTTTTATTTATAAATAGTAAATAGTATGTTAATATAATATTTTTTTAGTGCTTATGAAGTAACACATATTTAGCAATGATGTTTGATTGCGGAATTAAAAAAGGAAATTTTAAATGAGATTATATAAATTACATTTATTTAATTAATAATTTTATTATTTTTATAAAATGAGAGTAAACCTCCCATAGGAAAGGCTAGTCCCACCCTTTGAGAGGATTAGCAATCAAACGGGACTCCCAATCTCATAATAATTTTCTCAACAAATATATAATGAAAAAATTATCAATCAGTGATAATTTTAAAAATTATTATAAATTTATAAAAAAAATTTTATAATTATTAATATTTATAATATTTGTCACTTATTTATAATTATTTTTTTATGACACCACTATCTTATTATTTCTCCCTATATACATAAATATTTACTACCATCTAAAAAAAAAAAGAGCTTACCGATAGATTCCAAACACAAAGTTCAAAATCCATCTAATCCCAAACAAAACACTTATACCAATTAGTTTTTAATATTTATAATTTACCAAAAAAAATCTTTTTTCTTTTTTAAATTTAAAAATACTGCTATATCCCATCATCGTCGAACTTCCGTCACACGGTCACTGAAGACTTATCGGAATATTCAACATCACCGGAAAGTTGCTAGAGTATCACCAAAAATTCACGGGAGTATCGCCAGAGTGTTCTAAACATCACCAGACGCCACTGGAATGTCTAGAATGTTCATTGAATATCAAGAATATCGTCGAAAACTTATTGAAATGTCTAAAATATTGTCAGGAAAAAAAATTAATTGAGAAATTAGAGCAAAAAAATAACAAAATGTGCTAAATATTGATAAACTGAAAGAAGAAGAAAAAAACATAATAATAATAATAAACAGCAACAATGGGAAAAATACATATATATTATTTTTAATTTTTGTAGGGTTTAAATAAATAATCTCCAATTTTGATCAAACTGAAAAGAAAACTTTGAAACTATATAATGTCATAATTTCAAAATATGATTCTATTAAGTATTTTATTCTTATTAATCAAACTAAAAAATATGTTATGAAATTATAAATTTTTACAATTCTAAATAAAGTTATGAAACTGTAAAATTTTACAGTTCTAAAGAATGATTCATTTTAGAACCAAAAAAATTGAAACTGTAGAATTTTACAATTTTCACCGCCTGTAACTAAAGTTGAAAACAATTTGTTCATAACTTGACAATTTTCTCCATTAAAACAGAAAAATAGAAATGTGTAATACAGAAAAAGTAAAAAAAAAATGAGATATTGAAGGAAATAGACAAATATAAAGAGAGACTTGTACTTTGACAATTATTTTTAATTTAGATATAGCAAAAGTTGACATAAATCTATTCAAATTTGATGTAAATACATTAGATTTGAATAGATCTACTCATCTTCGTCGCCGTCAGTAAGCACGAAGTAAGAAGTCAGTACTCGGTGTTTGCATATGAACCCCAATCAATGGTGGTCGCCGGTGATTGTAGATTAGAAAGAGAAAGATGTTACAATGTATTTAAATAAATAAATTTTGTTTGTGTACTAAACAATAAACAGAATACAAAAGAAAATAGAAAAGGAAAAAGATATTTGATTACAAAAATCAAACTAAAAAATAAAAAATAAAAACAGATTTTTATTTTGTTACAAAAACAAAATCAAATCTGATTTAAATAAATAATAATAAAACAGAAAATAAATTAACAACTTACTTGATTAATTTCTTGAACAAACTTTTGATCAAGTCCAGTGTTTAACACTGTATCCTTAAGACAGATTTGTCCTCTCTACGATATTTTCAGATATGCGGACGTCTCTCTCCCAGGATAAAATGATCAACAACGAATAAATGCAGCATTACAATTTATTCGCACAACGAACACACTAAGTGTATATACTCTTCTCACAGAAAATTAATGTAGTTAATACAGCAAAATATGCAGAGAGCAAAAACAGAAAATTGGACAAAAATTAGTGTGAAAATCAAATGAGGACTTGTCTTATTTATAGATATAGTGGCACCCTTTTATTTTGAATTGAACAGATACTGAACCTGTTGGATTTGAATTTGGACTGTTTGGGTTCAAAATTTAAATTAAGACAGATAAAAACTGTATTTGAACAGTTTCAAATCTGTACAGAATTTCGAATCTATTTGTACAGAAACCGTGAGGAAGTGCAAAAATTGAATTTGAATTTTCTAACTGAAATTTAAATTTAAACGGTCATAATTTATTTTCCAAAGATAAAAAATAAATTCAAACGTTTTTTACCCAAAAAGATTAGTATTAGGCCAGACAAGCCCAGAACGGACAACGGCGCGTGCGTGTGTTTATTTTGGGTCTAATGGATCTAGCCCATTTTGCCCATAACCTCCCTCTCTACAAAACTTGGGTGCCCCTTGGGGCCTACCCCAAGTTCTAATTCCAAGCCTTATAAACCCACTCAAAATTTCCCACCAAATCAATATGGGACAAGCTATAATTCAAACCTTAAGGAATTTTCACCAAAAACTCCATTTCCATATAGCTCACTTTGGCTTCAATTTCCCATTGACCCGATAATGGTTTTTAGCAACCAAATAATACTATGTGAATCACAACGCGGCATAGAACGCGTTACCATTTTGTCACGACCCAAACCCGCCCCTGTAGGTTTGGCACCGTAACCGGCCAGTAATCCGTAGATTACCAAAGGCCTTTGTACAGATTAGCAGTTAATAAGGGCTGCGGAAGCAGTAATACATAATAGACAAGGTCCAATGAACTGTGATAACGTACATGGGACGGAATATTTCAAAACTTATATGTATATATGCATAAACATGCCAGTTCAGGTACACAATATTTACAACATATACAACCCAAGACCTGTCTAACAAAACATGTACAGAGACTAGCATAAAATACAAAAACAACCATAGCATTAGGCTTCGATCGGAACCTCCTCGGGAGGTACAACGGTTGGCTGACAAAACAGTGCAGAAGGCCGTCAACTCTGGCCCTGATCATGTGTCGTCTCGCCTACATACATAATATAAACTGTGAGCGAACGCCCAGTGAATAATAACAGAGTAAAATGGTTTTAATGAATGAGTCCATACAGATTCAGAAATCATAATTCAGTTCACATCAAAATCATATTTGTCCAGATCATGTTCAGAAATCATAAGTCATGCATAAGCATACGTGATACATTCATTAGCTCTCACAGATACAGTTGACCCATAAAGGGACGGCCATAAAGGCAAACAGTTGACTCACGTGCACGAAGACGATACAGTTGGCTCATGAGACGTACAGTTGGCCCATAAAGGGACGTAAGGATCCATAAACAGTTGACTCATGAGACGTACAGTTGGCCCCTTAAAGGGACAAACAGAACATATTTGAGGCTAAGAACGTCACGAATACATTTCAGAAAACATTGGACAATCATTCATTCATACAGAAATATCATTTCAGAAACAGATCTTTTTTATCACATAGAAAGTAGATACAATTAAACATAACTTTACTAAGTTATTACTCACAATTGATCTTGAATCAGACAGACGAAGCAGATAGGTCAAACAGGACGCGCACGTGACCTACATAGCACATAACAGACACACACTTGAAACACACGTTCTAATTATACGAAACTTAAGTCGTTGGTTCTTAGTGTGTTTCTACCCTTTAATCCTCACTATAAAGTCTTAAACATGGCCTAGGAATGCCTAGGATGAAATGAAGATGCAAAAATGTCTTAGAAAATATTCTTCAGAATTTTCAGAAAAACAGGGGTCCCGCTCGAGCGTGGGTTTCCCTCGCTCGAGCGGACATGAAAACAAAGGTATCGCTCGAGCATAAACTTTACCGCTCGAGCGGTCTGCAAAACATGATAAAAGTACTGGATGGGTGAAATTCATGCTCGACGAACGCTCGACCCCCGCTCGAGCGTGTGACTCAGGTTCCTACTCGAGCGTTTACTCCACCGCTCGAGCGGACTGTAAAACAATGCAAAGTGCTGAGAGCATGAATTCCACACTTGAGCGCCAGTTTCTCTGCTCGAGCGTGAGTCCAAATTCTGGAAATTCCATATTTGAAGCTCAAGCTCAAAACCAAGTTTTAATGCACCAAATTCGATCCTCTTGGGCTAATTTTCTGGAAAACTCTTGAAAACTCATAGTACAACATGTTTCAAAGCTCAATTTGTAAAATTAAAGCCCAAGGGTGAATCAATTAAGCACCATTTCAAATAAAACTTCAAGAACATGATGAATATGTAACATGCATGAATTTGAACAACTTCAAGGCTTTAAATACTTGTTCAAAAGAGTCAATTTCCTCAAGAACATGATGAATTCATGGACTACAACAATAATATGGACATGCATGCAAGAATTTCCATGAAGACAACTCTAAACTTCAAGATATGCACATGCATGCATGATTTAAGTTTCAATTCAACAATCTAAACCAATTCTTGACTTTAATCTCTAGACTTCCATGTAACATGTAACATAAGACTAGAATTCATAAACAAGAAGGTAATCATCCTACCTTAGGTCCTCAATGCAAGATATACAAGCTCAATTTGCAAACTATACTTCAATTCTTCAAGTTCTCTAAGCCAATTCACAATAAAATCAAGCTATCTCCTTTCTCCCTCTCTCTAGTCGGTTATGGGTCTCAAAAAGGTCTGAGGAAATGTTGTGTAATCAAGTGTAATACAAGCCTCAAGGTGTAATACAAGTGGCCCACTAGATGGCACTAAGGTAAATAAGTCAAACTATGTAATTCATCGTTATTTAATCCAATTTAATAATACCAGATCACATTTCAACTAAATTTACCATAAATTCACATAAAATCTAACATGAAACATTAATCGATTTTGGAATCGGGCGCCGATAAGGCTTTCAATTTGCAAATTAAAGTCAAAGACATGAACAGATCGTCCTACACCGAACAGATAGAAACACATAAATAATGCAATACATATGCAAATTAATCCCAGATTCCTTCTAAATTACTGTTAGGCATAATTAATCACGTTTTAGCATTAATCTGAGGTCGGGGTTATTATACATTTTGACCTGCAAAATTCGGCGCATGGGTCCCACTTAAAAATTAGACCAAAGTTTAGAAAAAAAATATGTTTTTCCAGATTTTCCCAAAACCATTTTTAACAATCCCCTACATGAATGAAATTTGCTGACAACAGAAAATGCAACAATATGCAGAATTTGTCGAAAGAGTATAAATCGAAAATATCTTGCATCAGGATAGGTAGCTTTCGGCTTTAAACCTTTCCTAGTGATAACCTATCGGACTTACTAGCTAACCAATGGACGCGATGCCTTGAATTGTTCAGCCATTTGTGTAAGCCAAGACAATAGATTTCATACAAAATATCTTCTGATACATCGTGGTTCTCACGGTTGTGTTCATTTTGGCCTTGAACGCTCCTGGTTGTTCGTGAGTGCTTTTAGAGAATTTAGCCTCTTCATTCTCATAAAACCGATCCCAGTTCGACACTTATATAGGTGATTCTTATTGTGAGTATCTTTTATACTCGTCTTGATTTTATGCCTAAATCAAGATATAAGTAATCATTAAAAGTTAAGTTTATCCTTAGACCCCTGCATACAACACATGTTGCAGATATCACTCTCACCATAGGAATGGGTTGGTGATTTCTGGCGAGCCACATTTAACTTAGTTGTCCCTTTGAACTTAGTTCTTGGAATCTCCAGTCATATAAGTAAGGTTACCATTATGATGACTCTTATGTAATAGGGTTTAAACCCATCCCCTTTGATGAACTATACACTTGCTCTTTTGTCGAACCTTTTGTTAACGGATCCGCAATATTCTCTTTAGATTTTATATAATATTGAGATTATTCCATTTGACAGCAATTGCCTTACGGTATTATGTCGACGACGAATATGTCGTGACTTACCATTATACATATGATTATGTGCCCTGCCTATTGCAGATTGAGTATCACAATGAATACAAATAGCTGGCACAGGTTTTGGCCACATTGGAATGTCTTCTAAGAAGTGACGAAGCCATTCTACTTCTTCTCCTGCTTTGTCTAAAGCAATGAACTCAGATTCCACTGTGGATTATGCGATGCATGTTTGTTTCGTGGACTTCCAAGAAACAGCAACACCTCCCAGAGTAAAGACATATCCACTAGTGGATTTTGAATCTTTAGTATCCAATATCCAATTGGCATCACAATAACCTTCGAGTAATGCTGGATATCGAGTAAAGTTCAAACCATGATCAAGGGTAAATCTTAGACATCTAAGAACCCGAATGATCGCTTTCCAATGGTCTTCTCCGAGATTACTAGTGTACCTACTCAATTTACTGACAGCATAGGCTATATCAGGACAAGTACAAATTCATTAGGTACATTAGGCTTCCAATGATTTGGGAGTATTTTAACTGAGATACCGCATCACTTTTATTTTTCGATAAATAAAAACTGATGTCTACAGGTGTTCTAGCTACATTCATATCATCCTTGATAAATTTACCAAGAATTTTCTCAATATAATGTGATTGAGATAATGCATATCCGTCAGATGTTTTAGTAATTTTCATTTCTAATATTACAGTTGCGACCCCCATATCTTTCATATCAAATCTTGTATTCAGGATTTACTTAGTTGATTTGATCATGTTTTGACTGCTTCCAATGATAAGCATGTCATCCACGTAGAGACAAACTATGACATATCCTTGATCAGTGTTTTTAACATAAACGCACTTGTCATATTCGTTTATCTTAAACCCATTAGTAAGCATAGCATGATCAAATTTTTCATGCCATTGCTTAGGTGCTTGTTTTAATCCATAAAGAGATTTTACAAGCCGACAAACTTTCTTTTTTTTCCCTGGCACTACAAACCCTTCAAGTTACTCCATATATATCTCTTCATTTAGATCACCATTTAAGAAAGCTGTCTTCACATCCATTTGATGTATCTCTAAATTATACAACGCTGCTATGGTAATAAGTATGCGGATAGATGTTATTCTTGTCACAGGGGAATATGTGTCAAAATAGTCCAGACCTTTCTTTTGTCTGTAACATTTTATTACAAGTCTTGCTTTATACTTGTCTATTGAACCATCTGTTTTCATTTTTCTCTTGAATATCTATTTATATCCAAGAGGTTTAGAACTTGATGGAAGATCCACCAATTCACAAGTATGATTTTTCATAATGGATTCAATTTCATTATTAACAGCCTCTTTCCACAAAAGTGCTTCAGAGGACCTGTCATTGCTTCCTTAAAGCTTTGAGGTTCATTTTCTAACAGGTATGTCAAAAAGTCTGGACCAAAGGATTTTGATGTTCTTGCTCTCTTACTTTGTCTTGGTACATCATCAGTTAAATCCTATTAGTCAAGACCATTACTAGTCTCTTGTGTTTGATTATCATTAGTCTCTTGACTTTGTGTACAATCATAAGTTCTTTTCTGTGAACTTAATTCCTGTCCTTTCTTGTAAGGAAAGATATGTTCAAAAAACACAACATTCCTTGACTCTATAATAGTATTTACATTTATATCAGGTATTTCTGATTTTTAAGTCAGAAACCGATATGCATTACTATTCTGAGCATAACTAGTAAACACACAATCCACTGTTTTTGGTCTTATCTTAATCTTTTTAGGAATAGGAATTTCTACCTTTTGCCAAACACCCCCACACTTTTAAGTATTTATAGAAAGGTGGTCGACCTTTCCATAATTCATAAGGAGTGTTGTTGGATTTCTTGTGAGGTATTATGTTAAGAACATAATTAGCAGATAATATTGCTTTCCCTCACAAGTTCTGCGGTAAGCCTGAACTTAGTAACATGGCATTCATCATTTCTTTAAGGGTTCTATTCTTCCTTTCAGCAATTCCATTTTGTTGTGGAGAATAGGGTGCTGTAGTTTGGTGAATAATGCCATGTTGTTCACAAAATTTATTTAAAGGTGCATCATATTCACCACCCCTATCACTTCTAACCATTTTAATGATTTTTCCAACTTGATTTTCAACTTCTGTTTTGTAGAGTTTAAACATTTTTAAGGCTTCATCTTTGCTTCTAATGAAGTATACATAACAATATTTTGTGTAATCATAGATAAATGTTATGAAATACTTTTTGTTTCATCTAGTTTGAACAAATTTAAGATCATATACATCAGTATGAATTAATTCTAGAGGTTCGATTTTTCTTTCAACCGATTTAAATGAAGCCTTAGTTAGTTTCGTTTCTATACAAATTTCGCATTTGTGATTAGGATCAATTTCAAACTTTGGTATATAATCCAAACCAATAAATCTACGTAAAGCATCAAAATTCACATGTCCTAATCTACCATGTCATAAATTCGACTCACGAATATAAGCAAAAGATGTGTTATTCTTATTCATAGCAAGTTTTGGTACAACCGTCATTACATTCAATTTGAAGAGACCATCACTCATGTATCCCTTACCAACATACATACCACTTTTTGTTAATACAAATTTATCAGACTCAAATACAAGCCTAAAACAATTTTTACTTAACAAAGAGTTAGAAACTAAATTCTTTCGGATGTATGGTACATGCAATATGTTGTTGAGGGTAAGTTCTTTCCCTGATGTCATCTTCAAGATCAGTTTTCCTTGTCCAGCCACAGTAGAAGTAGAAGAATTTCCCATGAAAAGTTGTTCACCATTTGCAGCCTCATTGTAGGTAGTGAACATCTTCTTGTCTGCACATATGTGACGAGTTGCCCCAGTGTCAACCCACCATTCCTTGAGATTTCCAACCAAATTAGCCTCAGACACCACAGCAAAGAAGTTGATGTCATTTATCTCGTCAGAGATGTAATCTAATTCTGTCACATTGACTTGATTGGTGGTCTTCTTGCTTGTACTTCCGCGATCCTTCTTAGGGCGGCGACAGTTAGAAGCTCGATATCTAGTCTTGCCATAGTTATAGCATTTTCCTTTAAACTTCTTGTTGCCATTATTGTCGCCTTGTTTAGGACCATCTCCAGTAAACTTCCTCTTTTTGTTATGTGGTTTGTGCACTTGTTTAACTACATTAGCCTTAGACTCAATAGGATTTTTTCCATTCCTCTTTTCAGCCTTTCGGTTATCTTCCTCAATTCTCAATCTTACAATTAATTCATCCATAGTTATCTCCTTGCGTTTATGTTTTAAATAATTTTTGAAATTTTTCCAAGCCAGTGGTAACTTTTCCACTAAAGCAGCGACTTGGAACGACTCGCTAAGAGACATACCTTCAGAATGAATATCATGTAAAATTATTTGAAAATTTTGAACTTGAGAAATTACCGTTTGGGAGTCTACCATAACGAAGTCCAGAAATTTACCGACAACAAATTTCTTTGTGCCGGCATCCTCTGTCTTGTATTTTTTTTCCAAAGAATCCCACAATTCTTTTGCTGATTTCAGAGGACTGTAAACATTATACAGCATGTTGTCAAGGGCATTGAGGATGTAGTTTCTGCACAGGAAATCAAAATCCTTCCAAGCGTCTACAACGGCAACAACTTGTCGATCACTTTCATCCTCTCTAAGTACTGGAATCTCTTCACGGAGAAACTGGGTCAAATTTAGAGTTGTAAGATAAAACAACATTTTCTGCTACCCTGTTAAATTTTTCCTGTTTTTCTCCATGATTTATTAGAACTTCAATATGGTTCTGGATAGGGATCGGAGTTGGTGTAATATGGAGTACCACTTCTAGTTGCAGTTTCAGTTGCATAGCCATAATCTGATTACAAAAATCAGAAAAAATCAAAACACAAATTAATTTTCTAGTTACTAAAACCAGAAAATAAATTATAACACAAAATAATTTTATTTTCCTTGTTACTAAAACTAGAAAAATAAAATGCCACAATAATTTTCTGTAACACAAATTAATATTCTACAATTGTTAATGACACCAGTATATTACTACTAGTTGTCAAAGAAAATAGACAGTATATTACTACTATCTGTCAAACAGTATATTACTACTATTTATTTTCCAACCATTATCACTTTGTGAAAACACAGAAAATTAAATACAATGAAGACACCAAAAATTATTATGTCTTAAGATTGTTAGACAATCTTCACTGTATTTAAATAAATAAATTATGTTTGTGTACTAAACAACAAACTGAATACAAAAGAAAAATAGGAAACGAGAGAGATTGTTTGATTATAAAAATCAAACTAAAAAAATAAAAAATAAAAACAGATTTTTATTTTGTTACAAAACAAAATCAAAATCTGATTAAATAAATAAATAATAAAAACAGAAAATAAATTAACAACTTACTTGATTAATTTCTTGAACAAACTTTTGATCAAGTCCAGTGTTTAACACTGTATCCTTAAGACAGATTCGTTCTCTCCACGGTGCTTTCAGATATGCAACGTCTATCTCCCAAGATAAAATAATCAACAACGAATAAATGTAACACTACAATTTATTCGCAACGAACACACTAAGTGTATACACTATTTCTCATAGAAAATTAATGTAGTTAATGCAGCAAAATATGCAAAAAGCAAAAGCAGAAAATTGGGCGAAAATTAGTGTGAAAATCAAATGAGGGATTTGTTTTATTTATAGACGTAGTGGCACCCTTTTATTTTGAATTGAACATGTAGCATACTTGTTTGAACAAGTACTGAACCTGTTGGATTTGAATTTGGACTGTTTGGGTTCAAAATTTAAATTCGGACAGATAAAAACTGTATTTGAACAATTTCAAATCTGTACAGAATTTGGATCTGTTTGTACAAAAACTGTGAGGAGGTGCAAAAATTGAATTTGAATTTTCCAACTAAAATTTAAATTTAAACGGTCAGAATTTATTTTCCAAAGATTAAAAATAAATTCAAATGTTTTTGGCCGGTAAGCCCAGCCCAGTCGATCGGACGGCGGGCGCGTGTGTTTATTTTGGGTCTAATGGGTTTAGCCCATTTTGCCCTTAACCTCCATCTCTACAAAACTTGGGTGCCTCTTGGGGCCTACCCCAAGTTCCAATTCCAAGCCTTATAAACCCAATCAAAATTTCTCACCAAATCAATGTGGGACAAGTCATAATTCAAACCTTAAGGAATTTTCACCAAAAATTTCATTTCCATAGAGCTCACTTTGGCTTCAATTTTCCATTCATTCGACAATGGTTTTGAGCAATCAAATATACTACGTGAATCACAACGCGGCATAAAGCGCGTTACCACTTTGACTCGCGAAATTCGGCGCATGGATCCTACCTAAAAATTAGACCAAAGTTTAGGAAAAAATCAGTTTTTCCAGATTTTCCCAAAATCATTTTTAACAAAAGAAAAGAAGGAATGCATGGTGGTGGTCTTCGCCAAAATATCAAAGAAAGAGAGATACAGAGAAAAAGTAAAGTGCAGAGAAAGATGATAAGATAAATGGGCACAAGATTTTTGGGTCTATCTAAAACGTTTTGGGATTAAATAGAACACACACTTTTCAAAAAGGACTTGTGGATAATTTGGCAAAAAAAAATATTCAACTTGTTTAGTTCCTATTTTCAAGATTCACTTTTTAGAAAATTAAAATTTTTTGTTTTTTGTATTTTGTTTGTTTTCACTGATTTTTTTAATATTCTAAGCATTTTTTAAAAAATTTAGATACATCTAACATAAATATACTTAAAAATTATAATATTTATGAAAAAAATCTTTAAGAAATTCACTAAATACCAAAAATATAAAAAAAAAGAAGAGAATTCAGTACATTTTTCGTATTCTTGTGCATTTATTATTTTTTAAAATATTTTACTTTTTAGATACATCTAAATAAGGTGCATCTAAAAAAAAAAAAATTGCTTAAAATTTTAAAAATATCCATTAAAACAAAAAAATACAAAAAATAAAAAACTCAATTTTTAAAAAATTAAATTCAAAAAATTGAAACCAAATATACTAATTAGTATTCACTATTAATTTTGCTTCTTCTTTTTTTCTTTTTTTTTTCCTTTGGGCTTTTTCGTTTGTTAAAATAAATAAATAATAATAAATTATATGATCCAAACAATTGTGTTGCAATCTTAAACCTTCCATTGCAAAGCCCAAGTCGCAAACCCAACTCATAAATTGCAAAAGAATGCCTAAATATAACTACACTAATGTAGAATCCCACTCCGTAGCAAGGAGGCATAAGGCAAATCTGTTCCATGAGCTTTCAATGATGTTGATGTGCTCAGTTCGGCTGCATTTTCCCTGTCAATTAACCATATAGTGGGCTGTTTGACAAGCCCAAAATCAATAAAGAGTATTGCTTTGTGCAATAGTAATGCCAGTGCTACACTTAACAGCTTTACATCTATTTTAAAAAAAATTATAGTTATACTGTATTTGATTGGAAAATTTGAGAAGAGATTTGAAAAAAAAATGGAAAAGGTTGGTAAATGTGAATAAAATATACCTACATTCCACTTAGTTTCACACACTTTTTTTCTTTCCCTTTCTCTTTTCAAATCCCTCTCAAAATTTCACAATTAAACAGAGCGTTAAGGACCTGTAGTTCAAACTGACTTCACATCTATCCAACAAAAAAAAAAAATTGTAAATATTTTTTTACCATTTTAGCTGTGGAATGGGGTGTGAATGCAATGGAAAGGTGGGGTCCGAAGCTTCACGTCGATGCTCCTCCTCTCCTCTAAGTCCATTTTAGGAGCTTTTTCTCCGCAATTGCAGCTCCTTTTCTTTCTATGGAATCCTTTATTCTGTTTGAGGAACAATCTACCTTAAAAAGGACTTTGAATTGAAAGTTAAAGATACCATTATTCAAATAGTTCAACGCTAATAAAACAATGAGCTTTTGAAGCCCAGAGCCCTCTCCGCAGCATCTGAGCTACTAGCAATTCATTAATATTTAATGAGAAAGAAGACATGTTTTGCTACGTAAATTTGACTTTCCAACATAATAATTATCAGCGAATACGTCAAGTTAATGTAGACTAAAAATAAAATTAAAAAAAAAAAAAAATGTAGACAAATAAGTTTTTGGGGAAGTGGCTTTTTTTTTTTTTTTTTTGAAAAAAAATATGCAAAAAGTAGAGAGGTATGATATGACCAAAATAAGCCAATAAACAAGTTTTTTTCCTGGTTGCCAAATAATTGTTCATTTCTTGGCATAGAAAAATTTGTTCAAAAACACTAAAGAAAGTGCCTGTGATTATGACAAAAGTCAGTTAGGCGAGGTTCGGGATTGGAGACTTTAAAAGCGATTAACATCTAAAATATATTTTTATAGATTTATGTATATATACATCCCTACTAGTTCTCAGATTGGATATGGCATGAGTGGGTTGTCTCAGATAAGCTTATATGGCCTCATTAGGCCCCTGAATTAGCCATTTAATCAATCAACTTCTAGCAGGGACACCTTCTGCGATTATTTGATTAAGAAAAAAGGCTAATGTTGTAATCAAAGGAAGAACATTACTTTGAATTGCAATAGGTTGACTGTGTTGAAAATTTTATATACATCTAAACTTTCTCCAACCTATTTCCCTTGCTGATTTGGTGTCAAGCTATTGAAAGTTACATGACAAAATCTGTGGGGGGGCTCTTGCACTCATCACGGAGTACTTTGGTCTGAGATTTGCAGTAACAAATTTATTTATTTAAAGAAAGCAATGTTAGGAAAGGCAACCACTAAAATATAGCAAGTGGAGGAATGTCCATATATACATGCCAACATTAGCTCGCAATAATAGCCTCAAAATTGGAATAATATAACCAGTGAGTGGGTAGCAATTGTAGAAGTGGGCATATTGACCAAGACTGTTTTGTTCCTCGGTAGCCTGTTGTTGTTGGCCACTTCCTTCATCTTCCAAGAGCTATAGGTGGTTTGGTTTAGCTGCTAAAAAGCTAGCATGAGCCATAGTGCCTCGTAGTGGTGTTGGTGTTGTCGATTAGTGTTTTTTCTCCTTGTTAGTGCTTCTGTATTGCCATTGGTACCATATGGACCATTTGTATATATGAAAAATGAGAGAGAGGGGGAGCGTATAGGAGAGTGGGGAGGGAACATAGAGAGTCATGGGGGGAGAGAGATGTCCTTTATGCAGATATCATCCATATATGATTGGCATCGACTCTCTTGTCCAAATGCCTTTGGAAAATTCGCTTTTTCTGTCTATTTGTGGGATTCTATTCTATTCCTTCCTTCATTCCCAACGGGCTTGCATTTTGGGACCTTGTTAACTAATATCTTCAAGGGACAATTACAAATCAGAATGCCTTTTAACAAAAATAAATCTTGAATTTTTAATTTTATCAATTTAAATCTCAATTTTTTTGATTTCTTTTCAATTTTAACTATTAGCCTATTTTTGTTGAATAAAACCGATAAAAAAAGAACATTTTAGTTATTAAACTCAATACAGATATACATAAAATGTTTAAAATACCATTTTTTTTATTGAATTTGATGACTAAAATTATCATTTTTCTATTGATTTTACTTCATGAAAATTTGTAGATGATTTAGATTGAAAATAAATCAAAAGTTTAAAATTTAAATTGACAAAATTAAAAATTAGGGTTTATTTTGTTAAAAGCGTCAAATTTTATAATTTTTTTTTTTGTAATTTTTCCTATCTTCAATTTTTTTATTTGCACAAAAATTAATTATAAAATTAAATATTTATCTTTTCATATGAGTGCAGGACTTGTAAAAATGTGCAATCTACCTTATATGAGAGGATTTTGTCTAATTTTGTGATATATGTTTGTGTTCTCAAACTTTTGTCTTATGAATATTGGTTAATAATATAAAAATGAAAAAAAGTTTAGATATACAAAAAGTGATCACAAAACTAGATACAATTTTCTCACATGAGATAAGTCTCACGTTTTTTTAGGTCTTATGTTCATTTGAGAGGATTGTATGTGATCAATTAATTTCCCTGTTCCTAGAAGATCCATTAAATAATTATGTGTAAGCTCTTGTTTTTATTTTTATTTTTAAATGGACATAGGTACAGTTGGGAAAAATTCATTAAAAACCACAATCCAAAAGTAAGCAACCAATCAGATCACATAAATTGACTAAGTCTCCAACACTTCATCTTTTTTTTTTCAAAAAGAGTAGATTTTTGTCGCTCAAACGTTTACATCAAATCAATATCAAATTCAAGATATTTTAAACTTTTCATCTAATTGAGAATGGTTGTGTCTTTCATCAATTTACTGTACATAGTCATTGGAGATATAGAGCATACACTATTACCGCATGACCATTTGGTTGTCCACCTGACCACATCATTGCAAAAATCTGTTTCAGAATATAGAAAAATTACACTGGCCAGTCCATTGGCTGAACATCTCTCAGTTGTCCTCCCCGTCGATTCATGGTTTGATAAAATCTCAAATTACTCCGTTAAAACGTGCGATAACAGATGAAGCATTTATTCAAATTTGATGGAGAAAAAAATTAAACGTCAGAGACGCTTTAATATAACCCATTTTATTAAATTTGACAATCAAATTACAATATAATTTTTTTAAAAAATTAATCTTTACTTATTTTCCCAACACCATTTACCAACTCGAATTAGACTCCTCAGGCCTCACTCGTGAAATATGCATCAAACAATCCGAGATCGAGAACACAAAAGATTCTGATTCATGTCTCGAAAAATACAAATATGAATTGGCCATTTCACCTTTTAAACACTGGCTGCTTAAAATTTGCCGACCAAACGTCTTAGTCATGTTAACGTCTCCTATGAATTTGTCATATGCATTAGAAATTCAAAATTCAGCTCTCCATACAACCTAAGGGGTTATTACCACCAAAAAATAAAAATAAAAATAAAAATATAAAATTAATATGATTAAAAGATCATCTAAACATATGTTAATTCATGCTTAAACACTATTAGGGATATAATTTTTTGGCTAAAAAAAGTCAAAGGTTTTAAAAAAAATTAAAATTAAAAAGTCAAAAAACTAACGTGTATCCAAATTTGTTGGCTTACAGCAATGTAAAAAAACCCATGTACCTTTACATTAATTTTTTCCATATAAAACGAAAACAAAGACAAAATGAAAATTTTAGTAGTCTTTTGTGTTCTTTCATACAATTAAAAAATCACAAAAAAATTCTTTCTCAAACATATTAACTTTTTTAAACTCATAAAAAAAAAAAGAAAAAACCCACTAAAAAAGTCAAACTCTTTTGGTTTCCCTACCATTGCCTATTTTGTTGTTTACTTTTATTTCAACATATCTTTTTCATGGATTCGTGGATCAAATCTTAATTCTACGTTGTTTAGTCGCTTTCTTTTAGGCTAAATATATTTCCATGTAAACAAACAGCAATTAGATGTGGTAAAAGAAGCAACAACAGACAGAGCAAGTAGTATATTCCTTTTGGAAATTGGTCTAGGAATATGATAATTTTCCTTTGAATTTCATCCAACATTTTATATTCATGTTTTTTTTGTCTTATGCTATTTCAGTTGAATTTTGTGCATGGTTGCTTGATGCAGCAACTGTACTTATATTTTGAAGAAACCCATCCACAATTTCTAAATAAATTAGTCTCTTAACATAAAAATCATTTTTGTTTACTCACTTAACCCTTTTTCTGATTGGTTAATTCATAGTAGTTGGCTCTACTTAAAGCAATGGACCCATGGAAGGAGCTCATCAAGAAAGAAGTTATGTTCATCCACTTATTAGGTCAATGAACACAATTAGTTCTCTTGCAGGTCAAACATGCTGGGTTTGTATCGCTTGATTAGTATTTTACATCTCATCACGCAGTTACAAATTCGGGTGATAAATTATGTTTTAAGTACTAAAGGTATTACAATAATGTATTGATCCAAATCTTGACATACATATTGATATCTACACAAAGAACTGTTTTATATTATTTTCTTTTTCAATATAATGAAACTAGTTTGAGCCGTGGACATAGACAGTCTTGTCAAATCATAAATGTCGTATTTTTATTTATTTATTTGTAATTGATTCTTCTTGCTATTATATGTGTGATTTATTTTGCAACAAGACATAAGCCTCTATCTAGATCTTTTACCATCAAAAAATTCTTTTAGAAAATGAAGTATGGCTGTTGAAAACACTTTTTTATTTTATTCTAAATCATAGAGACACACATGGGTGTGGCTGTTGTGTTTAGAAATTAGATAAAATTCGGGTCATAGCTCAATTGTTTATGAAAGTTGAAACCATGAAGCATGTCTGTGTATCTGTCAGATTCAATTGAAAACTGATGCTTCACTTAACTCCAAAGTAATATTGATTGTTTACATAATAATATTATCTGGAACCTTTCCTAACTGATATTGAACACAACTACCAATCTGACTTGCCCCATATAAAAATTAGTAGTAAGATAAAATAGAAGTTTCATTTTATTTATTTATTTGGAAACTTATTTTCACTTCTTGACAAACAGGCCTTAAAATATCATATGGATCCAAAGAAGACTATTCTACCCAACCACTGATCACCATATGAAGATGAAACTGTAAAACTGTAAGCCAAGTTAATTGCACCACCAGCAGCCTGGCAGTGTCAATAGTCCAACAAAACAATTGTAGTTATAAATATGAACAAAGTTCTGAATAATTTTTAAAAAATGGGCCATATTTTCACAATCAATCTAAATAAATCTTCCTAGTTTCCTAGTCTAGTGTAGTGTCTATGGTACACTTTCTACCCACCAACTCAGTAAACTTTTGGTATTTTCTCCAATTTCCAATAGAGAAAAAGCTTTTCAATTACCAAAGAAATAGAAAAAGGTTTTCATTAAAGAATTGTATGCACCCTCTCTATCTCTCTCTCTCTCACATATGTAGCTATAAAAAAAGAAGCTTTAGATTAGTAGGAGGTATACAACACGACAAAAAGAAAGCCTGACCATATTTTTTTATTTGGTATTCTTTTGTATCGATGTTGGGAAAGGTCAAGCGCTCTATTTTAACTCTATAATGATAATAATAATAATAATAAATATTTTTTATTTTTGTGGATTCTTTGACAAACGTTAGTCTCTGTGGTGCTGAAAGACAATGTGGGATTGTTGTGTTGTGGTATCTATCTCTATCCCAATCTCTCTCCAAAGTGAGAAAAAGATAGATTAGAGACAAAAGAGAAACCCCACGAAACCTCATTTCCTTTCACTTTCAAGCATCCAATGTGTTTCCTTTAAACCTCTCTCCTCAACTTTCATCCCTTTTGAGGTGATCCCCCCTGCTTTGCTTTTTCATTTTTAGCCTCTCTAATGTCCTATCCTGCTCACATTTCACATCTTTAGACTTAACATAACCCCCCATTTCGATTAGTGTTCTTGGCTTGTTTGCACTTGGACCAACTCACTTGGATATATATATATATAGACCTTTTACTTACTGGCATGGCGTACCATTTTTTGGTTTATCTTTTGCCAATATCAGTGTTTTGCTATGTAGAAAGCACATTAAGCAGTTTTGGAGTGCATTAAGCGAGTTGTGCCGGTTGCACAAAAGATTTTCATTGAATGGACTTATTAGAACATCTCTAATTTTTCATTATATTTTTTTATTAAATTTAAATTTGAATTTGATGAATAAATAGCTAAAAATGAATTTTAATCATTTCATTAAACGTGAATCAAATTATGGGAGCAAAGAAATTTTCATCAAATTAAGGAGAAATCAGAATTCTCACCAACTTTTCAATTGTCATATTTTTATTTAAATTTTATGAAATTTTAAAAAGAGTAAGGATTGAATTTATTTATTTTAATAAAAAAGTGATTAAAACAGGTTTTTAGGATAAATTGGAAAATTTTGGAAAAAGAGAGTTGGAGTGTTCCGCATCAAATCAAACATTTAATCAAATTTGATCAAGAAAAAAGAAATAAAAACTGGAGATGTTATTATGTGATCCATTATGTAAAAAATGTTATGTTCAACTATTTTTTTTATGTGGTACCGAAAATATTGACAATGAGCTCACTCAATTAGTTCTAAAATAAAAGCAGGGGCTGCTGCAATGATGCCCCGTGTATTATTGCTGTGATTGTTTGAATCTTGACTGAGATATATGTTATCATATTGTTTTTTCATAGGCAAATAATTGGATAAAGTTCGTGATCATTTACTTTTATGATGATAAATTATCATATACTACTTTGTAACTGTGTTAAAAAAAACACCTGATTTAAAGATGGCCTAATAATACATTAGGCACAACACAAGAGGTGTATATAAATACGTAGAAGACAAAGGTGGAGGAACGGTCACCAACTCCCATTTGCTTCCCAACAAGAGAAGAGAATGTGGGGTTAGGGTTGTTATATGAGAAACCCCATTATTAACCACCCCATCCTCACCCACTTTTTTCTTTTTTAATCTTCCTTTGATTTGTCCATTTATTACTACAACTCCTATGGTTGAGTAAATTTATCTACTTTTTGTACACCCTTTGACATTTTGGGGTGCATTAGGAGACTTTCTCCGACGGAAAAGCCTAGGAGCTGGTTTTACTTCTTTTGATGCCAAAAGACTCTCCATTGCCCAAAAGTTAACAGATTTGGAGGGAGGGAGGGAGAGAGAGAGAGAGAGTGAGTCCCTTCATAGAGAAGACATACCGGTCAAAGGGTCATCTTTTCACAGCCCATTCAGACCTCTGTTCTGTTCGCGCTTCACAAGCGAACCATCAATTGATTACTAGTACTTGGTGGTGTGTTGTTGTTTTGCATTGCAAGAAGACAAAGTGGGCTTTTGACTGTGGACCCATTTGGTCTGTTGGGTCTTTTCTGGTTCATCTCCCTCCTACACATCCCATCTGGGTACTCTTGTGTTTGCTCCCAAGGAGTACTCTGTTTTCTCTAATTTATCTTCCCCTCCATTGTTAGAGGTAAATCTTGCTGAAGCATTTTGGGTTTTGGTTTTCAGAGATGGGGTTTGATGGGTGTGGCAGTAGCAAAGAGCTTGGAGTGGGAGCAACTTCCGTACACAAGCGTTGCAAGAGGTAACCATTAGATTTATTGTTATTACTTTGTAATCTATCTTTAGTTAGTCAGTTTTGGGTATTTATTTGTTGTGCTATTTTCCCATTCTCGTTGAAACATCGAATTCCAGTAGGAAACTTTGGAGGTTTTGTAGCCAAAATTAGTAGTAGAAAGTGTTTTTAGTTTTTAGAAATGTTGTGAACTTTTGAATCTGGGTTTTAGACACCAAGTCTTACCTTGTTCTTTGTTTCAAGATTGTAGACTTTTGGCTTTTATATCTTCTGATATTGTTGGTAAATCTATTTAATCTGAATGAGCATGTAGCCTTAATAGAGCATAATGGCGAAATAAAGGATTCAGTAGCAGACCGACCCCACTTGATTGGGACACGGCGTTTAGTTTGGTTTGTATATCGGTGGTTATGGTAGAAATAATCACTGTGAGGATTCAGTAGAGATGGGACTTATTCTATGTAACAAAATTACACAGATTGCACTGTGGCTTGAGCTTGTCAACAATAACACAGATTTGAATATGGCCAAATATGTACCTGCATATGGCCAAATGCTTTCATCTCACATCTATTTCTCTTGACATTAGAGTTGTTCTTTCTCAATGACAGCTTCCCTGATAAGAGGGGACTTGAAGAAGACAAATTGGATAATTTCCTCGAAGCTTCGCCCCGGCCAAAATTGGTAAGAGTTGTATTCTTCTGACTTGTTTCCCTTAGTGAGTAATTCACAGTACTGGGGCCAAGGTTGGATAATTTCTTCTTGATTATCTAATGCATTTGCTAGCGGAGTGATACTAGTTAGATAGTTCCATGCTGAACTCTCAAATTGAATGAATCAACTGCTAGAAGATCATTTAACAAGCAATTCCCAATTTTTGATCTTGGAGTTAATTTGCTATCAGGATATGGTGCACTTTAAGGACTGTGTGAGGACCAAGAAGAAACAATCGCCTAGCTCTGAAGTCCAAAATTCTCTGAGGCAAGAGGTATAGAACTAAATAAGTCAGTCCCTGCAATACAGTTTAGATTTCCTACACTGAAATCCAAATTTTTTAAAGTGAAGTATGTAACTAGGACATGTTGATCTCAAGGCACATGGCATCAAAAGATGCATAAGGCAATCAATGTTCTTGCTCATGGCCTTGGTAGCCCTGTCTTGACGAGGATTCAATCTTATGTTATATTATTTAATGATCAATTTCACATTCTATGCAGATCCTACAGCTTGAGAAAAGACTACAAGATCAAGTTGTTGTCCGCCATGCTTTAGAAAAAGCACTGGGTTATAGGTCTTCCTCTCATGCCATAACAAATGAAGTCTCAATGCCTAAGGTAGCTTTTCCTTATCTTCACCTTATGGAAACATATGTTATTTTTTAACCCTCACACCAATACACCCTTTTGAGAATTTCTTTTTAGCTGGTATATGTTTACAAAATATAAGGCTCAAGTCTTAACCAATTATTGTTAATGTCTGTATTTTTTTTCTCTATGAATTTTTTCCCCCCAACTAATATGCATATATAATAAGATTGACTTATCAAACTATTTTGTTAAATTTGATGTAACTGGTGGCGTATGCCTGTTGTTTCACATAACTAATGTGTTTCATCTTTGATAACCTTTTAACCATATCAGTAACACAGTAGGAAACTTACTCTATGAATCATAGTATTAACATGGATATATTTTTTTGCTATATACCACTATTTCTTCTGGTTGAATTGAAAGAATTCTTTTATTTTACTCCAGCCGGCGACAGAACTGATTAAAGAAATAGCAGTATTGGAGCTGGAAGTTGTGCATTTGGAGCAATATCTTCTCTCATTGTACCGGCAAGCATTTGACCAAAAAAATTCCTCATCTCCATCAACAAAAGATGAAAGATTAAAATCACCCTTCACTACCCCAAAAGGAAGGTATCTGCAAGTTTCCAGATCTGATATTACAACAAGGAGGGAAAGTTCAACCGTTCAAGCTAGTTCTCTGTCGATTGCCAACCCATGGAATGAGTCCAGAAATATAGGTGAAGAGAAGCCAGTAGATTCCAGTATTCACCGCTGTTACTCATCACTATCACAATGTTCCGCTCCATCAAATAGAACTTCTCCTCCGGCAGAGTCTCTGGGTAAAGCTGTTCGTGCCTGTTATTCTCAACCTTTATCCATGATGGAGGTAACTTAGGTTTAATCACGTAATTCTTTAACTATCACCAGTTGAATTTTATTTCCAATTATTTTGTAGATTATGTATTTTGTTGCTTTTCCACAGTATGCCCAGAATGCTTCTTCAAATGTAATCAGCCTGGCTGAGCATCTTGGTACCCGCATTTCTGATCATGTTCCCGAGACACCTAATAAGCTTTCTGAAGATATGATCAAATGCATGTCAGCTATATATTGCAAGCTTGCAGATCCACCATTGACAAATCAGGGTCTCTCATCTCCCAATTCATCTTTGTCATCAATGAGTGCATTTTCTCCAAAAGATCAGTGTGATCTGTGGAGTCCTGGGTTCAGGAAAGATTCATCTTTTGATGTACAGTTAGATAACCCTTTCCACGTTCAAGGACTAAAGGAGTTTAGTGGACCTTACAGCACAATGGTTGAAGTGCCGTGTATATACAGAGATAGTCAGAAATTGGGTGACGTTGAGGACATGTTACAAAATTTCAGGTGAGACTTTTTGACATTTTACAGTCACAAGAAAGTCATAATGTGTGTATCTTTAGCATAATGAACATAACTTGGAATCTATGGTTTGTTTCATTTTTCTCATTGAGTTGTTATATCATAGGTCACTTATTGGTCGATTAGAAGAAGTAGATCCCAGGAAGATGAAATATGAGGAGAAGCTAGCATTCTGGATCAACATTCACAATGCGTTGGTGATGCATGTATTGAATCTCATCAATTGAAATACAAAATTTACAATATAATCTACTCTGTACAGTTCTTCTCTGCTTTAACCACAGTATAATGAATTCCTCTTTCTGAACAGGCATTTCTGGCTTATGGGATTCCACAGAACAACGTAAAGAGAGTATTTCTACTCCTGAAAGTAAGAAGTTTTGTTGGTTTCGCTTGTACGAAATTTCAGTTTGGATTTCATTTTCTTACAATTTTATTTAATCCAGGCTGCTTACAATGTTGGAGGTCATGTAGTAAGTGCAGATACAATACAGAATTCTATCCTTGGATGCCGCATGTCTCGTCCTGGACAGGTAGATCCCTTGCTATGGGTTTTGTTTTGAAGCTTTTTTTCCTCTCTTGAAGTCCTTGGTGTTCATTTTGTTATAGTCTTTGAAGTTAAGCTTTTACTTCTCATATCTTTTATATATGCATGCTAATTGAGCAGAGATTAAAGCATGTGGGCCATAAAATTAAGGTAGGATGGATGAAACGGAGGACTACATCAGATCAAGAGTGTTATACGCTATTAAGATTCCTATTAGATTGAAGGGACAATTTCGTGGTACTGTTACTAGGCTTGTTATGATGTATATTGTATTGAATATTGGCAGTTAAGAAATAGCATGTTTAGTAAATGAACTAAGTTGAAATGAGAATGTTGGGATGGATGAGTGGTGTGACAAGAAATTATTCCATTAGGAAGAAGTTAGGAATGGCACCAATTGAAGGTAGGATGAGCGAAAATCATTTGATATGATATGGTCATATGTATCATAGGCCAATTAATGTGCTTGAGAGAGGAGCGATTTGATACACGTAGTCGGTGATAAAGAAATAGAGGAAGGCGAAGAACTTAGGCTTAGGCTATAAGAAAGGGCATGGCTATCTTACTTTAACCAAGGATATGACTGAATAAAGCCAATTGACAGAAATGGATCCATGTGACCGATTCCAAGTAATTGAGACAAAAAATTGTTGAACATCTTTCATGTGAGGATCTTTTTGTAGACATCCCCCTTCCCAAACTTCCAAAAAAAAAAAAAAAAACTCCTGAATTATGTAGTAATTTCATACGACCAATCATGTGTTTGAACTTTGAAGTAACTATTGTCATATATAGTGGGCCTAATAAAACTTATTTCTGCTTGTAGTGGCTTCGCTTGTTACTTTCTTCCAGAACAAAGTTTAAGTTTGGAGATGAACGACAAGCATATGCAATTGAACATCCCGTACCCCTTTTACACTTCGCACTATGTTCAGGAAGCCATTCTGATCCTGCGGTAATTACCTCTCTATATTACTTTAGTAGCACTCCATTTATATGTGATGCAGATAGATTGGATTGTTATTTATACGGGAACACAACATCTAGTTATACTATGTTCTTATTATCATTTTGAAATAGTGATCTTTTGTTCATGTTCAGATTCGTATTTACACACCCAAGAGAGTATTTCAAGAGCTGGAAGTTGCAAAAGAAGAGTACATTCGGGCTACTTTTGGTGTAAGAAAAGACCATAAAATTCTTTTACCAAAAACCGTGGAGTCCTTTGCTAAAGATTCAGGGTTGTGTCCAGCTGGTTTGTTAGAGATGATCCAACAATGTGTGCCTGAATCTGTGAGAAAGAGTATTCAGAAATGTCAGGCTGGGAAGTTGCGGAAGAGCATTGAATGGATTCCTTACAATTTTGCTTTCCGATATCTCATATCAAAAGAGCTGGTGAAGTGATTGCTTGCACTGGTAAATTCTGATACTGGAGAGCTCCATAGCATTGTTCGTTTGTTTTCTTTAAAAAAAAAAAAAAAACACGGGAGAGTTTTTTATGTTCCTTTTGTACAAATGAAATAGAATAGGAAAAGGCTGAAATGGGAGGATTGTATGTCTTGGACTACAGTTTGTATTTTGTGCTAAATGTAATCTCCATTTTGCTCCATCATGAATTAGATGGAAAGTATATTTCTTCTTCTTCTTCGTCTTCTTTTCTTTTCTTTTTTTCTTTCTTTAATGTTGCTGCTGGATATTTCCATTAACTTACTGTAGCTTAGCAACTGTCTTTTAAAATGTGTGGCATTGTTGCTTCTATTCCTAAACAATAATGTTTACTTATCAAGTAACAAGGGTTAACCAAAAAAAATTATAATAATAATTTTAGGGACCAATAATTCGAACACAAATACGAGAAAACACTACTATTTTTATGTTTGATAGGATCCACAATTGAAGTAAATATTCATCCATTATGTGGAGACATATTTTGTGAATGACAATACGTGGTCAAGGTGACACCGAAGTGTTAGCCGAGGTGCATGTGTCTTGGTCATGACACCGAGGTGATCTCGGTTAGGCCGAGGTTATCTGCGGAGATATCGGAATCCGAGATGAACAGATAAGGGACAGAAGTCCTAGAATGGGGGAAGATCTCAATCTGGATAAAGATAAAACTCTTAGGGAGTTTATCTCTATTTGACTGGGAATCCAAGATGAGCATTGAGCCAGAGTCCATTGAAGCTAGGCTTTTACAAGGATCAGGTTAGTGCTGGTTATAAAAGTAAGGCACCCTCGAGGGTCTAAGGTACGTTTTTTGTATTTTGGCTTGTGAGTTAAACACTATTTACTATCTTTGAGAGATAACTGAGTACTGATTTGATCGTCGAAGTGCCCCTGGGTGGCCGAACTACCGCCGGAGTCTTATCTTTCTGTGACAAGTTGTTTGAGCGTGATCTATTCTGCCTGTGCTATCCTGCTGAGTTCCTGTTTGGCAGTGTGGTCAGAAATCAGCACCCACAATTTGGTGCCGTCTATGAGAACGTAAGGAGAATAGATGGCCAACGACGGCAGAAAGAGAAGATTGGAGACGACATCCCTAGTGGGAGTGGCAAACACACCGATCCCAATGTAGGGGAAGAGACCTGTAATGAAGAACCCTGGGAGCAGAATCCTGGGGAAAAGGACATCGGCCAAGAGGGAGATGTTCCAAAGAAAGAAGGCCAAGGCGAGTATTATAACGAAAACGACCTCCAAGTATGGAAAGATGGATGCTTGAGGAGGGACGGCGAGATGAAGGGGATGGTAAACAAATTGGCAGACCTACAATCGGTTGTTAATTTTATGATGCAGAACAACATCATGCACCCCGTTTCCATTGGAGGACACGCCGATTCTAGCGGCTAAGAACGATGCCCAGAAAGGGGGAAAAAACAATCCCTACGGTCCCTCAGCATGACCGGGCAAATGAGCATTCTCATCGGCCTTCACGAGATGTCGGGCGAGGAGAATCGATGAGAAGAGAGTCTCAGAAGACACCTCGTGCCAAGGAAACTTATGCCAAGGAACATCGACATGTTTAGGGGAAGGAGCTTTGTTTTGACACAACGAATGGAGGGAGGTCCAAGAGGACTCATAACGACACAGGAAGTAGCACATCAAAAAGGCTGAAATCCGTTGACAGCTGAGCTCCTGGACGGACTAAGGAGGACTTGAGAGACTATCTCTAGAGGAAGCGACAAGATACCGATGTCACATCTCCGGTCAAACCAAGAACGCCGTTCTCAGTAAAGTTGGATAAGTTTGAGGCCCTGAAAATGTTTCACATACTGAGATTCCAGATATACGATAGTAAATCCGATTCTAACTTTCACGTCGGTTTATACTTTAACTTAATGGCACTATATACCGAGAACGAACCGTTGCTCTGCGAGGTGTTTCCCTCATCCTTTGGAGAAATCGCATTAGATTGGTTTCACAAGTTGTAGAAAGGAACTGTAAAAAGTTGCAAAGGCCTAGCTGAGATGTTTGTGGCCAGGTTTGTTATAAATAAACTGCAGCCGTTGAGGGTAGACTCCCTGATGGCTCTAAGAATCGGCGAGGATGAAAGCCTCAGAGCTTATGCCAAAAGGTATTATGAGGTTTTTAACCGAATACCAAGGTGCAACCAAGAGTTGGCAGTCGTATCTTTTAAGAACGGCCTGAACGATGATTGCCTACTTCGAAAGTCACTCGCAAAGACGCTGCCAAAAAGTATGAAGGAACTCATGGCCAGGATCGAGAAATATGCGAGAGCTGAAGAAGACACGCCAGGGACAAACGCGTGGAAACAGGAGAAGAGAAACGGCTCGCCGAAGCAAGGCCGAGTTAATACTAGATATAACAGGTAAGAGACAAGACTGAGGGCCGCATAGGCAGTCACCACCGTATTTCGGATTCCGGTTTATAAAGTTCTGGAAAGAATCAGGAACCAGCTGTATTATAGAGCACCAGAAAAGGTTCCTGGCGAATTCATGAGAAGAAGCCTGGGAAAGCACTTGTGCTTACCACAACGAAGACAGACACCTGACACAGGGTTGTAAAGCCCTAAAAGCACATTTAGAATATCTGGTAAGACAAGGTCATTTAAGGGACCTAGTAGATGAGGTCAGAACAAGGGAAGAGCAAGCAAGGCTGCCCCAGGCACCAGCAGCACCACCTCTACCAGCACTACAATCGCAAGCAGATGGACCTCGAGTGATCAACGTGATTCACTCGAAAGTCAATGAGAACGAGGTACATGGGGAGACTCAGAGGGTAAAACACTTACAACATGTGTATCAGGTCTAGCAAAAAAGGCCTAGGGCAGACGAATACCAAGGACCGATGGTGTCCTTTACTGAAGCTGACCTAGACATGGTGTAGCATCCACACAACGATGCTCTGGTGATATCCCTCAAGATTGGAGAATGCCAGGTAAGGCGCATTCTGATTGACCAAGGCAGTTCTTATGACATTACGTATGTCAAATGTTACAAGGAGCTCGGCCTTCACCAAGATGATCTGGAGTAGTCCAACAGTCCAATGGTTGGGTTCAATGGAACGCCGACATGGCCCTTGGGAGCAATAAGTCTGGAGGTGCAGACAGGCTCCAAGAAGGTAAGTACAGAGTTCACAGTAATTGTTTCCCCCAGGCGAGGGCCTATACCACGGTATTATCTCTCTCGAGCGAGGGCCACATGACCATAAGCTGCAGTATTATGTCCCTTGGGCGAGGGCCTCTGCTAAGGACATTACGATTACTTTTCAAGAAAATTGGACATTCATTCATTTATACAAAACATAGTATTTTAGAAAACTGATCATTTCATATCATCAGAAAATAATTAAAGTCAAATATAACTTTATAGAGTTATTACTCACAGATAGCCTTGGCAATAAACAAATGAATCAACTGCTCACAGCCCGTGACCTACACCAAACATAACAGATACTTATAATGAAACACACACTCGGTTGATACTTAACTTCTTTCGTTTCATTCTTAGTGTGTTTCTAAGTCTTTATCTCTTATTGAGTCTTAATAATGGTGTAGGAGTGCCTAGGATGCAATGAGGATGCTAAAATGTACTTGAAAACACTTAACAAAAATTGCTGAAAACAGGGGTCTTGCTCGAGCGTAGCTTTCTTTGCTCGAGCGGACATGCAAAAATATAGTGGTTGCTCGAGCGCACATTCCTTCGCTCGAGCGGTCTGCAAAAGTATTGGTTGTTTAGTTTTTACTCAAAGCTCGCTCGACGCTCGCTCGAGCGTGAGACTCAAGTCCTTGATCGAGCGCAACTCTTGTCGCTCGAGCGGTCTGCAAAACACTCAGACTTCTAGGAGCATGCATTTCACGCTTGAGCCAACCTTTGGTCGCTCGAGCAAAGGTGCAAGACACAGAGTGGTCACTCGAGCGTAGAAGCAGAATTCTGGAATTTCCATATTCGCTCCCAAGCTCAAAATTCAATTTCCAAACCTTCAAAACACATTCTTTTGGGCCAAACCTTAGTAAAACATTAGAAAACTCATAGTACTTGATGAATTACAAACTATTTTGCAAAAGTAAGCCCAAAAGCTAAGCCAATTGTATTAAACAAAGCTTGAAACATGAAATAACATAACTTGCATGTAATATCATGAATTTCAACTTCCCAAAACATGATCAAATAAGTCATTAAGCTCAAAAACAAGTTGAATTCTTTTAACAAGACCAAGATATGAACATGCATGTGGAATTCTTGTAAAAACAACTTCAAAACCGCATGATATGCACATGCATGCATGAATCATGTTCAATTCTATCATTTAATCTCAATTCTCTTTGAATAATGCATAACAACTTCATTTCTTGTTGATTTCAAATGTAATTAAGTCTAAGGTTACAAAATGTGAGTTGAAGTCTTACGTAAGGCTCAAATTCTTCAAGTTGGAGTTTAATTCCTTTGAATTCACTTCAATCTCCTCCAAATTCTAACAATCACTCTACAATTAAGCTCAATTTCCTTCTCTCCCACTCTCACATGTTTTTATGGTCAAGCAAGAGAAAGTGGAAGTGTAAAAGTGTGTAGGAGGTAATGAGGTGGCCTTATATAAGCTTGATTAATAAATTCATTAATTTGGGCTTAATTGAGCATTAATTATTCTAATTATTTCGTTCCGAATCGAATTTTAATTAAACCTACTATAAAATTCTAAAAAATCTAATTAACACATAAATTAAGCCAATTTCTGAATCGGATGCCAATAAGGCCTTCAATTCGTAAACCGAAACGGAAACATGAACAAATATTTCTACGTTAAACAAATATAAACACAAATAAGACAATGTATGATGCAAAATTTCACTTTAATTTCTTATTAGGCGTAATTAAGCATGAATTAACGTTATCATGGGTCGGGGTTGTTACAGAACCTCTGGTCGGGTACGGATAACTTGTCAGTTCCATAAAGGAACCTCCGGATCGGGAACAGATAACTTGTCAGTTTCATAAAGGAACTTCTGGTCGGGTACGGATAACTTGTCAGTTCTATAAAGGAACCTCCGGATCGGGAACATATAACTTACTTGAGCCACGAAATTGTTGCCACGAATACTTGTCAGAAATTGGGCAATCATTCATTGTACAAAATATATAACATGTTATAAAACAGATCTTATTCCATATACAGAAAATAAATAAAGTTGAACATAGCTTTACTAAGTTATTACTCATAGATGGCTCCGAAAGCAAACAAACAAGTAGGCAAATCAGATATCTTGTGGCGCGTAACCATAGTTACAGAACGAATGCGTACTGAATTACACACCCGGAATCATTAACTTAGTTCATTCTTATCTTGGTGTGTTTTTACTTTTTATCCTCATTATTATGTTTTAATCTTAGCCTAGGAGTGCCTGGGATGCAATGAGGATGCCAAAATGCTCTTGAAAGCACTTAACAAAACTTGCTAAAAACAAGGGTCTTGCTCGAGTGCAACTTCTTTCGCTCGAGTGGGCATGAAAAAATATGAGAGGTTGCTCGAGCGGTCTGTAAACTTTGCAAAAGTATTAGTTGCTTGGTTTTTTCCGCTCAACGCTCGCTCGAGCATGAGACTTAAGTCCTCGCTCAAGTGCAACTCTTGTCGCTCGAGCGGTCTGCAAAAAAAAAAACTTCTGGGAGTATGAATTTTACGCTTGAGCCAACTATTTGTCGCTCAAGCGGAAGTGCAAAACACAGAGTGGTCGCTCGAGTGCAGGATCTGTCGCTCGAGCGGTGAGGTTGAATTTTGGAATTTTCAGATTCACCTCCAAGCTTCAAAACTCATCTTTAACCTTTCAAAACACATCATTGGGGCCCAAAACTTGAGAAAACAAATCTAAACTTGGAAATCATAGAGAATTAAAGATCATTTTATGAAATCAAGGCCCATAAACATGTCAATTATACAACCCAAGCTTCAAATGTGAAAACATAATATGGACATGACATGCATGAAATGATTTGAGCTCCAAGTCTCCAAATCATAAGCAAATGAGATGGTTAGACCAAAAACATGTTGAATTCCTTGAATAAAACCAAGATATGGACATGCATGTGAAAATTCTTCAAACTCCAACTCTAAATGCAAGAGAATTTGCATGCATGTACGGTAATCTTCCTAATTCTCCTTTCCTAGCTCAATTCTTGTTCTAAGCTCTCTTGAATTCATGTAATACATCTCAATTACACAAGTAAAGGCTTAAATCATTACCTTACTCTTGATTTAGGCTCTAGTTTGCTATATCTTTAAGCTTCCAAGCCAATTCCCTTAATTCCGTAGCAAATCTCCTAATTGAATTCAATTCCTCCTTTCTCTCCCTCTTTCTTACGTGTGTAGGCTCAAAATGATGAAGAGATGATGACTCAAAGCGGTGTAATAGCTTTAGATAGGCTTGATTAGGGAGTTTAATTAATTAAGCTTACTACTAATCAAATAAGCATTATTTAATTCTAATTAATTCGTTCCGAATCGAATTTCAATTAAACTTACCATAAAATTCTAAAATTTCACATAACACAAATACCAAATCAATTTCATGTTCGGATGCCGATAAGACCTTCAATTCGCAAACTGAAACAAAAACACAAACAGATATTTCTATGGGAGACAGATAGAAACACCAATAATGCAATACACATGTAATTAACTCAGGATTTCATCTTAATTACTTATTAGGTATACTTAATCATGGCTTAACAGTTAATCATGGGTCGAGGTTGTTACAGTCTTCCTCCCTTAAAGAGTTTGGTCCTCCAAACTCGAATTACTTTCATTTTGGAAGAATATCGGATCTAAAGAAAACAAATCTGGCTATCTCTTTATCATATCCTCTTTCGCCTCCAATGTTGCATATGTCCCTCCGTGGTTTTGCCAATCCATTTTCACCAATGGAATTTCTTCGTTCCTCAATCTTTTGATTCGGCGGTTCACAATTTGAATTAGCCTCTCTTCATACGTATAGTCATCTTTCAAAAGTACATTAGTTGGTTCAATCACATGGTGTGGATCCCGTAAATATTCTCGAAGCATCGAAACATGAAAAATATTGTGCATATTCTCCATAACCATAGGTAAGGCCACTCGGTATGTAACTGAGTTGATTTTCTCTAAAACTTCATATGGTCTAATGTATTTTGGTGTTAACTTGCCTTTCACTCCGAACCTTGTTGGCATTTCATTGGAGTCACTTTTATAAACACATGGTCACCGACTTCGTATTCTCTATCCTTCTTCGAATATCCGTATAACTCTTTTGACGGCTCTGTGCAGTTTTCAAACGTTGTTGAATCAATTTCACTTTCTCAGTTGTTTCTTGCACAAGTTTCGGTCCCAACAATGGTCTATCAACAACCTCAACCCAGCAAATTGGAGATCAGTACTTCCTACCATACAAAGTTTCATAAGGAGCCATTCAAATGCTTGAATGGTAACTGTTATTGTACATAAACTCGGCCAAAGGAAGGTAAGTCTCCCAATTCCCTTGGAAGTTCAACACACACATCTTGAGCATATCTTCCAAAGTCTGATTGGTTCGTTCAGATTTGCCATCTATTTGTGGGTGGTAGGCACTACTCAATCACAGTTCAGTCCCTAAATCCTGTTGCAAACTCTGCCAAAATCTTGACGTGAATTTCGAATCTCTGTCAGATACAATGGATACTGGCACACCATGCAACCTCATAATCTCATTCATATAAATGTTAGCTAGCTTGTCTGCATTATAAATAGTTTTAACAGGCAGAAAATGAGCAGATTAGTCAAATGGTTAACTATGACCCAAATAGAATCCATACCTCGAGAAGAGCGTGGCAATCCTACAATGAAGTCCATGGTAATGTACTCCCATTTCTATTATAGTGTTAGAAGCGGCTGTAGCAAACCAGCAGGTCGTTGATGTTCGGCTTTAACTTATTGGCAATGTAAGCATCTTGCCCCAAAATCTGCAATACATTTCTTCATTCCAGGCCAGTAGAAAGTCTGTTTCAGGTCATGATATATCTTTGTATTCCTTGGATGCATAGCAAATTTAGAGCTGTGGGCCTCAGTCATAACACGTTTCCTTAATTCATAATGGTTCAGTACACAAAGTCCACCATGAAATATCAATACATTGTTCTCCAATGCAAATCCTGGCCTTGGTTTTGAGTTAATCTTGTCAACAATTTTCTTCAAAAACTCATCTTCAAGTTGCTTCTCTCTAATCTCTTCAATGATTGCATGGTGGCCAAAGTCCCGCCCTGTTCATGCAATACAACTTCAATCTCATTTTTCTTTAAGTCACATAACAACTCTCTTTGACCAGTGAGCAGACATGACAAATTCCCAATAGATTTTCGGCTTAATGTATCTGCAACGGTATTTGCTTTCCCTAAATGATACAGGATTTGCAAGTCATAGTCTTTGATCAATTCTAGCCATCTTCTCCGTCTCATATTCAGTTCTTTTTGGGTAAAGAAATATTTCAGACTTTTATGGTCAGTGCACACTTCGCAAGTCACTCCATATAAGTAGTGTTGCCAAATCTTTAGTGCGAAAACCACAGCTGTGAGTTCCAAATCATGGGTCGGATAGTTCTTTTCATATGGACGGAGTTGCCGAGAGGCATAAGCAATTACCTTCCCATTCTGTATTTGTAACAACCTCGACCCATGATTAACATTAATTCATGATTAATTATGTCTAACAGTAATTAAAAAGGAATTCTGAATTAATTTGCATGTGTGTGTTGTATTATCTGTGTTTATATCTATTTAGCGTAGAAAGATCTGTCCATGTTTTAGTTTCGGTTTACGAATTGAAGTCCTTATCGGCATCTGATTCAGAAATTGGTTTGATTTATGTGTTAATTGGAATTTTTAGAATTTTATGGTAGGTTTTATTGAAATCCGATTCGGAACGATTAAATTAGATTAATTTAATTTAATCTCCATTTATTTGGCCTTATTTAATTATACTTCTACTTAAGCCTATAAGGCTTATATACCTCATTTGAGCCTTTTGTTTTCTTACCATCTTTGAGCCTCCAAGAGAAAAACGTGAGAGAGAGAGAAGTAGAGAGTGAGAATTGAGATCAAGCTTGAAGTTTGGAAGAATTGCTAGGGGACTTGGAGGATTGCTCAAGAATATCTCTAAACTATAAGGAATTGAGAATCTTAGGTAAGAATTTTAGCCTCTAGTTTTATAATTTAGTTGATTAATGCATGGGATCAAGTGAGATAGGTGGATTGTCATGAGAATTGAGCTAAAGATTGGAATTGAGAATAAATTTATGTTTGCATGTGCAGTTCATGAAGTTTTGAAAGTGTTTTCAAAGACTGTCCTCATGCATGTCTTGAATTCACTTTAATTTTGGGAAATCATTGAGTTTCATGTTGTTTTGTAGCATTTGATCATGTTTTGAGGAGCTTAAGTTCAAAGGAATGCATGCATGTCTTGTTTATGGATCACACATAAATCTTGAGTTGAAATTTTGTGCAATTGGCATATCATTGGGCCATGATTTCTTGAAATGATCCTTAAAACATGTTGTTTTTTGAGTTTCTATGAGTTTCCTAAAGTTTTGGCCCAAAATGTTGAGTTTTGAAGTGTTTGGTTTGAGTTTGAAGCTTGGGAATCAAATCTGGAAATTCCAGAATTTGAACGCACGCTCGAGCGTAGAAGTTCACGCTCGAGCAAGCACTCTGAATGCGTGCACTGCTGCTCGAGCGACATGATACCCGCTCGAGCGTGAAATGCATGTGTCCAGAAGTTCATATGTTTTACAGTTCGCTCGAGCGAGGGAATCCACGCTCGAGCGAGGGCTTGAGTCTCATGCTCGAGCGGGGATCGAGCGTCTGTCAAGCGTGAAAAACATGCAACCAGTACTTTTCCAAAGTTTACAGTCCGCTCGAGCGAGGGAAGTCATGCTCAAGCGAACCTTCACATTTTGCATGTCCGCTCGAGCAAGGAAATCCACGCTCGAGCGTGGACCCTGTTTTCAACAAGTTTTGGAAAATGTTTTCAAGTGCATTTTTGCATCATCGTTCCACCCTAGGCATTCCTAAGCCATGATTAAGACTCCATAATGAGGTTAAAGGCTAGAAACACGCTAAGAACAAATAAGGTAAGTTATATATAATTTGAACATGTGTTTAAGTATGTTTTTGTTATGTGTTCGTGTAGGTCGCGTGCCATAAACCGTTTGATTAGTCTGCTCTGTTGTCTGCACCCGAAGCCAACTGTGAGTAATAACTTTGTAAAGCTATGTTCAATCATAAGTACTTTCTTAATGATATAAGATGAATTGTTACTGAAAAATTAGTTTATGTATGAATGAATAGTTGTCCAATGTTTTGAAATATATTCATGGCATTCTTAGCTTCAAATGACATTTGTTATCTGTTCTGTTATATCCCAATTATGGGCCAACTGTACGTCTCATGAGCCAATTGTACTGTCTCCGTGCACGTGAGTCAACTGTGTGCCTTTACGGCCGTCCCTTCATGGGTCAACTGTTTCTGCTAGTGCTAATGAATGTATCACGTATGATTAACTGCAACTTCTGATTATGAATATGATTCTGAATCTGTGTCTGCTATGAATTATGATTTTTGAACATGAATATGAATCCACTTCTGATAACTATGGAATTTTGTTTTCTATAACTGTTATGGACAATATTCATTAAACCCCTTACTCTGTTATTATTCACTGGGCTTCAGCTCACTATTTATATTATGTATGTAGGTGAGCAGGCACGTGATCAGGCCCAGGGTTGACGGCCTAAGTTTCAGTTTTTCTCAGCCAACCTTTGCGCTCCCGAGGAGGTTCCGGATTAAGTCAAGTTTTGTGGCTGTTTTTGTAATCATAGTAGACTATGTTGTTTGTTAAGCTGTGGGTGAGATTTTTATCATGTACGCCTATGTGTGATATGTAAATATTATATCCTTTGACTTCACCCAAAAGTTTATGAAAGCCATGAACTTTTCTGTCCCATGTATGTCATCACAGCTCATTGGACCTTGTATATTTTGTATATTTTCTTCCGCAACCCCTAACTATATGTTAATCTGTCAAGAGGCCTTTGGTAATCCCAGATTACTGGCCGGTTACGATGCTAAACCCATAGGGGCGGGTTTGGGTCGTAACAGAGTAGTATCAGAGCACGTGTTTTACCGCACGCACAGGTCCATATGAGCTTAGGATGTCCTAGTAAGAAATAGGGGCATTGTATCTGCATATGTGAGTATGTAATAATCTTTGCACATGAGAAAATTTTATCTAAACATCAACACATGAAATTGGATTGACTAAACTGAGAATGAATGTTCTGAACATTATGAAAAGAACCATTTGCCTATGTTTATTGTCTTTCTGTTTCCCTATAGCTATGGAAAATGCAAGAAGTAATGACACAGCAGGGTCCTCAGAGGCCCCGAATGAACAGAATGGAGCAAATGCTTACAGCTCTAACTGAAGTGGTAATGCAACAACAGAGGCAACAACCTTTACCTCCTCCACCCCTGCCAGCCCAAGTTGAACCAGTCAATAACGATATTATTAACCTGACTCAGACGTTCTGAAAATTAAACCGCCAACCTTTCTTGGTGGAATTGAACCGCTGAAGGCTGAAACATGGTTGTTAGAGATGGAGAAATTGTTTGAAGTATTTCCTTATTCTGAAATTCAGAAAGTTCTTCTGGCCACCTACACTCTAAAGGATGAAGCCCGGAGATGGTGGTTATTGGTCCGAAACAATAATGAAAATATGACATGGGCTCAATTTAATACAATTTTCTATGACAAGTACTTTCCCCAGTACTTTCGGGACCGGAAGGTTTCAGAATTTCAGGAACTCAAAAAAGGTAGGATGTCCGTAGCTGAGTATGAGGCTAAATTTACCAAGTTAGCCAGATTTGCTCCTTATATGGTCGACATGGACTGTAAGAAGGCCCGCAAATTGGAGGGCGGACTAGACTTAGATATACTGGATCGGGTGGGAGTTCTTAACCTACCCACGTATGTGAATGTATTGGATAGGGCACTAATGGCGGAAGCCATTTTGGCAGCCAAGAAACAAACTTTTGTCCCACGAATTGATTGGATAGGGAAAAGGTCTGGAAACAATTTCAAAAAGGGTCGTTCATTTGCTGGGAATAAGAAACAAAATACGAGATCTTCTAGCAGCTCAAGTCAAAGTGGTGGATCAACGCCTATTTGTACTCAGTGTGGGAGGAGACACAGAGGAGTTTGCCATCGAGTATTTGGTGCATGTTTCCGGTGTGGTAAGATGGGACACATGATAAAGGATTGTCCAATCGGGTCAGAAAGTGTCAATCGTCCTATAGCAAGTTTAACAGGATCTGCTTCTGGATCAAAAACAAATGTTAGAACTACTACGGGAAAAGAACCCTTGAGGCAAGGTAGAGTTTTCGCACTAGTGCCCGGGGATGTACAGAATATAGAGTCAGTGGTGTTAGGTATAATCTTTATCTGTGTTCAGAATGCCCATGTGCTAATTGATTCAGGTTCCACGCATTCATTTGTATCGCATGCTTTTTCTCAAAAACTAATTAGACCCTTAGAATCCAGGAATTATTTATTGTCCGTGGCTACGCCAATTGAGGGTTCTATGGCATGTGCATATGTATATCCAGCATGTGATATTGTGATTAGTAATGTGACGTTGTATGTTGACTTGTTACCCTTGAACATTGATCATTTTTATTGTATTCTGGGTATAGACTGGTTGACTAAATATTGTGCAACTATTGACTGTGTGAATAAATCTATTATATTCCGTCTACATGGCTTATCCGAATTTGTGTTTGCTGGAAATGAGGTAGTTCCTCCCCCATACCTGATTTCTGCCATAAAAGCTGTTAAATTGCTTAGGAAGGGGTGTAGGGGTTACATGTGTTGTGTTTTGACTGAGATCTTTGATAGGACTAATGTGGAAACTATCATTGTTGCTTGTGAATTTCCCAATGTGTTTTCGGATGACTTGCCTGGAAACTTAGTTGATAGGGAAATTGAGTTCGCTATAGAAGTAGCGCCGGGAACACAACCTATTTCCAAGACCCCCTATAGAATGTCTACCTCAGAATTGAAAGAATTAAAAACTCAACTTCAGGAACTACTCAACAAGAAATTCATCCGTCCGAGCACTTCACCTTGGGGTGCTTCAGTCTTATTTGTCAAAAAGAAAGATGGATCTTTGAGGTTATGTATAGACTATCGAGAATTGAACAAAGTAACCATCAAGAACAAATATCCGTTGCCCCGAATAGATGATTTATTTGACTAACTTCAGGGAGCCCACGTGTTTTCCAAGATTGACCTCAGATCTGGGTATCACTAGTTAAAAGTTAGGGCAGAAGATATAGAGAAAACCGCATTCAGAACTAGATATGGATATTATGAATTTTTAGTAATGCCATTTGGGGTGACTAATGCACCTGCTGCCTTTATGGACCTTATGAACATAGTGTTTAAATCATTTCTAGATGAATTTATTGTTGTATTTATCGATGATATCTTGATTTATTCTAAAGACAGAAAAGATCATGAGAATCACTTGAGAATTGCTCTATAGACTTTGAGAGAAAAGAAATTATACGCTAAATTGTCCAAATGTGAGTTCTGGCTTGACAGTGTGGCATTTCTGGGACATGCAATCAACAAGGATGGTATTTCTGTTGGCCTTCAGAAAATTGAAGTTATTGTGGACTGGCCTAAACCGACGAATGTGACCGAGGTTCGAAGTTTTTTGGGACTTGCAGGTTACTACAGGAGATTTGTGAAAGACTTTTCAAAACTTGCCATGCCTTTGACCCAGTTAACTCAGAAAAATGTGCCGTTTGATTGGAACGAACAAAGAGAGTCAGCTTTCTAAGAGTTGAAAACCAGACTAGTGACTGCACCGATTTTGACTTTACCCAATGGTTCAGATGGGTTTCAGATTTACAGTGATACTTCCTACAAAGGTTTGGGGTGTGTTAATGCAAAATGGGAAAGTAATTGCTTACGCTTCTCGTCAACTTCGACCACACGAAAAGAGTTACCCAACACATGATCTTGAACTAGCAGCTGTGGTGTTTGCCTTGAAAATTTGGCGACATTATTTGTATGGAGCGACTTGTGATGTGTACACGGACCACAAAAGCGTCAAGTATTTCTTCACACAGAAAGAACTGAATATGAGACAAAGGAGATGGTTGGAACTAATCAAAGATTATGATTTGCAAATTTTGTATCATCCAGGTAAAGCTAATACTGTAGCTGACGCACTGAGCCGAAAGTCAATTGGGAATTTGTCATGTTTGCTGTCCAGTCAAAAAGAATTGCTAGATGACCTGGAAAAAAATGAGATTGAAGTTGTTTTGCGAGAACAAGGTGGGATTTTAGCTGTCATTTCCGCTCAACCTGCAATCATTGAAGAAATCAAACAGAAACAACTTGAAGATGAGTACTTGAAAAGGATTGCGGAAGAATTTGACTCAAAGTCGAGGCCGGGGTTCATGTTTGAGAATAATGTGTTGAAATTTCAGAATAGACTTTGTGTACCAGATTCCTCTGATTTAAGAAAGCGTGTTATGACCGAAGCTCACGGCACCAAATTTGTCATGCATCCGGGGAACACAAAAATGTATCATGATTTGAGACAGAATTTTTGGTGGCCGGGAATGAAAAAGAGTATTGCAGACTTTGTGGTTAGATGTTTACATTGTCAACAAGTTAAAATCGAACATCAGTGACCCGCTGGTTTGTTACAACCGCTTCCAATACCGGAATGGAAATGGGAACACATTACCATGGATTTCATTGTGGGATTGCCTCGCTCTACTCGAGGTATGGATTCTATCTGGGTTATAGTTGATCGTTTAATTAAGTCTGCTTATTTTCTGCCCGTCAAATCTTTGTATAATGCGGATAAGTTAGCTAATTTGTATGTTAATGAGATTGTGAAATTGCATGGAGTACCAGTGTCTATTGTATCTGATAGAGATTCGAAGTTCACATCAAGATTCTGGAAAAGTTTACAACAAGCTTTGGGGATAGAACTAATGTTGAGTAGTGCTTATCACTCACAGACAGATGGTCAAACTGAAAGGACTAACCAAACTTTGGAAGATATGCTCAGAATGTGTGTATTGGATTTCCAAGGAAATTGGGAGACCTATTTGCCATTGGCTGAGTTTGTATACAACAACAGCTACCACTCAAGCATTGGAATGGCTGCTTATGAAGCTCTGTATGGAAGAAAATGTCGATCTCCAATATGTTGGGCCGAAGTAGGAGATAGACCTTTGTTGGGACCGGAACTTGTGCAGGAAACAACAGAGAAAGTGAAACTGATCCAACAGCGTCTGAAAACTGCACAGAGCCGGCAAAAGAGTTATGTTGATGTCCGAAAAAGAGATAGAGAATACGAAGTTGGGGACCACGTGTTCATAAAAGTGACCCCTATGAAGGGTCAAACTCGGTTTGGTGTAAAAGGCAAGTTGGCGCCAAGGTATGTTGGGCCATATGAAATCCTCGAAAAGATCAATTCAGTAACCTATCGAGTGGCCCTGCCTCCGGTAATGGAGCATATGCACAATGTATTTCATGTATCGATGCTTTGGGATTATCTGAGAGATCCATTAAATGTGATAGCGCCAACCTATGTGCTTCTGAAGGATGATTATACTTACGAAGAAAGACCTATCCAGATTGTGAACCGTCGGATCAAAAGATTGATGAACAAAGAAATACCACTGGTAAAAGTTGATTGGCAGAATCATGGAGGAACTTATGCAACATGGGAGACAGAAGAAGATATGATGAAAAGATATCCCGAACTGTTTCCTTTGGAACGAATGTTGTTTTGAAATGAAGGTAATTCGAGTTTGGAGGACCAAACTCTTTTAAGGGGGGAAGACTGTAACAACCCCGACCCATGATTAACATTAATCCATGATTAATTATGCCTAACAGTAATTAAGGAGGAATTCTGAATTAATTTGCATGTGTGTGTTGCATTATCTGTGTTTATATCTGTTTAGCGTAGAAAGATCTGTCCATGTTTTAGTTTCGGTTTGCGAATTGAAGGCCTTATCGGCATCTGATTCAGAAATTGGCTTGATTTATGTGTTAATTGGAATTTTTAGAATTTTATGGTAGGTTTAATTGAAATCTGATTCGGAACGATTAAATTAGATTAATTTAATTTAATCTCCATTTATTTGGCCTTATTTAATTATACTTCCACTTAAGCCTACATAAGGCTTATACATCTCATTTGAGCCTTTGTTTTCTTACCATCTTCGAGCCTCCAAGAGAAAAACGTGAGAGAGAGAGAAGTAGAGAGTAAGAATTGAGATCAAGCTTGAAGTTTGGAAGAATTACTAGAGGACTTGGAGGATTGCTCAAGAATATCTCTAAACTATAAGGAATTGAGAATCTTAGGTAAGGATTTTAGCCTCTAGTTTTATAATTTAGTTGGTTAATGCATGGGATCAAGTGAGATAGGTGGATTGTCATGAGAATTGAGCTAAAGATTGGAATTGAGAATAAATTTATGCTTGCATGTGCATTTCATGAAGTTTTAAAAGTGTTTTCAAAGACTGCCCTCATGCATGTCTTGAATTCACTTTAATTTTGGGAAATCATTGAGTTTCATGTTATTTTGTAGCATTTGATCATGTTTTGAGGAGCTTAAGTTCAAAGGAATGCATGCATGTCTTGTTTATGGATCATACATGAATCTTGAGTTGAAATTTTGTGCAATTGGCATGTCATTGGGCCATGATTTCTTGAAATGATCCTTAAAACATGTTGTTTTTTGAGTTTCTATGAGTTTCCTAAAGTTTTGGCCCAAAATGTTGAGTTTTGAAGTGTTTGAAGCTTGGGAATCAAATCTGGAAATTCCAGAATTTGAACGCACGCTCTACGCTCGAGCGAGCACTCTGAATGCGTGCACTTCTGCTCGAGCGACATAATACCCGCTCAAGCATGAAATGCATGCATCCAGAAGTTCATATGTTTTACAGTCCGCTCGAGGGTGGGAATCCATGCTCGAGCGAGGGCTTGAGTCTCATGCTCGAGCGAGGATCAAGCGTCCGTCGAGCGTGAAAAATATGCAACCAGTACTTTTCCAAAGTTTACAGTCCACTCGAGCGAGGGAAGTTACGCTCGAGCAAACCTTCACATTTTGCATGTCCGCTCGAGCGAGGAAATCCACGCTCGAGCGTGGACCCTGTTTTCAACAAGTTTTGGAAAATGTTTTCAGCAAGTTTTGGAAAATGTTTTCAAGTGCATTTTTGCATCCTTGTTCCATCCTAGGCATTCCTAGGCCATGATTAAGACTCCATAATGAGGTTAAAGGCTAGAAACACGCTAAGAACAAATAAGGTAAGTCATGTATAATTCGAACGTGTGTTTAAGTGTGTTTTTGTTATGTGTTCGTGTAGGTTGCGTGCCATAAACCGTTTGATTAATCTGCTCTGTTGTCTGCACCCGAAGCCAACTGTGAGTAATAACTTTGTAAAGCTATGTTCAATTATGAGTACTTTCTTAATGATATAAGATGAATTGTTATTGAAAAATTTGTTTCTGTATGAATGAATAGTTGTCTAATGTTTTGAAATATATTCGTGGCATTTGTAACTTCAAATGACATCTGTTGTCTGTTCTATTACGTCCCAATTATGGGCCAACTGTACGTCTCATGAGCCAACTGTTATGGATCCTTATGTATACGTCCCTTTATGGGCTAATTGTACGTCTCATGAGCCAACTGTACCGTCTCCGTACACGTGAGTCAACTGTATGCCTTTATGGTCGTCCCTTCATGGGTCAACTGTTTCTGCTAGTGCTAATGAATGTACCACGTATGATTAACTGCAACTTTTGATTATGAATATGATTCTGAATCTGTGTCTGCTATGAATTATGATTTTTGAACATGAATATAAATCCATTTTTGATAACTATGGAATTCTGTTTTCTATAACTGTTATAGACAACATTCATTAAACCCCCTTACTTTGTTATTATTCACTGGGTTTCAGCTCACTATTTATATTATGTATGTAGGTGAGCAGGCACGTGATTAGGCCCAGGGTTGACGGCCTAAGTTTCAGTTTTTGTCAGCCAACCTTTGCGCCTCCCAAGGAGGTTCCGGATTAAGTCAAGTTTTGTGGCTGTTTTTGTAATCATAGTAGATTATGTTGTTTGTTAAGTTGTGGGTGAGATTTTTATCATGTACGCCTATGTGTGATATGTAAATATTATATCCTTTGACTTCACCCGAAAGTCTATGAAAGCCATGAACTATTCTGTCCCATGTATGTCATCACAGTTCATTAGTGTAGACGTCCCCGAACGCCCCGGGAGGGTTAAGTCCCGTTCCGTTCATATTGGGGTCACTACAATTCAAGGACTCAAATGTCACGGTTCTTAATCTTGAACCAAAGAGTCCAAATCCGGCAAATCGTTTTGAAAACAGATTTTTTGAAAGAAGTGCCAAACATGGACTGCTTTGCCAGATACAGAGTCGCCACCTAAATATTTTATTTTGGGGAAATTTAGGAAACCCTGACTCGATGCCAAAGGCCACGTGTTCGTCATCACCAAAGTTGCCTCGGCTCGGGAACTTGGGTACGATTGGGGAAGGTCACTTCGTGAGCACCCCCGCTCGCCCGGTCAAAGACCGGCCTCTACTAACCATGATATCTATTTTTGAAAACATTGTGTGTTCTTATTCCGGTTATTAGCCTAGGTTACTATGTGATGCGCACAGCATACAAGTATAGACCGGGTCGCCTGAATTGGGACAAAACATTTCATGTTTGTTTGTTTGAAAATGGTTTGACGGTGCTACCCGCAGGTAGGCTAAGACATGGATTTGCCACCCTCGGGTGGGCTTAGAAAACATGATTTTGCCACTATCTAGTGGGCTTAAAACAAACATTTGATGAATTGTTCCAATCCAAATAACCCAACCTCTACCCACAGGCATTCAAGGCAGTTATATCACATAAGCACATAGCCTCATGGTAAGCATGCTATTCATGGCAGTCACTCACATGCATGCAAGGATGCTAAAGCATAAAACTTACCGAGTACTCCAAGCCAAAACAGAAGCTCATTAGAAATCATGCATGATCCTAAATGTACAGAAATGCCTAATGCAACACATGCAAAGATGCAACTATAGCAGGCTCGGCTATTCTAAACATGGCATATGGAATGCTACAACTAACACGTATTCAATTTGGAATTGAAATACAAATGCAGTTTGTATGATGCGCCGAGCCCGGTGCGTGTAAAACAGATGAATGATGCAAACATGCTGTCATACTGTATGCTAATTGAAATATGCCCTAATCTAACCATCATAAGCAGGTAAATAAAAGGGAAGAAAGATGTGGGGTTAGAAGACATACATCACACTTACCCACACTTATTACAATTATGCCCTCACGCAGAGGGTCCGAATAAATATACAGTTCAAATAATACGTCCAAATATGTACAAATTCCTAATTAATTAACAAATTAACTAAGAAAACTGTAAAACTGGCATGCAAGCCAAGGACTGCCTTGATTCCGCTCCGGGTGATGAATGATGCATGTTTAGGCTGCCTTGCGCGGAAATCCACTGGGATGCCCCAATTAGCCTCTGTTTGCACCTGTTCTTGAAATGCGTGCCAAGCCTCGGAAGACTGCTGATTCTTGATTTTGCTGCAACAGAGAGCAGGAAAGAGGCATAGCAATGTATTTCACGAATGTATGCATGTCTCGATCCTCGTGCCACCAATCACGCATCTCGATGCATGATGGCTGATGAGTCGAATTGCACAATTCAATATGAAATGAATGCACATGAAAACACAACAAAACCTAACTCCATCATGGATGATCCGGAGTGTCGGTGACTAGGGAATTGAGACACGTTCCGTCACTCGGAGTACGGAACGTACCTCGTTTCCCGTGCCCGGGCTAACTCCTATCCCGAACACAATGCAATATGCATGATATGCATGAAATGCGACTAAGATACATCCTAACATGCAACATGCTATGAAATGACATACCCGATGCACGAGGTAATATGGCATACACAATGCACTAACACACAACCTAGCATGTGCAATGCTATGAAATGGGACGGCATACACAATGCATAATGGACTTACACCAACATGAGTGGACCTCAGCTACACTTACATAGGAGGCCATCAGATGAAAACAAGGCGACTCGAAATGCGTGCACGCGTGGACGCAAACCAAGGACCGACCCTCAGGCACCGAAATGCCACTCTAATGAGACATGGCAAGACATGGAATATGATATGCAAACATGCAAATTTCAGAGGCAAAATGACATGCAAAACAGCCCCGAAACATGGCGAAATGAAACCCGATGCAAGGAACGAGTCCCGAAACATGGAATTAAGCACATGAAATGGCCTATAGCTATGCAATGCATGCATGATTCGTACATGAAGTGTGAAGACAGAAGCTAGGCAGCCCCAAAAAAAGCATTTTTACAGTTCGAAGCATGGCCAAACAGTGGGTACAAATAGGGCAAAATTAGTATGCAAAATGGGGGGCCAAGAGAGGTAATGAAGCAAGTCATAGCTGATGATCTCAAACACAGAAGTCCTCTTCTACAATGTTGAAGAGGGGCCAAAAATATGATGTTTTACAGTTTATGACAAACCCCAAAAACAGATACAAGTATGGCAAACAATTCATGCAAGAAATGGGCCAACAAAGGGGCAAAGAAGTAACTGATATATGGGGGTCTCAAACAAGTGAGGGACCTTCAACAATGTTGAAGAGGGTCCCAAAATATGGCATTTTACAGTAGATGATCAAACCCAAATCAGTATACAAACATGCTCAAAATGCAATGCAAGATTAAGGCCATAAGAGGGCTATAACATGAAGTACACAAAATATTCATCAAAAAGCCAAAGACCCTTAATGAAACATGACAAGGGGGTCAAAATAGGGCCACTCTCAGTTCTGATCATGGCCGAAAAACAGAAGCAAGATAAGCTAACAAATCATGCAAAAATGGGGACCAAAGAGGGGTACAATGGTAAGTGATATATGGAGATTCCCAACAGTATTGAGCCCTTTCTTCAATGTTGAATAAGGGCTCAAAATAAGCCTATCTACAGTTTATGACATGCTCCAAAACAGATCACTCATGGGCTAAAAATATCATGCAAAATAATGGCATTCAAGAGGATAATGAAGCAAGTGCCAAAAATAAGCTTCAAAATGTAATGAGCCCTTAATGAAACATGGAATATAGCTCAAAAAAATGACATTTTCAGTTTTGGCCGGAGCTCAAAACAGCAAGCAAGAGGGACTAAGAAATAGACCAAAAAAATACAAGAAAATGGGAAAGTGGGACTCACTCTTGAAGACCAACCCTTAGCAACCTCTTGGACCAAGTTTGGGTGCTATTTGCCTCTGGAAAACAGCTTCAAGCTGCTGGAATGGAATGAGGTGGAGTGGTGTTAGGGCTTGTAGGGAAAAGGTGTAGGAACTTAAGGGTTTTTGAGAGTTGAAGTGTAAAGGAGAGAGATATAATACAAGAGGCTCAAAGCATTTTTTCTAACCCTCAAAACCAGACCTGGGGCTGCTGTTATATAGGCAAAATGGGTGGAAAAAGGGGGGGAAAAATGGAGGGAAAACAAGCCAAGTTTCCCCCCAAAATGGCCAAACCTCGGACATGGGTGTAGTGGAAAACAAAATTCACTTCTAGACACACTTGGGGAGGGGGCATGGCCGGCTAGTTTAAAAGGGCAAAAAAAGTCATTTCACCACCTAGGTGGCCGGCCGGCTACGTTTTCTGGCCGGCCAGCTACTTTAGACAAAAAAATGGGCTTCCAGAAAGAAATGTGGCCGGTGGGTGATTGGGAAGTCCAAATGTGGCCGTTCAAGTGTCCAAATTGAAGCCTCGGAAGTTATCTTTCCAATGGCGCAAACCTTGCATCAAAATTCCTCCTGTGGAAAAAGTTATGCCCGTTTCCGTGAAGCCGCGCAGATTCGGTCCCAACCGGAGTGATACCCTACTTCAATCAACGATATCTCCCCTATCCGGAATTGGATTTAGAAGATTCTTGAGTGCAAAATGAATCCCCGGGAGTAAGCTTTACAATGGTGGTGGCCTCATAGCTTGATTCCAAGTATCCAAATGAATAGGCCCGATTCGGCGAGGGCTGCTCGACTCTCTCTTAACGGTTCATGCCCATTTTCTCCCCCGACTGGATTTCTTCCCTCTTCTCTTCTTTCTTCAACTTCAAACCCCTAAGTAAGGTGTTTTGAAAGATTTTTCAAAGATTTCATCTCCCTTTCGTTCATTTCCACTTTGTCCTTGCTCGGTTTACCGAAAAACGCGACGTTTGACAAAAAGGCGAGCCTTGGAACATCGCAGAAACTTTATTTCAAAAATGTTTTGAAAGAGAGGGTTTTAAGGTCTAAAAACCCTTTAAAATAGCTTTGGTCCAAAATGGGGCGTGAAGTTGGGATTTGTTCCTCTCTCTTTGCCGAAGAAATTGCACCTTTCCCCTGCACAACTTTCTCCACCATGTAAACCATCAGTCGCGTCGAAGTCTTATGGATGGTCAAAAATGGGGTGTCTACAATTAGACCTTGTACATTTTGTATATTTTCTTCCGCAGCTCCTAACTATATGTTAATCTGTCAAGAGGCTTTTGGTAATCCCAGGATTACTGGCCGGTTACGATGCTAAACCCATAAGGGCGGGTTTGGGTCGTGACAGCATTAACACACACCTCATTCTACAGAATTTATTTACTGAAACAATTTAAGAACAAGAATGACCAAGTCGAGTGTGTGACACTCTGTCCTTAAGATAGATTCGCCCCGCTCAGGTGTTTATGGAATAATGGCGTCTATCTCCCAAGATACAATGATTTTACATAGATTGTATTAGCACTAAAAACAATCTGTTTCGGCAAACTAAAACATGTGTTCTGTATTCTTAGAACTTTGTCTAAAATTAATATGAAGAATAAAAATGCAAGTGAGCAAAACGGAAGGCAAGCAGAGAATTTTCGGATGATCAAACTACTTCCCAGTATTTATAGGCTAAGTGGTGACCTTTAGGAAATGCCGAACATGTATGATTTCAAACTGAACAGATCTAGTTTCGAATTGAACAGGTGTAAACTGTTGAAGCAATCTTGAATTTGTCTGGGAAGAAATTGAATTTTTTGGGTGCAATCTATTAAAACAGGTTGAAAATCTGTTTGAATCTGCTTGGACTAGTTTGGAAATGACACATTGGTTAGGAGCAAAAAAAATTTTTGAATTCAAATTATTTGGTGCAAAATTCAAAATTTTCCTACAAGAATTTTGGAAAAATTCAAATAAATTTTTCCCAAAAAATTAATGTTATGACCCGACCCACAACCTGCACCCGGCCCAGCGGGACGGACTGCGGCAGCGGCGCGCACGTGTGGTGGTTTGAGCCAAAGCCTACTTTGTTCATAATTCCTCCCTTCTACAAATTTGGGATGCCCCTTGGGGCCTTACCCAAGTTTGTCCACCTAGAACTTATATACACATACAAGCTCTCTTAAAGTTTTAATGTGGGACAACCATTTTAAGGTAACCCACATTTGACTCTTTAATTTTTCATTTCATGAATTCGAAAATGACGTCAAGTTCCCATTCACTCATAAATGGTTTTGATGAACCGTTTGCACTGTGTGACTTACCATACAGCAAGGAACACGTCACCTCTTTGGACCCACCCCAAAAGACGTGTGGGCCCCACTCAAATTTGGGCTCAAAGTTGGCCCAAAATAAGCCTATAAAAACCATAATTTCCAACAATCCCCTGCATGAATGGAATTTGACAGAGAGAAAATACAACAACATGATCTTATTAAAGAGAGTATAGAAATCGGAGATATTCTGCAAAGGATAGGTAGCTTTTGGCTTTGAACCTTCTCTCGTGAGGCACTATCGGATTTACTAGCTAACCAGTGAACATGATGTCTTGAACTGTTCAACCATTTGTGTAAACCAAGATAATACAACTCACATAGTATATTACCAGACACAGTTTAGTTCTCACTATTGTGTTCATTTTGGCCCTAAACAACCTGGTCTTTCATGAGTGCTTTAGAGAATTATAGCCCTTCACAAATCTTATAGAACCAACCCAGTTCACACTCATATATGTGATTCTTATGAAGAGTATCCTGCTATACTTCACTAGAGTGACGACCTCATCACGTATAATGATTAGCACTTAATTAATTAAGGAGATTTGAAATTTAATTGCCTCTAATTTAATCTGGGATTTACGAAAATTATGGAGATTGATTCATATATGGTTCTGTGGGGACATAATTTTTGAATGACAACACGTGGCCAAGGTGTCACCGAAGTGCCAGCTGAAGTGCCACGTGTCTTAGTCATGATGCCGAGATGATCTCGGCTAGGCCGAGGTTATCTGTGAAGATACCGGAATCCGGGATAAGCGAATAAGGGACAAGAGTCCTAGAATGGGAGAGGACTTCAGTTTGGATAAAGATAAGACTCTAGAGTTTATCCCAATCCTACTGGGAGTCCAAGATTAGCAGTAATCCTAAGTCCATTGAAGCTAGGCTTCTATTGGACTAGGTTGTGTTGGCTATAAAAGAGAGGCTCCCTCATGGGTCTAAGGTATGCTTTTTGCTCTGAATAGTAAGTTAAAGCACGTTTGCTATCTTTGAGAGATAACTGACTTGATCGTCGGAGTGCCCCCGGGTGGACGAACCACCGTCGGAATCTCTTCTTTTTGTGACAGGTCGTTCAGGTTTAATCTATTCTGCCAGTGTTCTCCAGCTAAGTGCTTTATTGACAGTGTGATCGGAAATTGACACACACAGGTTCAATTAAGAAGTTATTTTGAAATTAGAAATTGAAAGCCTAAATGGCTCAAGAAAGTACAAATAGTGAATTGAATTATTTAAATTTCGAGTATCGGACCATATGAGAGTTTAATTAAATATTCGATTCAGATCCATAAAACTAAGATTTGATTAATTGGGTCCGAATTGGAGTTAATTAAGTTATACGAATTAGGAATTAAGATTATTATGAATTAAATTTAATTATGAGGTGTTCAATTGAATATGTAATTTATTGACTAGGATTTTGAAGTTTAAGCTGAAATTGAAGGCCTTAATAATTTGGGAAATCAAAATTGATGATGGTAATAAGTTTAATTTAATATTTGGAGCCTTCGAGAGTTTGATTAAAATCTGATTCAGAATGGTAAAGATTAAATATAATTAATTGGGCCTTAATGGAAGTCAAATTAAACTAATTAAATCATGTAGGAATTGTAATTAGTTATGATTAATTAAGTTATGTGTTAATTATGATTAATCATGACTAAGTGATATTTAATTAAACTAATGTGTAATTAGTGTGCTAAACTAATCCTAGCATACCACCACATGAGTTCATAATATAAGGACAAGTGTCCCACTAATGAAGAAAATAAAATAATAAAAAAAAAGGATGATGAATGAAATCAAAGGGTGGCCTTCAATCTGCTTGGAAACAGAGTTAGAAAAAAAGAAAGGAAGAGAGAGCACGATTGAGAGAGAGAGACCGAGAGGAAGGAACAAAAAAAAGGGCGAAGGAGAAAGCCTTGTGGAATACCAAGATTCAAGCTTAAGATTATGGAAAATTCATCTTCAAGTAAGAAATTCCATCATCTTCTTAGTATTGTTTAAATAATCTAGACATAAATTGATTTAAGATGAATTTTGAGAGGATTAAAAATGAAAATTTGAGGATCAATTATATAAATTGATAGAAATTGGATTTTGCATGTAAAATTAAGTTAGGTTGAAGATTATGAGTTATGATTCTTTAAATTTGTTAAGTTGAGTTTAATTTTGAGAATCATTCTTGAATTGTGTTATAAAAATTACATGCAACAATGATGTATTGAAGATTTGATCCATGCAATGGAATTATGTTCAAATTTATGGAAATTAACTTAGAAATTAATCACTTTGGGTTTGAATTTAGTTGTCTTAACATGAAATCGAGCTTCAATTATACATGCATTATTAATTTTTAAAGAGTTTTGCAGTTTAATTCATGTTTTAAAATTTGTGGGTTTGAAATTGGGTTTGGTATGGAGAAAATAAATTAAATCTAAATTAGGATAAGTTAGAGAGCAAAATTATGATCTGATTTTGATTTTAGTTTTGTACATGCAACTATTATTCTATAAGTTTTATGGTTTTAAATTGATATTTTGAAAGGAATTAGTAAGACGGATAAAGAAATTAAGTTAGGTTCAAAATCAAAGAAGTTAATTTGGAAAATTAATTATTTTGGGTTTGATTTTGAATGTCTTATATGAATTTGAATCTTATTTCTACATGCATGTATTTTGGAGGAATTAAAGAATTAATTCATGAACATGGTTAAGGTTAATCAATATGGAAATAAATTATAATTTATATTTGAAAATAAAAAATTAGTTTAATTTTGATTTAAATCTCTTACATGTAAATTGTCACGCCCCAAACCCGCCCCTAAAAGTTTTAGGCATGACCTATTCAGAAACGGACACTTAACCTGTTATACATAACATATGGGGCCTGAGCGGAAGTATTACCATTATAAAATAACATAAAACATCATCCATTGAGCTACCACTACCATGCTAGGACCGCACACATTGCATTAGGTACATAATATATAGAAACATACACCCGAACTTCGGTTACACACTTATGCATCCGTACTTAGACCCACAATTGGGCGTGTAACGAAAATATTAATGAAAGACAACCAAAGCATAAGCCAATAACCTAACAGCACTTTACAAAATGCATGGCTTCAGGTAGGTGCCTGGACGCATCAAAGTTGACAAGAGAAAGACGAGCCTTAAAGGTTAGGACTGAACTCCCGGTTGATTACCTACAGAAATAGACAGACAAAATACAGAATGAGCGAACTTAGTGATATAGTACATAAATAATGTAATGTTTAACCTGAATAATAAAACATATAACTGCAGATACATATGATTAACTACATTCCGTAATTATTTCCAAAACAGCCATGGTCCAGTTTCCGTGACAGAGTGGCTTTTAAGCCCAGCATATACAGAACAGCCATAGGCCTACAGATGCAGAACGACCATGGGTCCAGAAGTATCAGAACGGCCATTGGCCCAGAAATATCAGAACGGCCATCGGCCCAGAAATAACAGAACGGCCATCGGCCCAGAAATAAAAGAAATAACAGAACGGCTATTGGCCCAGAAATAACAGATGTATGGACTCAAGAGGTGGCTCGTATGGATTCTAGAGGTGGCTCCCACCAAGGTGTAGCACTTAGTTCCGTACAACACTTTGTTCCATACCAAAAAACATCAGAACAGATTAATATAGATAAACACATTCTTCCCATTAATCACATGAATAAACATAGATAACATAAGTTTAACAGAACGTTACTGATAATTGTTAGCAAAAGGTAAACATATTTTACAGCATGAACGCTTTCAGAAATACGTAGATACCACCGTTCCATAATGCATATACATCCCATTTGCTTATCATGTTTCAATGCCACTAACTAGCAGATAACAGAATGGTAACATTAATTGTCAATAACAAACAAAACATATGGTACAATGATGCGCTTAGATTTCCTCATGGTTCTTTGTAAGTAGACATACTTGTTTCGTAATTAACAGAACCTTAACATTACCAATAATCCAAAGGTAAATGTACCATTACATCAACAGGCTAGAACAATTCATATCATAACATGAATTACATAATAATGTCGTTGATACGCAATTCTTTTCTATTAACTAACTTCACAGTGTTAATAGTTTGTATGCAATTCTTATACAGAATCATAGGTAATTCTTAGGATGGTACATTGACAATAATCATTAGCCATAACCCAAAATACGGAGTAGGTTCAGAGTCATACCGATGTGTGCTAACTCTTTCAATGTTCACATCAATTCCCAATCAACACACATGTTAACTTTAGCTCACGGAGAATAGAATGTTGTTAACAATATTTCTTAACGGTAAACAATGTACATTTGTAGTACTATTACTCACAGTGATTGGCTCCCGGTAGTACTGGGATGATGTCCTCGTTTCGACCTACAAGTACATTGCACAACACATTATATGAGATTATACTCGATCCTTTACTTATTCTCTTTGATCACTCAATCAATTAGCCATGGTGGTACCAAGCTCATTATTCTTTAATAAGTTATAATCCATGTCTCAGAAAACAGGAGAAATCGATGGGAAATGGTTTAGGTGAAGAAATGGTACAAAACTGGTTGACAGAAAGTGAACAGTCGTCACTAATTTGGGCATAACTATTTCTGTATTTAGAATTTGGGTGTGAGACCACTGCTATTAGAAACTAGACTTCCGGGGCTTGATTTTAGGCTCAAGAATCACTCAAAACGGACTCGGGATGCAAAAGATATGCTTGTTCAAAGTTGGCTGGACAGAGCTGTCTCCGCACGTGCGGGGGAACAGTGCCGCACGTGCGGCCTGGACAGTTTGCAGTCCGAAAATGGCTGAAAATTTGGGACTTCTCATTTTCAAAATCAAACCTTAATTACATGTAAATCAAAGCCCAAAACCCTTTAATACATGACCAATTTCACATTATTATTCTCCATCAACCATCATAACCTCAAAATAAACAAATATAATGCCTATACTTCTTCAATCAAGAAATTCTAAGGAAATCAAGGTTCAAATCAATATATATACATAAAACCCTAACTCAAATGGGTTCAAAGCTTCCCTTATTATCATGATTTCATGAAATTGATGTCTCAAACATAAGGATTCAAGATAATTAATCTTACCTTAGTTCACTCTTTGATTTCTCCAAGCTTCCATGGTTGTTCTCCCTTCTCTATCTTCAATTCCCTTCAAACCACCATGTTTGTTAAGCTTTTCTTGGTCTTCCCTCTCTTTTCTCCCCACGGTTTTCCTCTCTCTCTTTAGATATTTTGCTTCCAAAAGATGAGACCAAACACTACAAACATATCTATATATTCTAAATAAACCACACACAAGGCTTAACACAATAGGGAGAACCAAACGTGGCCTTACGAATCGCCACAAATCAAATTTCAAAAAGTTCCCAGGTGACTCTAAAAATTGTGCTGATCATAAATATGTCCCCTGTTCTGGTTTCTGAAGTTTCTAGGGTCTTCAATTTGCAGTACAAAGTTAACCACCCAAACGTGCATTAACGAATCAGACAAATTAGATTTCCAATTAATTTCCCCAATAGTTCTAAAAATTCCCATTAACATACCCAAGTACTCAATTTTGCTTTCTGAACCCATAAAGGTCGGTAATTTCAATTTGAAGTCCGTAACTCAACAGATAATGCTTCAATTCTAATAGATATAATTAAATTAAAACACATCCTCTTATAGGTAAATAAATATGATTTCTTATACGCATTTTGGGGTCATTACATAAATACTTTGAAAGGGCTTTATAGTTTTAATTTATGTTTTATAAAACAGAGAAGAAGAATGTTGGAATTATTATATTCATGAAATTATTGGTTTTAATCTTAATGATCGAAGAGATTTTTGTATTAGAAATTGGAAAATTAGTCATGGGTTCATCTTTATTAATAAAATTACATGTTTAAATTGGTTCATGCAAGGGCCTAAGTTTTGAAATAAAGATTAATAAGCTAAGAATTAACATAAATTAGTTGGTTACAGCGTGAGTCATTGATTAAGTAGTAATTCATTAAGAAATCAAGTAAGAAATCGGTCTATTTGAAAAAGAATGATGTAGTAATAAAAGAATATATGAAATGAGAACCCGGTTTATTCGAGTAAGAAAGAATAAGTATAGTAGAACTTCGGGTTACTTAGACAGGAAAAGTTAAGTTTGATCAATAAAGTGATATTGTGTTTCAATGTGTATATGTTACGGGTTTGTGTAGGTCACGCACTATCGTTTGCCTGATCTATCTGAATTGTCTGCATTATCTGATCTGCTGGCGGAGCCATCTATGAGTAACAATGTTGTAAAGCTATGTTCAATTATAATTATTTTCTGAACGATTGACTTTATTGTTTTCTAAATGAATGTTTGTCCTATTTTATGAACTATACTCGTGGCATCCATAGCGACTGACTGTTACTGTTACTGTTACTGCTACTGCTACTATTACAGAGATCTCTATCAGTTCCTATCCTTGGAACTACTGCTACTGTATTAATGGCCATCAACTGACTGTTTGGTCTATTAAGACTTACTGTACTGTTCTGCTAATGGATGTACCACGTATGACTGCTATAATTTCTAAATGACTGATATGACATGAAATATGAAACATTGATCGAATAGTTGATCTATAGATGCAATTGACTGTTTTAATTACTGAAAGGACATTCATTCTTAACCCTTTTACACATTTGTTATTCACTGGGTTTTAGCTTACAGTTTATTGTATATATGTAGGTGATCAGGCACCGGAGCAAGGTTAGGGGCGTCAGCCTAATTTCGTTTTTGTCAAGCCAACCTGTTGTGCCTCACCACGAGGTTCCAAACCGTTATTGTCAAGGCTTTGTTTTGGGTGGTCTAAATCCACATCTTTTGAATGAATGCCATAAGGATTCAAGTGAATGTTTCACAAGTTGTTTTGGCTTTGGGATTTAATTCCCCGACATATCTTTTGTTTTGTACTTAGACGTGTTTTGGACTTCAGTTTTTACATATATGTTGAATATGGACTTGGACTTATGTCTGTATTGGTATATATATATATATATATATAAGTTGTTTGTGCATTTAAGTCCTCACAGCTGTTTGGACATTATGTTTTAAAATTTACAGGCTTCCGCCGGCCCCTCCTATTGTATAATTGTTATTACTGTTAAGCAGGCCTTTGGTAATTACGGATTACTGGCCGGTTACGATACTAAACCGTTAGGGGTGGGTTTGGGTCGTGACAGAGTGGTATTCTTAGATATAAGAATCATTAAAAGCATTACTTAACTTAAAACAGTGCAGACGTCACTATTTCATCATAGAAATGGGTAGGAGTTTGATTTCCCAGTTATCCTTATGAGTCATACACAACTCGATTGTCCCTTTGAATTTAAATCTTAGGATCTCTAGTCAGCTAGCTTGGGTTGCCGTTGTGGTAACTCTTATTTAATAAGCTTAAGTCCCATTCCCCTCGATGAATTCTCAACTAACTCTCTTGCTAACTTTTTGGTTAGTGGATCTGTTATGTTGTTTTTAGACTTCACATATTCAATGGAAATAATTCCATCAGAGAGTAGTTGTCTCACGGTGTTATGTTGACGACAAATGTATCGTGACTTACCGTTATATATATGACTCTGTGCTTTACCTATTGCTGATTGACTATCACAATATATGCATATAGTAGGCACCGATTTTGGCCACATTGAAATATCTTCAAGGAAGTGACGAAGCCATTTTGCTTCTTTCTCAGCTTTATCTAAAGTTATAAATTATGATTCCATAGTAAACCTAGCAATGCAAGTCTATTTGGAAGATTTCCAAGATACAGCCGCACTACCAAGAGTAAAGACATACCCAATAGTGGATTTTGAGTCTCTAGTATCTGATATCCAATTTGCATTATAGTATCTTTCAAGTATTGCTAGATATCTAATATAATTTAGCTCAATGTTACGAGTAAATTTGAGATTTCTTAGAACCCTTATAATATAGCTTTTCAATGTTCTACTCCTAGATTACTCGTATATCTACTTAATTTACTTATTGCATAGGCTATATATAGGTGAGTGATGTTCATCAAATACATTAAGCTTCCAATGATTTGGGCATACTCTAATTGAAAAATACTTTTTTGTATACTTTTAGAAAGAAACAAATTAACATTCACAGGTGTTCTAGCAAGATGATCATCATCTTTGCTAAATTTGTTAAGTATTTTCTCAATGTAATGTGATTGTGACAAAGCATATCCTTTTGATGTTTTGGTAATTTTTATACCAAGAATTACAACAGCAATCCCCATGTCCTTCATGTTAAAACGTTTATTCAACATTTTCTTGGTAGTTTTAATCATGTTATTATTACTACCTATGATGAACATATCATTCACATAAAGACAAACTATAACATAACATTTATTTGTGTTTTTAATATAAACACATTTGTCACATTCATTAATTTTAAATCCATTTGACATCATTGCCTTGTCAAATTTCTCATGCCATTGCTTTGGCGCTTGTTTTAAACCATATAAAAATTTAACCAATTTACACACTTCTTTTTATTTTCCTGGAACAGAAAATCCTTCTGGTTGTTCCATGTAAATTTCTTCATTTAACTCACCATTTAAGAAAGCTGTTTTCACATCAATTTGATGAATTTCAAAGATGAAATGGCAATTAGCATTCTAATGGATGTTATTCTAGTAACTGGTGAGTATGTATCAAAATAATCAAGACCTTTTTTTTATCTATATCCTTTAACCACAAGTGTTGCCTTGTATTTGTTAATTGATCCATCCGTTTTCATTTTTCTCTTGAAAATCCACTTGTATCCAAGAGGTTTACAACCTGGTGGCAAATCCACCAACTTTCAAATGTGATTTTGCAAGTTGGATTCAACTTCGCTATTTATAGTATCTTTCCATAAAGAAGGCTCAGGACTAAACATAGCTTCTTTGAAAGTTAAAGGCTCATTTTCTAACAAAAAAGTTAGAAAATCTGGACCAAAAGATTTTGAGGTTCTAGCACGTTTACTATGCCTAGGTTTCTCTTTCTCATTTTGATCTAACTTTTGCTCTTGTTATTGATCATGACTAGTAATAACATCATAAGATCTTTTATTAGTACTAGTGTCTTGTCCAGTTTTATTAGGAAACACATGTTCAAAGAATGATACATTCCGAGATTCTATAATAGTATTTATATGCATTTGGGAATGTTCTGACTTATGAATCAAAAACCGATATGCACTACTATTCATGGCATAACCAATGAATATGCAATCAACAGTTTTAGGACTTATCTCAGTCTTTTTAGGAGTAAGAATAGCCACTTTAGTTAAACAACCCCACACTTTTAAGTATTTGTAGGATGATACTCTCTCATGCCACATTTCATAAGGTGTTTGATTCACTTTCTTTCGGGGTACTTTATTAAGAATATAATTAACAAAAAGTATTGCTTCCCTCCACAAGTTCTGAGGTAATTTAGAACTTATTAACATGTCATTCATCATTTCTTTTAAAGTCTTATTTTTTCTTTCAGCAATTCCATTTTGTTGAGATGAGTAAAGAGCGGTGGTTTGATGAATTATTTTATGTTCTTGACAAAACTCACCAAAAAGTGATTTATATTCACCACCTCTATCATTTTTTAGTTTTTTAATTTTCTTACCAAGTTGATTTTCAACTTCATTCTTATATTGAATGAAAGTTTTCAAAGTTTCATACTTAGTTCGAATTAAATAAACAAAACTATATCTAGTATAGTCATCTATGAAAGTGATAAAATATTTTTTCCCATCTCTAGTTTGAATTGATTTAAAATCATAAATGTCACTATGAATTAATTCAAGTGGTTCTGTATTTCTTTCAATTGAATGAAAAAGAGTTTTTGTTAATTTTGTCTCAACACAAATTTCATATTTATGATTTGGATCAATTTCAAATTTAAGGTAAACATTCCATATTAATTAATCTACATAAAGATTCATAATTAACATGTCCTAATCTACCATGCCATAAATTAGAAGATTCAAGCAAGTAAGAAGAAGATGTATTTTTATTAATCATAGGAGAAACTAGGGGTGGGCAACGGTTTATCCGATCCTCAAAACCCGCCCAACCTGTCCAACCCGCATACAAATGGGCAGTTCGTAGACACAATGCGGACAGATGCGGTTTGAAATATGGCATGTTTGTGGGTTGCGGGCGGGTTGCGAGTTTAACCCGCATCAGCAAGAACCCGCCCGCACTTTTTTATATATATATATTTTTTATTAATCTTAACTTTTGATTTCATTTCTATATCTTATCTAGATATTTTTGCTCAAAACAAAACACCCTTTATTCTTTGAACTTACTCTAGCATTATATTTGCTAATAGTATTATATTAACTGAAACTAAATAAATACTGATTATATTATTATTGTTTCATAACTGAACTTGTCCCGGATGAAGTGTGATTTGGAATTTTAAATTCCTTAATGAATATGGAGTTCTAGTTTAGGAATTTTGAAATATGTGCTTATGTTAATTTATGATTTGATTTAGGATTTTGAACGATTTGTTTGTGTTACGAATTGATTTTGTTGTGTTTTTAATTTTATAAGTTTTAATTCATTAATTATTAATGTTGAAGTATTTTAGAAAATGGGGAGAAAATGGCTCAAAATAAATATTTACAAAATGGAAAAAAAAGGTTCAAAAATAAATTTTTGAAGAAAAGAGTCCAATCCACAAACCGCCTGCACATCCGCAAACCCTATCTGCACAAACCGCACTTGGAGTGGTTGCAGGTTGATTTTTTCCCAAACCGCATAAATACGGGCGGGTCCAAACTAATCCGCAAACCGTCCAAATCCGAACCGCGAACACTCCTAGGAGAAATAATTGCCATTACATTCATTTTGAAAAGACCATCATTCATGTAATCTTTTTCTACATACATCCTGTTTTTGGTAAGTACAAATTTGTCACTTCAAAAATTAGCATAAACCTATTTTTACTCAACAGAGATCTGGAGACTAGATTCTTGCGGATGTCCGATATATGCTGCACATTGTTGAGTGTGAGTTCCTTTCCAATGTCATTTTTAGAATAATCTTTCCTTGTCCTTCGACTCTAAAAGTCGAGGAGTTGCCGATGAATAGTTGTTCGCCGTTGTCCACCACAGAATAAGATGTGAACATTGTTTGTTGGCACAGATGTGGTGAGTAGCACCAGTGTCCACCCACCATTCTTTAGGATTTCCGACTAGGTTTTCCTCAGAAACAACTGTAGAAAGATTTATGTCTTCTACACCATTGGAAATTTTGTTTTTTGGTCATATTGGCTTGAGCAAACTTTTTGTTTGATCTTCCTTTGCTTTTGCTCTTGCTACAGAAATCTTTGGCCCAATGTCCCTCTTTGTCACAGATGTAACATTTGCCATTGAACTTATACTTCTTAGTTTCCCCTCCTTTAGAGCCTTGTGAGGAACTTTCTCCAAAATACTTCTGTTTCTTTGCTTTTGGTGCATGTTTCACCATATTTGCCTTAGACTCTATTAGATGCTTACCAGCCCGCTTCTTAAATTGTAATTGTCCTTCTCAATCCTCAAACACACAATCAATTCTTCCAAAGTCATTTCTTTGCGTTTATGTTTGAGGTAGTTCTTGAATTCCTTCTAGCCTTGTAATAATTTTTCAATTAATGCAGCAACTTGGAAGGATTCACTGAGAGACATGCCTTCTGCACGAATATCATGCAGAATAAGTTAGACGACTATAGATGTTGTATAATGTGTTATCAAGTCCGTTCAAGATGTAGTTTTGGCAAAGGAAATCAACATATTTCCAGGCATTGACCGTAGCAACCTCTTGTCAGTCGGTTTCATAATCTTTTAGAGTAGGAGCATTCTCACGGAGAAACCGTGCCAGGTTGAAAGTAGTAAGATAAAACATCATTTTCTGCTACTATTTTGTAAAATCAGTTCGTAAGAACTTCTCTGACTTTTTACCGTGATTGACTAGCACAGTCACAACAGGAGAACGGGTTGGAGCAATTCCAGTCTCCATACCAGTATTGGTTTGAACATTAGTTTCAGTAGCCATGAATTCTAAATTATAAAACAAAATTATAATTAGAATTTTATACTACACAAAAAATTAAACTATAAACACATAATTTAATTTTGTAAAAATAAAATAAACAAGAATTGTAACTTTTATTTCCAATTGTTTGAAAATAAAATTTTATTTAAACAAATTAATTCCACATAGAAAAATATTTCTGTAACACTTCAAAAATTAAAATACTGAAAACAGAATTTTAATTAATGAAATTTCAGAAATTATTTCTGAAAACCAAAATTAATTTTTGACCAACTTCACAAATGAATATTCTGAAATTGTTAATGATAAATAGTATATTACTAATATTTGTATTTTCCAATTAGAATATTATTATGTATAAGCATAGAAAAATAATTTCTGTAAGAAGAAGAAAGGAAGAAAAGGAAACAAACGAAAAATTATGTATAAACAGAATAATAAAAGTTTGTCTTAAGATTGTTAGAACAATCTTCTGCGTAAAATAAATAACTTGAAACAAATCAAATAAACAAAATAAATTACGTACAGAATTTATTTACCAAAACAACTTAAGAACAAGAATGATCAAGTCGAGTATGTGACACTCTGTCCTTACAATAGATTTGCCCCGTTTAGGTGCTTACGGAATAATGGCGTCTATCTCTCAAGATACAATGATCTTACATATATTGTATTAGCACTAAAAACAATCTGTTTCGGCGAACTACAACCTATGTTTATACTCTTAGAACTTTGTCTAAAATTAATATGAAGAATAAAAATGTAAGAGAGCAAAACGGAAGACAAGTAGAGAATTTTCGGATGATCAAACTACTGGAAAAATTTTCGTATTTATAGGCTAAGTGGTGACCTTTAAGAAAGGCCAAACATGTATGATTTCAAAGTGAACATGTATGATTTCGAATTGAACAGGTGAAAACTGTTGAAATAGTCTTGATAGAATTTGTCCGGTGCAATCTGTTAAACTGGTTTGGAAAGGACACATTGGCTGGGAGCAAAAACAAAATTTGAATTCAAACTGTTAGATGCAAAATTAATGTTAGGACTCGATCCACAACCCATACCCAGCTCGGTCAGACAGCGGCGGTGTGCGCATGTGGTGGCTTGAGCTAAAACTCACTTTGTCCATAACTCCTCCTTTCTACAAACCTTGGGTCCCCCTTGGGGTCCAACTCAAGTTTATCCACCTAGAACTTATATACACACACAAGCTTTCTTAAAGTTTAAATGTAGGACAACCATTTTAAGGTAACCTACATTTGACTCTTTAATTTCCCATTTCACGGACTCGAAAACGACGTCAAGTTCCCATTCACTCATAAATGGTTTTAACAAACTGTTTGCATCGTGTGACTTACCATGCAGCAAAGAACACATCACCTCTCCTATCCCAAAAGACATGAAACCCACTCAAATTTAAACTCAAAGTTGGCCCAAAATAAGCCTATAAAAACCATAATTTCCAACAATCTATAATAATTTGTCTTTTGTGAAGCAAAATGGACAAGAAAGAAATAAGAAAATGGAAATTCATCATTTTTCCACATCAAATATAACGAACACTACATTTTTATAATAAAAGGACAAGGTCAATCCTTTTCTTAAAGTACTATTAATAAAAAATAAAAAATAAAAATTGAACTATGATATAGTTATAAACAAGAAAAAAGTGAAAATGAAACGTGTAGATTAATTTATTCTACCACACCACACTAAACTTGAATCTACATATCATATTTGTACACTTTTTTAATGCCTAGCTTTTTCAAATTTTAAAATGTGTCACTTTTTTTTTTTTTGTTGTCTACAACACTTTGTAGTTGCTATATTCTTTTTGCCAAAATTCGATATATGTATAGATAGATAATAATTTTAGCAGTAGCTTTCAAAAAGAGAATGATAAAATAACAAGATTTTCCAAGCATCCATCGTATTGAATATGAAATCAGCGTATGATTCCATTTGATTATGATATCTATCAAAGTATTATAGATTAATAATGTTCAGTCTCACTTGAGTTAGTACTTGGCATGTTGTCCATTTCTTCCACTTGCACTATTATTCTGCTTCTCCATTTTCGTGCCATACTATGCTTCCTAGAAGCTCCATTTCTTCCCCCCATAAGATCATATCATGTGAACACAAATTTGACATAATTTAATCCCACTATTTTTCATTTCTCTTTTTGTGAAGTGTTAGAAACTACCCATCTAAAAATAAAAAATAAAAAATAAAAAAAAGGTATTAGAAATTACTTGTATATATTTATGTTAGCAATTATATACTCTAATGTTACATGCGAAATGCCCATGTCTAAATTTCAATGTAAGTTGGGTCAATTATTACACAGTACCTTTATTTTGTTCTCAAAATTAAAGGAAGAAAATATTTTTGAAAGGGTGAAATTTTTCTCAAGTTTAACTGTTGGTGGTATTGACGATCTAACCCGTCCAATTTATTTAACTATGCAGGTAAACCATTCATATAAAAAATTATATTGATCTGATTGATTGAGCTCCTCACCTAATTCGTGTCCAGAGAAAGAAGAAACAACTTCTACATCTTCATTAGGAATTTGGTTGCTTTGACAATGTGTAATTTTATTATTTTTTTGTAGTAACTAATATTTGGGCTTGAAAATAATTTTAGTAGTCTCATCATAATTTTATTATTTTGTTGTAATTTATTTTAAATTGAAAGTTGATAATTTATGAATAGAATCTAAAAATACCTTTTTCTTACAGTCATTTTTTAAAAAATGATTTAATCTATTTTTATTGAATAAATTATAAACATAAACTACAATAAACCATTTAACACAAAATTCAAAAAATAAAAAAAAATAAAAAAATCGTATGTGAGTTGCAGTGAACAACGCCGATGCCTACCTTCAAAGTAAAAGTTCGGGGTTGACAAATGAAACAACCATAATGTGTTTTATATCTATTTGATGAATTTTTAGATTGTATAAAAATGTAATGGTAATTAGTATTTTAATGAAGATTATTCTAGTAACTGGTGAGTATGTGTCAAAGTAATCAAAACCTTCTTTTTGTCTATATCCTTTAATCACAAGTCTTGCCTTATGTGGGTGTTGATTTTTGACCACACAACCAAACGGGGAACTCAGCTAGAGAGCACCAGCAGAATAAATTAAGCCCAATAACCTGCATAAGAAGATGAGAATTCGGTGGTGGTTCGTCCACCTGGGGGCACTCCGATGATCAAATCAATAATCAATATCTCTCAAAGATAGCAAATTGTGCTTAAACTCACAAGAAAAAACTTACCTCAGACCCACGATTGTGCCTTGCTTTTATAACCAGCAGTGACCTGATCCTTTTAGAAGCCTCACTTTAATGGACTCAGGCTCAACACTCATCCTGGACCCTCAGCTAGATAGGGATAAACTCTCCTTAAGTTTTATCCTTATCCAGACTGAGATCTTCCCCTGTTCTAGGACTTTTGTCCTTTATCTATTTATCTCAGATTCTGGTATCTCTGCAGATAACCTCGGCCTAACCAAGATCATCGTGGCAGCGTAACGAGGCCACGTGACACCTTAGCTGATACTTCAGTGTCACATAAGCCACGTGCCGTCATTCACAAAATACTCCCCACAACTACCCCCTAGGTTCTATTACCTCGACAACTGGAGGTGATGGTACCTACATCGTTTGTCCATATAGCATGTTAGCTAATAATCCATTTATCTCTCCGATCGAGATTATGACTCGTTGGCTTTAAGTAACCAAAACTCTGCTGTCCATTCTATCAAGGACCAAGAACCAAGAACCAAGTTCTTTAAGCATCTCAACCGAGATCATTCCTCAAGCCAAGGTTATGGCCTCATTACTCTAAGAATTGTAAGAGTTTTCAATTGCGCATGAGCTGTCATGCACGATCTTTTCAACCATTTCTTCCATGTGTCCCTCCTTTATTGGCTCGTACTTGATACGCGCTATCAGGGCACGTTATTTCTGCCCACGCTGCCTGACAAGCACGTCGTCCAAAGCTAATTCATTACGTTTTGTCGCCTTTTCATGTTTTTGACAAAACTCTCTCTCTCTCTCTCTTCGTCTTCTCACTTTTCATGTTTGCATTTCCCTCTTTGTGCTCGAATTTTCTCTCCCTAAATTTTCTCTCTTTGAACCGTCATTTTCAAGCTCTGCAACTACTCCATCTATCACCACCGGCGAAGCATTTTTTATCACTTGACTCCGATCATTCAAGGTGTCTGACTCCGGCATATCTCACTCCGGCGTCCACCTCTTCGTTTTCATTCGGTAAGGTCTTCTTTTTTCTTTCCATTCTCAGTCTCCCACTGTTCTTGAGTTATGATGTTATTATGAACTTGCTTATACATTTCTTTATTCGCTCCCTGATTGTGGTTGCCAGTGCTTATGTTCTGCGTATTCAATTCTTGTTCTCGAATTTGTTTTACATTATACTGATGTATTCTTGGACGGCCTATATTGTTTTCCTCACATTACCTTACACTGTGTCTGTTTATAGACGTCTCATGTGTTGCCATTGAATCTGTACTTCTATCTGGATCTTGAATCCCTACTTTTTGCTTCGTTTGTGTTTTTGATTGTGCACTACTGTATTACACACTGCCACTCAGATGTGTATGGATCTTTGCTTGTTTCTGTGTTCTCTGTATTTCAGTCATTGAGAGCAAGATTTTGAATCTTCGTTTCTTTTGTTTTCTGTATCTGTTTTCCAGATTCTTGCCCTCGCATCTTGCTCTTCCATAAAATTTAGGTTTGGGTTTTGCTAGGAACAACTGCCTTAGGGAAATTAAAACGAGAACCCTTCCTAGGCCACCAGAAATCCTCCTTTAGTTTTAGCCGAGGTCCTCAAATCTTTACCAAATTTCTTTACCAAAAATTTGTTATCAAGCCCTTCCTAGCTGAGATAATGGGTATGTTCAAATGGAGGGTGGACACCCCTACCAAGCTAGTGCACTACGGGCAAGAGTTCTCCATTCCAGCCGACGTTCAACTACGGTTGGCTAGGAGGAAGGACTTTATCATGCCTGGTGAGGACACCATGCCATTCCCTATAGTAGCATTTATTGAGTGTGGACTTTAGTTTCCCCTAGACATCCTTTTTAGGGAAGTTCTCCACTATTACAAGCTTAACCCCATGTAGCTAGCCATTAACTCATATAGGGTTATCAATGGTATAATAGAATTGGCACGCCGAGAAGAAGCTAGGATTACACTTGCCAACATCCAATTTTGCTACACCATGTGTGGCCTTAAGTCTGACAAGGGTTACACATATTACCTCAAGCCCAGATCCACCGCCTACAAACATAGCCGACCTTCTTAACTCCAACAAAGGTGCCGGAGATGACTACCTGATTGCCTCAGGCAATTGGGAATTTGCTCCTGAGAACGATCTTCATCTATTTCCCTTGCGCCGATTTGTGTATAGAGATGATGAGGGTAAGAACTAAGTGTAACTCATAACTCTATCTTTGTTAAGACTTGTCAATTCACATATCTCTATACTGATGTTTGCTTCTTGCTTTTGCAATTCTTCTTCAGCCATCAAAAGACTTTCGCCAAAATTTCTTCCCAAGCCCCGGTCTGAAAAAGCTTTTGGGCTTGCCCATTGAAAAACGCAAAGGCTCCATTTTACTCAATTACATACCGACTTACAAGTCTGCTTTGTCTGACGTTCCCAAACGAAGCAAGACTTCTCTATCGGCCACAACTTCACTAGTCGCTTTATCACCAAGGCCAGATCAGGCCTCCACATCTGATCTTGCAGACCAGCCATCAACTTCTGGCCCCCCAGTTAATTCCACATTCTCAGTGCTACCGCTGACTCAGAGCTCCTTCGAATGCTTCTGCCGGCAGAACACACAGTAGAAAATGCTGAGGTCCTGAAATATCGGTAACAGACACATCAAACCCCCCTATTGCTCTACCCGCCATCCACTTCGGCAAAAGTCACTGTCGTCGTTCCAGCTGAAGAGATGAGAAGAAGTCAAGTAGTTGTTGAAGACCTCCTGCCGACCTACTAGGAGTAGTTTCAGTTCTCTCCTTTGCATCTCTGTCCCAACCAAAGCCCAAATCAAAGAGAGTTAAAAGAGCCAAGGCAAAGGCTATAATAACACAAGTCCCTACTGATTCGGAGGACACAGTGTCGATCTCAAAATTAGCCGAGATCGACTAGAGCTTAACCACGGAGAGAAGAGGCCCGCCGAGGTTAAATCCTCCGAAAAACATAATTCAAAAAAGTCGAGGTCTGAAAAAGAAGCGGGGCCAGGTTTTTTCCAAGCCGACGAGACCTGCGCCCCTGCTTTTATGGTTGGGACCGACCTATGAAGGCCGCCGATAGTGCTATTGATAGCATTGAAGTTGGAGTTGCGCTTTCTACAGCTCTGTTTCTACCTACATATCTAAATCGTATAGCCGAGATCACGGAGTATGAAAACTTTACTTTGATGATGCAACACTTCGTTTTGGTAAGTCCTCAGCACTCGTACTTTTTACTTTAAGTATTTCATACTTTACTAACTTGTTTGTTTCTTTCCTTGTAGGCCATCCAGCACACCCATTCTTTTGCCACGAAAGCTGAGTCCTTCAAGAAAGAGTTGGTGCACAAGACTCAAGAAGCTGCTGGCTTCCTCTCCTCCCTCAATAATGTCGAGGCCAAAATCAAAGTTCTGTTGGATCAGGCCAAGGCCGCTAGACGTGCTCAAGATCAGGCCAAGGAAAAGGCCGAAGCTTTCACGACCCAAACCCACCCCTATAGGTTTAGCGTCGTAACCGACCAGTAACCCTTGGATTACCGAAGGCCTCTGAATTGAATAATGTATATATAGGGGATGTGGAAGCAATTATTCAGAATATACGTAGTCCATTGAGTTGTACAGACATACATGAAACAGATAATATTTTAAACTTATATGATGTCAAACTCCCATACACATAGTGTCATAAGGGACTTCGCCCAATGTACAGGTAGACAAACCAAACAAAAACAAAAGAACATCTTCAACAGGATCACAAAACTTGACTTCTCAAAAAGGAACCTCCTTGGGAGGCACGGTGACTGGCTGACCCAAAAACTCGCTAGGCAACAGCTTAGGCCTGGTCACGCGCCTGCTCACCAACATACATAATATAAACAGTGAGCGAAAACCCAATGAATAATAATAGAGTAAAGTGTTTTAATGAATGATGTCCATAACAGATATAGAAAATAAAATTCAGTTTATATCAGAAGTGAATTCATTTACTTGTTCAGAAATCAGTATTCATAACATAAATGGAATCATAATCATATTTATAATCAGAATTTATAGTTAATCGTACGTGGTACATCCACTAGCACTAACAGAAACAGTTAGCCCATAAAGGGATGACTATGAAGGCATACAGTTGACTCACGTGCACAGAGATGGTACAGTTGGCACATAAGATGTATAGTTGGCCCATAAATGGGATGTATACAAAAGGATCCATAACAGTTGGCTCATGAGACGTACAGTTGGCCCATAATTGAGACGTAACAGAACAGATAACAGATGTCATCTGAAGCTAATAATGTCACGAGTACATTTCAGAAACATTGGACAACCATTCAGTCATATAGAAAATAATATTTCAGAAAACAGATTATCTTATATCATTCAGAAAATACTTATAAATTGAACATAGCTTTACAAAGTTATTACTCACAAATGACTCCAATTACAGAATAGATGAAGCAGACAGATCAGATAACTTACGGCGCGTGACCTACAAACAACACATAACATGTACACATTGAAACATACGCTCGGAATTCATTACAATCATTGCGTTTTATTCTTAGTGTGGTTCAAAGTCTTATCCTCATATTATGTCTTAATCTCAGCCTAGGAATGCCTAGGATGCAATAAAGATGCTAAAATGCACTTGGAAACACTTAACAAAAATTACTAAAAACAGGGGTTCCGCTCGAGCGTAACTTTCTTCGCTCGAGCGGTCTGCAAAAGTATTGGTTGTGTGAATTCTCCGCTCGACGGCCGATCGACGGTTGCTCAAGCGTAAAACTGAGGTCCTAGTTCGAGCGTAAGACTGAGGTCCTCTCTCGAGCGCAACTCTTGTCACTCGAGCGGTCTGTAAAAACATGAAACTTTTGGGAGCTTGCATTTTACCGTCGAGCGGACTTCTGGTCACTCGAGCGGAAGTGCAAGATCACAGAGTGGTCGCTCGAGCACTGGTTCTGTCGCTTAAGCGGAGAGGTAGAATTCTGGAATTTCCAGATTCACCTCCAAGCTACAAAACTCAAATTCAATGCCTTCAAACTCAACCTTTGGGCTCCAAAACTTGAGAAAACATGTCTAATCTCGGAAAACGTGGAGAATTAAACATCATTTCATGAAATCAAGGCCCAAAAGCTTGCCCATTGCTCAAAAGTCAACTCAAAACTTTGAAAACATATCATCTATGCAATGGAGTGAGTTCAAAACTTCTAAATCATGATCAAAGTAGGAAAATTGATGGAAAACATAATAAATTCTCAAAACTCTGGTAGGCTTGGTGCATACATGCGAGAAATCTTAGCAAGTAAGCTCAAAATGGATGAAAATGTGCATGCATACATGATGTTTTTCCTTTTTCTACCTCACTAGCTCAAATCTTGCATAGTTCAACTAAATTCTCTTGAATTCTTGTAAGAGTGAGTCAAATGAAGGCTTAAGGAATGAAAGTCTTACCTAAACTCCTCAATTCTTTGAATTCTTGGTGAGTCCTAGCTCAATTCTCCAATTGCCCCTTAGTTGCCAAGCAATTCCTCCCTTTCCTTCTTGAAGTCCACTCTCTCTTTCTTTTACGTTTCTTTCAAGGAAGGGTGATATGAGAGTATAAAGTGAACTAGTGAGTTCATATAGGCCTTATATAGGCTTGAATTAATGTGACTTAATTAAAGCCAAACAAATAGACATCAATTATTATTAATTTAATCATTCCAAATCGAATTCCAATCAAACCTACCATAAATTCTAAAAAGTCCAAATAACACATAAATCAAGTTAATTTCGTGATCAGATGTCGATAAGGCGTTCAATTCGCAGGATGAAACATAAACATGAACAGATATTTCTACGATAGAGAGATAGAGACACAAATAATATAACACACATGCAATTAATTTAGAATTTCATCTTAATTACTTATTGAGTATTCTTAATCATGATTTAACAGTTAATCAGAGATTGGGGTTGTTATAGTCTTCCCCTCTTAAAAGAGTTTGGTCCTTTAAACTCGAATTACCTTCATTTTGGAAGAATACCGGATTCAACGGAAACAAGTCAGGGTATCTTTTCATCATGTCTTTTTCCGTCTCCCACGTTGCATAAGTCCCTCCATGGTTCTACCAATCAACTTTTACTAATGGTATTTCTTTGTTCCTCAATCTCTTAATTTTGCGATTCACAATCTGAATTGGTGTTTCTTCATACATATAATCATCTTTCAGAAGCACGTGAGTCGGCTCAATCACATGGAGTGGATCTCGTAAGTAATCCCGAATCATTGAAACATGAAAAACATTGTGCATATTTTCAATCACCGGAGGTAAGGCTACTAGGCATGTTACTGAGTTGATTTTCTCTAAAACTTTATACGGGCCAACGTATCTTGGTGTTAGCTTTCCTTTCACCCTGAATCATGTCTGACCCTTCATTGGAGTTTCTTTTAGAAATACGTGGTCATCGACTTCGTATTCCCTATCTCTTCTTCGGATATCTGCATAACTTTTTGACGGCTCTGTGCAGTTTTCAAACGTTGTTGAATCAGTTTCACTTTCTTAGTTGTTTCTTGCACAAGTTCTGGTCCCAACAATGATCTATCACCTACCTCAGCCCAACAAATTGGAGATGGAACTTTTTAGCATACAAAGCTTTATATGGGGCCATACTGATACTTGAATGGTAGCTATTATTATACACAAATTCGGCCAATGGTAAGTAGGTCTCCCAATTGCTTTGAAAGTCTAATGCACACATCTATAACATGTCCTCCAATGTTTGAATGGTCCGTTCAAATTGACCGTCTGTCTGTGGGTGATAAGCATTGTTTAATCTCAACTCAGCCCCCAAAGCTTGTTGCAAACTCTGCCAGAATCTTGAAGTAAACTTAGGATCTCTGTCAGATACTATGGACACTGGAACTCCATGCAATTTCACAATCTCATTGACATACAAGTTAGCCAACTTATCCTCATTATACAAAGATTTGACAGTAAAAGTGAGAAGATTTAGTTAAACGATCAACAATGACCCAAATAGAATCCATACCTCAAGAAGAGTGAGGCAACCCAATAATAAAATCCATGGTAATATGCTCTCATTTCCATTCCGGTATTGGAAGCAGCTGAAGTAATCTAGCGGGTCATTAATGTTCAGCTTTAACTTGTTGGCAATGCAAACATCAGGCCACAAAATCAGCAATGCTTTTCTTCATTCCAGGCCACCAGAAGTTTTGTTTCAAGTCATGGTATATCTTAGTATTCCCCAGATGCATAGAAAACTTTGAATTGTGACCTTCGGTCATATCACGTTTTCCTCAAATCAAAATGGTCCAGTACACAAAGTCTATTCTAGAATTTGAGCACACCATTCTTAGTCACAAATCCCGGCTTCGATTTTGAGCCAATCTCCTCAATAATTTTCCTCAAGAACTCATCTTCACGTTGTTTTTCTTTAATTTCTTCAATGATAGCATGTTGAGCTGAAATGGCGGCCAAGATCCTGCCTTGTTCACGCAACACAATTTTGATCTCATTCTTCTCCAAGTCACATAACAACTCTCTCTGACTGGTGAGCAAACATGACAAATTCTCGATAGATTTCCGGCTCAATGCATCTGCAATAGTATTTGCTTTCCTTGGATGATATAAAATTTACAAATCATAGTCCTTGATCAATTCCAGCCATCTTCTCTATCTCATGTTTAGCTCTTTTTGGGTGAAGAAATATTTTAAGCTTTTATGATCTGTATATACTTCACAAGTTACTCCATATAGATAATGGCACCAAATTTTCAAAGTAACCACCACAGCTGCCAATTCAAGATCATGAGTCGGGTAGTTCTTTTCATGAGGACAGAGTTGCTGAGAGGCATAAGCAATTACCTTCCCATTCTGTATTAACACACAACCCAAACCTTTGTAGAAGGCATCACTGTAAATCTAAAACCCATCGGTTCCGTTGGGCAAGGTCAGAATTGATGCAGTCACTAGTCTAGTTTTCAATTCTTGGAACGCTAATTCCCTTTGTTTGTTCCAATCAAATGGTGCATTTTTCTGAGTCAATTGCGTCAATAGCAGGGCAAGTTTATAGCAGGGCAAGTTTAGAGAAGTCCTTTACAAATCTACAGTAATAACTTGCAAGCCCTAGAAAACTTCTGACTTCAGACACATTGGTTGGCCTTGGCCAATCTGCAATAGCTTCAATTTTCTGTAGGTCCACTGATATACCATCCTTGTCAATCACATGTCTTAGAAATGCCATGCTGTCAAGCCAGAATTCACATTTGGACAATTTTGCATACAACTTTTTTTCTCTCAGAATTTATAAAGCAGTTCTCAGATAATTCTCAAGTTCCGCCATACTTTTAGAATAAATCAATATATCATCAATGAGCACAACAATAAACTCATCAAGAAACTGTTTGAACACCCTATTCATTAAGTCCATGAATGCGGCAGGTGCATTAGTTACCCCAAATAGCATTACTAAAAATTCGTAGTGTCCATATCTAGTCTGGAAAGCGGTTTTCTCTATATCATCTGCTTTGACTTTCAATTGCTGTTATCCGGATCTAAGGTCAATCTTTGAAAAGACTTGGGCTCCCTGGAGTTGGTTAAACAAATAATTTATTTGGGGCAATGGATATTTATTCTTGATAGTTATTTTATTCAATTCCCAGTAATCTATAAATAACCTCAAGGACCCATCTTTCTTTTTCACAAACAAAACTGGAGCACCCCAAGGTGATGTGCTTGGACGGATAAATTTTTTGTCTAATAATTCCTGAAGTTGAGTTTTCAATTCTTTCAGTTTAGAAATCGACATTCTATATGGGGTTTTAGAAATCGGTTGTGTCCCAGATACAATATCAATAGTAAACTCGATTTCCCTATCAATTAAGTCTCCTGGTAACTCATTTGGAAATACATCTGGAAATTCATTTACTACAGAGATATTCTCGACAATAGAACCATCAGACGTCACAGTCAAAGCACAACATAAGTAACCCCGGCACCCTTTTCTTAACGACTTTCTGACTTTCACAAAAGAATTCCAATATGGTGGAGGAATTATCCCATTCCCAATAAATGCAAATTCAGGCATACCAGATGGTCAAAATACAACAGTTTTATTCACACAATCAATAGTTGCATAGTACTTCGTTAACCAATCCATACCCAATATACAGTCAAAATGGTCAATGCTCAAAGGCTGTAAATCAACATACAATGTCATATTACCAATCATAATATCACGTACCGGATAAATATAAGCACATATCATAAAACCTCCAGATGGTACAGATACAGATAGTAAATAATTCATGGGTTCTAAAGGTCTGGTTAATTTCGGGGAAAAGGCATGCGACACAAAAGAGTGTGTAGATCTAGAATCTATCAAGACATGCATTTTGGGCACAAATTGAAATTATACCTGACACTGGTGTTCTGCACATCCCCAAGTACTAGTGTGAATACTCTCCCTTGTCTCAACGTTTCATTCCCGGTATTACCCCTAGCATTTGTTCTTACATTAGGCCTCGATGCAGAAGTAGATCCGGCTGAACTTGTTACAGGACGGTTGGCATTTTTTGACCCAATTGGACAATCTCTTATCATGTGGCCCATCTTGCCACATCGGACGCAAGCACCAGATATCCGATGGAAAACCCCTTTATGTCTCCTTCTATTGAGCACAGATAGGCGCAGACCCTCTATTTTGGCTTGAACTACTAGTAGACCCCGTATTTTACTTCTTACTCGTAGCAAATGAATGGCCCTTCTTGAAACTGAATCCAGATCTTTTCCCTTTCCATTCAGTCGTTGGTGCTTTGGATTGTTTCTTTGCTGCTAATGTAGCCTCTGCCATCAATGCCCGATCAAGTACTTCCAAATATGTAGGCAATTTTAGGACGCCTACTCGATCAAATACATCCAGGTCCAATCCCCCTTCAAATTTTCAAGCTTTCTTGTAGTTTGTATCCACCATGTGAGGAGAAAATCGGGCTAATTCAGTGACTCTAGCCTCATACTCGGCTACAGACATGTTGCCTTGCTTAAGTTCTTGGAATTCAAAAACCTTTCGGTCTCAGAAGTACTGAGGGAAGTACTTGTCCTAGAAGATCTCATTAAATTGTGCCCATGTCATGTTCCCATAGTTATTTCGGATTAGCAACCACCATCTTCGAGCTTCATCTTTTAGAGTATAGGTGGCCAGCAAAACCTTCTGAGTTTCAGTGCAGGGGAAAACTTCAAATAATTTCTTCATTTCGAGTAACCATGTCTCTGCCTTTAAGGGTTTTATACCACCCAAGAAAGTTGGCGGTTTCATCTTCATAAAATTTTGAGTTAGATTGATGATATCATTGTTATCCGGCTTATTTTGTATTGGCGGAGGCGGAGGGGGCAAGGGTTGTTGTCTCAAGGATTCTGTTAAAGCTGCCAGCATTTGTTCTATTCGGCTTATGTACGCCTCTAAGGATTTAGCTGTATCATCACTTCTTGTATTTTTCATTTGCTATAATTAAACAGAGCACTTATGAACATAGGCAAATAGTTCTTTTCGCAATGTTCAGAACATTCAATCTCAGTTCATTCATTCCATTCCGTGTGTTGATGTTCAAATTCAGTTTTTACATTTATAACAATCAACACACACACTCTCACATGCAGATAAAATGTCCCTAATTCTTTTCTAGGACATCCTATAGCTCATATGGACTTGTGTGTGCGGTATAACTCGTGCTTTGATACCACTCTGTCACGACCTAAACTTGCCCCTAGAGGTTTAGCGTCGTAACCGGCCAGTAACCCTTGGATTACCGAAGGCCTCTGAATAGAATAACGTATATATAGGGGCTGCAGAAGCAATTATACAAAATATACATAGTCCATTGAGCTGTGTAGACATACATAGAACAGATAATATTTTAAACTTATATGATGTCAAACTCCCATACACATAGTGTCATAAGGGACTTCGCCTAATGTACAGGTAGACAAACCAAACAAAAACAAAAGAACATCTTCAACAGGATCACAAAAACTTGACTTCTCAAAAAGGAACCTCCTCGGGAGGCACTGTGACTAGCTGACCTAAAAACTCGCCAGGCAGTAGCTTAGGCCTGGTTACGCGCTTGCTCACCTACATACATAATATAAACAGTGAGCGAAAAGCCCAATGAATAATAACAGAGTAAAGGGTTTTAATGAATGATGCCCATAACAGATACGGAAAATAGAATTCAGTTTATATCAGAAGTGGATTCATTTACTTGTTCAGAAATCAGTATTCATAACAGAAATGGAATCAGAATCATATTCATAATCAGAATTTATAGTTAATCGTACGTGGTACATCCACTAGCACTAACAAAAACAGTTGGCCTATAAACGGACGGCCATGAAGGCATACAGTTGACTCACGTGCACGGAGACAGTACAGTTGGCTCATGAGACGTACAGTTGGCCCATAAATGGGACATATATAGAAGGATCCATAACAGTTGGCTCATGAGACGTATAATTGGCCCATAATTAGGATGTAACAAAACAGATAACAGATGTCATCTGAAGCTAATGATACCACGAGTACATTTAAAAAACATTGGACAACCATTCAGTCATACAGAAAATAATATTTCAGAAAATAGATCATATTATATCATTCAGAAAATACTTATAAATTGAACATAGCTTTATAAAGTCATTACTCACAGATGACTCCAATTGCAGAACAGATGAAACAGACAAATCAGATAGCTTACGGCGCGTGACCTATAGACAACACATAACATGTACACATTGAAACACACGCTTGGAATTCATTATAGTCATTGAATTTCGTTCTTAGTGTGGTTCTAAGTCTTATCCTCATTATTATGTCTTAGTCTAATGCACTTAGAAACACTTAACAAAAGTTGCTGAAAATAGGGTTTTTGCTCAAACGTAACTTCCTTTGCTCGAGTGGACATGCAAAATTTGAGTAGTCGCTCGAGCGCAACTTCTGTCGCTCGAGCGGTCTGCAAAAAAACTGGTTGTGTGAATTCTCCACTCGACGACTGCTCGACGGTCACTCAAACGTAAGACTGAGGTCCTAGCTCAAGCGCAACTCTTGTCGCTTGAACGGTTTGCAAAAACATGAAACTTCTGGGAGCTTGAGCAGAAGTGCAAGATCACAGAGTGGTCACTTAAGCACAGGTTATGTCGCTCGAGCGGAGAGATCAAATTCTGGAACTTCCAAATTCATCTCCAAGCTGCAAAACTCAAATTCAATGTCTTCAAACTCAACCTTTGGGCTCCAAAACTTAAGAAAACATGTCCAATCTTGGAAAACATGGAGAATTAAAGATCATTTCATGAAATCAAGGCCCAAAAGCTTGCCCATTGCTCAAAAGTCAACTCAAAACTTTGAAAACATATCATATATGCAATGGAGTGAGTTTAAAACTTCTAAATCATGATCAAAGTAGGCAAATTGATGGAAAACATAATAAATTCTCAAAACTATGGTAGGCTTGGTGCATGCATGTGAGAAATCTTAGCAAGTAAGCTCAAAATGGATGAAAATGTGCATGCATGCATGCATGATGTGTTTCCTCTTCCTACCTCACTAGCACAAATCTTGCATAGTTCAACTAAATTCTCTTGAATTCTTGTAATAGTGAGTCAAATGAAGGCTTAAGGAATGAAAGTCTTACCTAAACTCCTTAGTTCTTTGAATTCTTGGTGAGTCCTAGCTCAATTCTCCAATTGCCCCTTAGTTGCCAAGCAATTCCTCCATTTCCTTCTTGAAGTCCACTCTCTCTTTCTCTCATGTTTCTTTCAATGAAAGGTGATATGAGAGTGTAAAGTGAACTAGTGAGTTCATATAGGCCTTATATAGGCTTGAATTAATGTGACTTAATTAAAGCCAAACAAATAGACATCAATTATTCTAATTTAATCGTTCCGAAACGAATTCCAATCAAACCTACCATAAAATTCTAAAAAGTCCAAATAACACATAAATCAAGTTAATTTCGTGATCAGATGTCGATAAGGCATTCAATTCACAGGTCGAAACATAAACATGAACAGATCTTTCTACAATAGATAGATAGAGACACAAATAATACAACACACATGCAATTAATTTAGAATTTCATCTTAATTACTTATTGAGTATTCTTAATCATGGTTTAACGGTTAATCAGAGATCGGGGTTGTTACAGAAGCAGCAGAAGCAGTGGTCGAGGTTCTCAAAGTCGAGACAAAAAAGGTCGAAGCAAAAATTTCCAAAGCTGAGGCTAAACTCGCAGAGGCCTTGGCGACCAAGGAAGCCGAGATCAAGGCGGCCAATGAGAAGCATTCTTAGAAGGGCAAGCCACTGTTCGTGATGCATATACATGCAACCGAGGTTTCTACCTTGGGTGGACTGCAGCCTTCAACAAATTATCTGTCTCAATGGACTCCGACCTCCGAGACATCAACGAACTCAGCGTGCCTTTCCCTCCAACTCTGAAGGGATCTGATGACGAGGCTAAAGAGGAGGAGGCTGACGCTGAAGATTCAAATGAAGAGGAGGAGGCCACTCTTGGGGCCAAGTCCCCCACTCTAGATAAGTAAGTCCTAGACTTGACTTCAGATGATGAGGAGGAGGTTCCCAGAAGTGCCACTCCCGAGAAGACCACCTCTGAAGCCGAGATCCAGGCCGCCGAGAAGAGCCTTGACCAGACTCTTCTCAAGATCAACACTGAGATTGAGGCTAAGAAGACTGCCGAGAAGACCGCCCAGCTATCTGCCGAGGCTAAAGCACCGTCAACCGCTGGAACAGAACAGTTTACTTAGAAATCTTTTCCTTACTTTGAACTTTTCTTCTTTTAGTTGTGTCTTCATTTTGTTTGAACAATCTTAAGTTTCAATTTGGTCGATGTGCCTTCTTTTGTACCCGAACAAGTTGTCTTTTGCCAAGCCGAAGTGCCTTTTTGCCTATGAACAAGTTCCATCTTCTGAATACAAATCTTATATTTCCTTCTAAGTGTTGAATGCTTCTTTTCATGTATGCTTACTGCTTTTCTTCTATGCCTTGCATGTTTTCATACTTTAGAATATTATTGTACTTTTACAACTTTCTTGTATGATCACTTCGGGTTTAGAACACCTCGGATATATATCATCTCGGACACACTTTACCTCGAGTGCAACCTAAGTTATCTACCTCGGGCCAACTCACCTCGGAGTTTCATCTTTTGCTGTGACCTCGGCCAACTGGCACTTTATAAAATTTCCTCTGGGTAACTTTTAACAAATGTAACCAAGGCTGAACCCTTTCAATCCTTCCAGTCTTGGCAACTGTTTTGGTTACCTTGTGAAACAAATACCTTGGATATCCCTTTATCTAGTTACCTCAGCTGACTTCAACTTGTGAATTTCTCAAAAAGTTTTCACAAGTGTCAAGCCTATTCCACATTCCTGCTTCCTGCCCCCTAATGTGAACCTAAGTACCACTTATGTTCACATTAACATGCAAACCCAATTCTAGCCGAGGTCTGATGCAAACAAAGATTAGCCGAGGTTTTCTACCTCAGTTTCTCTGTTAATCTAACTACATCAAACTTAGTTCAACTTTATTATATGGCAAGTATAATTCAACTCTACCATATGATAAGTTTTAACTTATTCGTCATGTTTCAATTAGAAATATCGCCAACTTAGTTCAACTTTATCGTATGGCAAGTATAATTCAACTCTACCATCTGATAAGTCTAAGTTATTCGTCATGTTTCAATTGGAAACATCACTAACTTAGTTCAACTCTATCGTATGGCAAATATAATTCAACTCTACCATATGATAAGTTTAAGTTATTTGTCATATTTCAATCGGAAACATCGTCATAAGACTGTTCAGTCCTATCGCACATTTCAACAATTTATTTATAAAAACAAAATCCAGCTAGTGTTTTATTATAACGTCGGCTAATAATTACATAAATCTCAAAAAAAAAAAAAAAAACTAATGATAGAAAAACTTCATATTACAAGTGTTCATGGTCTCGACAACTCCTTGCCATCCCTGTCCTTCAGCCGATATGCTCTATTGCCGGCAACCGAGATGATTCTATAAGGCCCTTCCCAGTTTGGGCCAAGTTTGCCCTCCCTAGGATCTTTCTTATTGCCGACAACTTTTCTAAGGATGAAGTCCCCAACCTTGAACTCCCTTGGGTTGACCTTTTTGTTGTAAGCCCTAGCAAGTTGCTACTGGTATGTCCCCAGCCGAATTGCTGCTCTCTCCCTTCTTTTTTCCAAGAGGTCCAGATATTAGGTCAAGAATGCCTTGTTGGTCCCATTCTCTACTCTCTGGGTTCTGATTCCAGGGATGCCGACCTCTAGTGGGATAACTGCTTCAGTGCCATAAGCTATGGCAAAAGGAGACTCCCCAGTTGATCTTCTCAGCATAGTTCGATGTACCCATAGCACATTAGGCAATTCTTCCACCCACTTTCCCTTGGCTGCTTCCAGTCTTTTCTTAATCCTATCCAAGATGGTCTTGTTGGATGCTTTTGCCTGACCATTGCTCTGAGGGAAGCTAGGAGTAGTAATAATTTTTAATTTTATATTTTGCACAAAAGCTCTTAATCAACTTAATGTCAAACTATGTGTCATTGTCTGCTATAATGGCCCTTGGGATCCCGAATATGGTTATTATGTTCTTCCAGATGAAGTTCTTCACATTGATATCTCGAATCTTTGCAAGGGATTCAGCCTCTACCCATTTTGTAAAGTAGTCTATGGCTACTAACAAGAACTTTCTTTGTTTAGTTGCCTGCGGCAATGGTCCCACTAGGTCTATACCCCATTGGGAAAATGGCCAAGGACTGGATACTGGGTTCAGATATACTACTAGCTGATGTATTAAAGGTGCAAACTTTTGACACTTCTCATACTTTCTGATATAGGCTTCAACATCCTTTTGAATGTATGGCCACTAGTATCCGTAGGAGATGGCTCTATGGGCAAGTAACCCGCCCCCTGCATGGCTTCCGCAAACTCCTTCATGAATCTCATATAAAAAGTCCTCTACCTGAGAGGGATGCACACACCAAAGTGGAGGTCTAGTGAAGGATCTTCGGTACAGATGGCCTTCTACTAATAGGCAGAACCTAGTCGACTTCAACTTGGTCTTGTACGCCTCTTTTCGGTCATCTGGCAACTTGTCATCCATGAGGAACACTACTATTGCATCCATCCAGCTTGAATCCATTTTTATGCACATTGCCTCATATTCTGTTTTGAGAGGCTCTACATTTAGTCCTGTCAAGTAATCAACCATGATTGTCTTTGGTTCCCCTGACTTTATTGCGCGGGCCAGGTTAGCCAGGGCATCAGCATGACTGTTGTCATCTCGGCTAACCTGTTGTAGCCGACAATCCTAGAACAATGCTAGTAGTTTGATAACCTCTTTGACATAGGCTATCATCCTTTCATCTCGGGCTGTATACTCTCTCGTTGCTTGATTAACAATAAACTGGGAGTCACAGAAGACTATCACTTCATTAGCTTCTGTGACTACTGCTAGTTTCAGTCCTGCAATCAATGCCTCATACTCCGCCTCGTTGTTTGAGGCCTTGAACCCCAAACGAATAGATTGCTTAATCATTTGCCCATCTGGCGATACCAACACCACTCTTGCCCCCGTTCCTTGACGGTTTGAACATCCATAAACAAACAGGCAGAAGGAGTTGCCAATGTAAATGTCGCAGGGTTTTGGTTTTTTTTTCCTTCTTCTGTGTTATTGGTGTGGAGTTTTTTTAGCCCAAGTTGGGTTTCCTCTAGTTCTCTTGGACAACCTAAGCCGAGGCTCACCGGAGCCCGATATGGGATAGCACCAAGGGCAAACTCAGCTACAAAGTCGGCCAAGACCTGGCCCTTGATTGTTGTTCTAGGCCTGAATTCCAAGTTATATTGGCCCAGCACCACTGCTCATCTGGCTATTCTGCTTGTCAAATCTCCATGCTGTAACAGGAACTTCAGGGGATGCTCAGTTAGTACCACGATCTTGTGGGCTTGGAAGTAGTGATTTCAACTTTTTGGAAGCCATCACCAGGGCTAATGTCAGTGTCTCCAGGGGCAAGTACCTGGTTCTTGCACTTACTAGGGTTTTACTCAAATAATATACCGCATTTTGTTCTCTCTCCTCTTCTCGGATTATTACAGCGCTTACTGCGTGTTCTGAAACTGCCAAGTATAGGAACAATTCTTCTCCATGTATTGGATTTGACAGAACTGGAGCTGTTGTCAGGTACTTTTTCAAGTCGGCCAAGGTGACTTCACACTCTTCTGTCCACAAAAAATATGTGGCCTTCTTTAACAAACTAAAAAATGGTTTACACTTATTTGAACTTCAGCTAATGAACCTGTTCAAGGCTGCTGCCTTGCTGGTCAAAGTCTGGACTTGTTTGGCTGACGTCAGGCTCTTTAAGTCAATGATGGCCTTGATTTGATCTGGGCTTGCCTCAATACCCTTTCTGGTGACCAAGTATCTTAGGAACTTACCAGACCCAACTCCAAATGCACATTTCGAAGCATTGAGTCAAAGCCAATATACTCTTAGGATGTCAAAAACTGCCTTTAAATCAGCCAGATAGCTTCCACGCTCTTTGGCCTTCACGATCATGTCATCAATGTAGACTTTTACTGTCCTCCCAATTAGATGCTTAAACATATTGGTCACTAACCGTTGGTAGGTTACTCCTACATTTTTCAACCCGAAAGACATCACTCTGTAACAATAGAGTCCTTTTGGGGTGATGAATGTCGTTTTCTCTTCATCTGGGACATACATTGCTATTTGGTGGTAGCCTCTGTATGCATCTAGTAAACTCATCCGTCTATGCACTAAAGTGGCATCTACTAACTGATCAATCTTAGGCAGTAGAAAATTGTCTTTGGGGCAAGCCTTATTCAGATTGGTGAAGTCTACACAGACCCTCCACTTACTGTTCTTCTTTTTCACTACCACTGTATTGGACAACCAGGTTGGATAGTGTACTTCTCGGATGGCCTGGGCTTCCAGTAGCTTGTCTACTTCCTTTTCAATTGCTTCTACATATAGTAATGTCGGCCTCCTTGTTTGTTGGATGACAGGTTTTGCTGACCTGTTTATATTGAGCCTATGGCAAATGACCTCGGGGTCAATGCCAAGCATCTCATATGGTGTCTAGGTAAACCCTTTTATGTTTGCTTGCAAGAAAGCCTCCAATTCCCTTTCTTCCTCATCGGCTAAACCTGAGCCTAGAAGGAAGAAGCGTTCTCCATCACTTTCTTGAACCAGAATCTTCTTCAAAGCTTCCTCACTCTTGTCGGTTGGCTCTTTGCCAACGTCATCCAGTATCTCCATGTCCTCGTCTTCAATTTCTACTGTTTCTGCCTCTCGCACGTTGAAGGTGGATTTCATTGCTACCATGGAGCAAATTTTTGCCTGCACCTGATCCCCTTTGACCTCTTTAATTCCATGTTCCGTTGCATGCAACCACGGTCTTCCCAAGATAACATTGTAAGGGGAGGGGGTGTCAATTACTGTAAACTCTGTGCTTACCTTCTTCGTGCCTTCCTGCACCTCCAAATTCGTGGCTCTTAGAGGCCACGTCGGCGTTCCGTTGAATCCAACCATCGGGCTGTTGGATTATTCCAGATCATGTGGGTGAAGGCCAAGCTCCTTGTAACATCTAACATACATAATGTCACAAGAACTGCCTTGATCAACCAGTATGCACCTCACCTAGCACTCTCCAATCTTCAGTGTTATTACCAAGGCATCGTTTTATGGATGCTGTACTATATCTAGGTCTGCCTCAGTGAAAAAAACCATTGGTTTCTGGTAATCATTTGTCCTAAGCTTCTTTTGCTGGACCTGATACACATGCTGTAGGTGCCTTACCCTCTGAATTTCCCCACGTATATCATTCTCATTGACCTTCGAGTGAATCACATTGATAACCCGAGGTCCCTCTGCTTGCTGCGGTGGCGGTAGTGGAGGCGGTGCTGCCGGTGCCTGGGGTAACCTTGCTTGTTCTTCCCTCGTTCTGGCCTCATCTACTAGGTCTCTCAAGTGACCCTGTCTGACCAGATCGTCCAAGTGTATCTTCAGAGCCCTACATCTCTGGGTCAAGTGCCCATCTTTATTATGGTAAGCACAATGCTTTCCAAGGCTTCTTCCTATAAACTCACCAGCAATTTTCTCTAGTGCTCCGTAATATGATTGGTTCCTGATCCTTTCCAGGACCTTGTAGACCAGGATCCTGAATACAGTGGTGACTGCCTGTGCAGCCCTCAACCCTATTTCCTGCTTATTGAAACCAATGTTACCTCGGCCTTGCTTCAGCGAATCGTTTCTCTTCTCCTGCTTTGGTGCCTTTGCTCCGTGTGTGTCCTCCTCTGCCCTGGTATATATCTCAATTCGTGCCATGAGCTCCTCCATACTCTTTGGTAGAGTTTTTCAAGTGACTTTCGAAACGGGCATTTATTCTCCAGGCCATTTTTGAAAGATATGACCACCAACTCCTGGTTGGATGCTAGTATTCGATTGAACACCTCATAATACTGTTTGGCATAAGCCCTGAGGCTTTCACCCTCGCTAATGTTCAAAGCCAGCAGGGAGTCTACCTTTAGTGGCTGCAACTTGTTTGTTACAAACCTGGCCAGGCCTTCCCAACTCTTTACAGTTCCTTTTGGCAACTTGTGGAACCAATCCGATGTAATTTCTCCAAAGGATGAAGGGAACATCTTGCACAGCAACTGCTCATGCCCCCTATACAAAGCCATTGAATTTAAATATAAGCCGACATGAAAGTTCAGATCAGACTTACCGTCATAAACCTGGAACCTTGGCATATGAAATCTCTTTGGGGCCTCAAATCTATCCAACTCCACTGAGAACGGCGTTCTCGGCTTGACGGGAGATGTTATCTTAGCGTAGAGTCGCTTCCTTTGGACGTAGTCCCTCATATCTCCCTTCGTTCGGCCGGGAGCTCGGCTACTAACAGATTTCAGCCTTTTTAGCGCACTGCTCCTGGCGTCATTGTGCGTCCTCTTGGACTTCTTTTCATTCACTGTATCAAAGCAAAGTCTTTTTCCCTGGATATGCCGAGGCTCTTTGATGTAGGTCCCCTTGTTCATGGTGTCTTCTGCGACTCACCTTTCACTAACTCTATTCGCCCGTCATCCCATGAAGGCTAATATGAGCGCTCATTTTCCTTGCCATGCTGCGAGACTGCTGGGATTATTTTCTGCCCCCCTTTCTGGGTGTCAGTCTTGGCTGCTGGTACCGGCGTGTTCTGCAATGGGAACGATGGTTACATAATGTTGTTCAGCATCATGAATTTGACAACCGACTATAGGTTTGCCAACTTGTTCGCCATCCCTTTCATCTCGTCGTCCCTCCTTAGGCATCTATCCTTCCATACCTGAAGGTCGCACTCGTTGTAGTACTCATCTCGGCCAGTTTTCTTCGGGGAATTCCCCTATTTGTCGACGTCCTTTTCTCCAGGATTCGAATCATGTGCTTCCTTATTACGGTTTTCTTTCTTGACGTTAGGATCTCTATGTTCATAACTCTCACTATTAATGTCATTCCCAATCTTTTCTTCCTGCCCGTTGTTGGCTATCTATTCTCCTTAAATTCCCACAGACGGCGCCAAATTATGGATATTGATTGTTGACCACACAACCAAATAGGGAACTCAACTAGAGAGCACCGGCATAATAGATTAAGCCTAACAACCTGTACAAGAAGATGAGAATCCGGCGGTGGTTCGTCCACTCGGGGGCACTCCGACGATCAAGTCAGTAATCAATATCTCTCAAAGATAGCAAATTGTGCTTAAACTCACAAGAAAGAACTTACCTCAGACCCACAAGGGTGCCTTGCTTTTATAACCAGCAGTGACCTGATCCCTTTAAAAGCCTTACTTCAATGGACTTAGGCTCAATACTCATCTTGGACCCTCAGCTAGATAGGGATAAACTCTCCTTGAGTTTAATCCTTATACAGACTGAGATCCTCTCCTGTTCTAGGACTCTTGTCCCTCATCTATTTATCTCAGATTTCTGCATCTCCGCAGATAACCTCGACCTAGCCGAGATCATCTCAGTAGCGTGACCAGGCCACGTGGCACCTCAGTAGACACTTCGGCATCACCTGAGCCGCATGCTGTCATTCAAAAAATACTTCCCAACACCTTGCATTTGTCAATTGATCCATCATCTTTTATTTTTCTCTTGAAAATCCACTTGTACCCAAGAGGTTTACAACCTGGTGGCAAATCCATCAATTCCTAAGTATGATTTTGCAAGATGGATTCAACTTCGCTATTTACAGCCTCTTTCCATAAAGAAGCCTAAGGACTGAACATAGCTTATTTGAAAGTTAAAGGCTCATATTCTAACAAAAAAGTTAAAAAATCTGGACCAAAAGATTTTGAGGTTTTAGCACGTTTACTACGCCTAATTTCAGCTTCCTCATTTGATCTAACTTTTGCTCTTGTTCTTGATCTTGTTCTTAATCATGACTATTAATAGTATCATAAGATCTTTTATTAGTACTAGTCTCTTGTCCAGTTTCATTAAGAAACACATGCTCAAAGAATGATGCATTCTGAGATTCTATAATAGTATTTATATGCATTTCGGAATGTTTTAACTCATGAATCAAAAACTGATATGCATTACTATTCATGGCATAACCAATGAATATGCAATCAACGGTTTTAGGACATATCTTAGTCTTTTTAGGACTAGGAATAGCCACTTTAGCCAAATAACCCCACACTTTTAAGTATTTGTATGATAGTACTCTCCCATGCCACATTTTATAAGGTGTTTGATTCACTTTCTTTCGGGATACTTTATTAAGAATATAATTATCATAAAGTATTGCTTTCCCCTACAAGTTTTGAGGTAATCCAAAATTTATTAACATGGCATTCATCATTTCTTTTAAAATCCTATTTTTCTTGTCAGCAATTCTATTTTGCTGAGGTGAGTAAGGAGGGTTGATTTGATGAATTACTCCATGTTCTTGACAAAACTCACCAAAAGGAGATTCATATTCACCACCTCTATTACTTCTTAGTTTTTTAATTTTCTTACCAAATTGATTTTCAACTTCATGCTTATATTGAATGAAAGTTTCTAAAGCTTCATCCTTGGTTTCGAATTAAATAAATATAACTATATCTAGTATAGTCATCTATAAAATGAATATTTTTTCTCATCTCTAGTTTGAATTGATTTAAAATCACAAATGCCACTATGAATTAATTTAAGTGGTTTTGTATAGCGATCCCGGGTCTTACCCCTTGTTGTACAGTGATCCGGATTTGGTTCCGTGGATGTTAGCAGTTGTTTATATCTTGTTTACATCCTTTCGTGCTTTGTGTTTGAGTTTTAGGATGTGTTGAGTGTGTTTTGAACAGGTGGGTTGAGCCATAGTTCAAATTCTTGTTGCCCAGCTTTTGAGTGGTCCGCTCGAGCGGGTCCTTGTGCGCTCGAGCGGAGATTCCATCTTCCAGTATTTCGTGCCTTTGCAAAACTCTGAAAGTGTGTTTTCACGCTCGAGCGGGTTTCTTTACGCTCGAGCGGGTCACGCTCGAGCGGGTATGTTGACGCTCGAGCGGGTAGTGCTTTGTCTGTGAAAGTTCTAGGAGGGGGAAATCTACGCTCGAGCGGACTGGTTTTTGCGCTCGAGCGGATGTACTTTATTCTTGTGTCTTGATGCTCGAGCGGGCCTTCTTGCGCTCGAGCGGGCCTTCTCGCGCTCGAGCGGATCCAGTTTTTTTTTTGTTCTTGACGCTCGAGCGTCCTGTTCTCCGCGTCGAACGAACCTGTCGTATATCAGTTGGCAGCTGGGCGTTTTTGAATCACTTTTTACACTCACACTCTCTCTCTTACTTTCTAAAAACCGATTTTGAGAGCTCCTCTCTCTAGAAAATACCTTCTCTCTAGGGATTGATCTACTTAGAGTGTTCTTCTATCCTTCGGCCTTCGTAAAAAGTGTGTTGATTGTCGAGGGCTTCGTTTTGATCCGAAAAGTTTGGAGTTTGGAGCACTTTGGTTTTGGTCTTCTTCTCCGTTTGAGCTCAAACTTCAAGGTAGGGATATCCTACTCCTCCTTATGAGCATTGTATTTAAATTTTAGCATTTTGATATGTTGGGGGTTGTTGGGTAATTTTGAGAAAGCTTGGGCTTTTATGTAATTTTACAAAAGAAGGGGTTTACTTATATAAACCTATATGCATGTTTAGCATGAAGAAATGAGGTAAATGTTGGGTTGTTGATAGAAATGGAACCTTAGGGTTGTTTTGTTAATTATGGGAAATGCCCTAATTACATTGATAAATTAATTTGTAAAAGTTAATTTTGAAAAATGAGAAATTGAATTGAGAATGTTGAAATTGGGAATGTATGGGATTAAAGGGTGTGGTTGGATCATCTATCACTCACCTAGTTGAAATGTTGATATTTTATCCATTTGGTGCATTTATTTTCTGTTTAGAAATAACTATTTTGGGCTATCGGTGGAGGATAGTCTTGATTGTTGTAGACAATGCATGATGATTAGACAAACCAAAACTAATTGATTGAGTATGCTAACAAATATAGCGGTTGGAATAATACATTAACTTTATGTATTGATTGATTATGTATATGATCTACGTTTATATACATTGTGTGTGTGGAATGAGATAGGGGATGTACTCCATAGTTTAGGGGAAGATAGGAGATGGACCTCTAAACCGGATTTTGTCTGACATTGATACAGCACTACAATGTGTATCAAGTGTGGATTATGGAAGTGTTTGAATTGATTTGATATAGCACTAAAATGTATATCGTTATCAATTGTGAAGTATAGAAGTATTTTTTTATGTTATATTAATACAGCACCAAAATGTATATCCTTCGTGAAGTATATAAGTGGTTTATGTGTTATCGATACAGCACCAAAATATGTATCCATTATGAATTTCAAAAGTGTTTTAAAGATGAGTCATAATCTCGCTAAGTTATTTGGCTGGGTTCTGAGCCTCGTTTTTTTCAAACTCAAAGTTGAAAAAGAAGTGGGAAATGAAGTGTAACATAGACTTGGATGTCATGAAACTGTAATGTGTTATAAGTGGGAATATAAGTGTGGACCATCTATCGAATGCTGTTATTTTAGTCATCGTTTATAGTTGGTTTAGTATATTTCTACTGGGCTGTGGCTCACCCTATATGGGACATCATTTTCAGGTACATGTAGCATGCCACCTCCAAGGACATAGCTTGGGAGGCTAGAGGCAGACAGACTTTTTGGTTGTTTTGCTTTCCCTTTGATGTATTACATGTAAATTCAAGCCAATGGCTTAATATATGTATGAGTTGGTACTCATTTCTTGTAACTAAGTGTTGGCTTGGAAAGTTGTAAGCCCATAGGGCCTTTACTTTTGCTGTCAACATGTAATACTTTTGTAAGAACTGCTCTGATAAATAGAAAGATGTTTATTTCTTTTATATTGCTGCATGTCAAGAATGAGGGGTTTTATGTATCTTTTTTTGAGGGCGTTACATTTTGTACTTCTTTCAATTGAATGAAGAGGAGTTTTGGTTAATTTTGCCTCGGCACAAATTTCACATTATGATTTGGATCAATTTCAAATGGATGCTTACCAGCCCACTTCTCAGAATTGCAATTGTCTGCCTCAATCCTCAAATGCATAATCAATTCCTCCAAAGTCATTTCTTTGCGCTTGTGTTTGAGATAGGTCTTGAATTCCTTCCAATCTTGTGGTAATTTTTCAATTAAGGCAGCAACTTGGAAGGACTCACTAAGAGACATGCCTTCTACATGAATGTCATGCAGAATAAGTTGGAGATCTTGAACTTGACTGATCACAGATTTTGAATCAGTCATCACAAAATCCAAAAATTTGCCAACCACAAATTTCTTTGAGCCAAAATTTTCTATTTTGTATTTTTTCTTCAAGGATTTCTAAAGTTCTTTTGCCGTCTTGATAGGACTATAGATGTTGTACAATGTATTATTAAGTCCGTTCAAGATGTAGTTTCGACAAAAGAAATCAGCATGTTTCCAAGCATCGACCGCGGCAACCATTTGTCGGTCAGTTTCATCATTTTTCAGAGTAGGAGCATTCTCACGAAGAAACCGTGCCAGGTTGAGAGTAGTAAGATAAAACAACATTTTCTCCTACCATCTTTTAAAATCAATTCCTAAAAACTTCTTTGGCTTTTCACCGTGATTGACTGACACAGTCACAACAGGAGAAGGGGTTGGAGCAATTACAGTTTCCATACCAGTACTGGTTTGAACATTAGTTTCAGTAGCCATGAATTCTAAATTATAAAACAAAATTATAATTAGAATTTTATACTACACAGAAAATTAAACCATAAACACAGAATTTAATTCTGTAAAAATAAAAGAAACAAGAATTGTAACTTTTATTTCCAATTAATTTGAAAATAAAATTTTATTTAAACAAATTAATTCTATACAGAAAAATATTTCTATAACACTTCAAAAATTAAAATACTGAAAACAGAATTTTAATTAATGAAAACTCAAAAATTATTTTTGAAAACCAAAATTAATTTCTGACCAACTTCACAAATGATTATTCTAAAATTGTTAATGATAAACAATATATTACTACTATTTGTCAAAGAAAATAAACAGTATAGTACTATTATTTGTCAAACAGTATATTATTACTATTTGTATTTTTCAACAAGAATATTACTATGTATAAGCAAAGAAAAATAATTTTTGTAAAAAGAAGAAAAGAAGAAAAGGAAACAAACAAAAAATTCTGTATAAACAGAATACTAAAAGTCTGTCTTAAGATTGTTGGAACAATCTTCTGTGTAAAATAAATAACCTGAAACAAAATAAATTACTTACAAAATTTATTAACCGAAACAACTTAAGAATAAGAATGATCAAGTTAAGTATGTGACACTCTATCCTTAAGACAGATTCACCCCGCTCAGGTGCTTACAGAATAATGACGTCTATCTCCCAGGATATAATGATCTTACACAGATTATATTAGCACTAAAAACAATCTATTTTGGCGAACTAGAATCTGCGTTCTATACTTTTAGAACTTTGTCTAAAATTAATATGAAGAATAAAAATGCAAGAGAGCAAAATGGAAGGCAAGCAGAGAATTTTAGGATGATCAAACTGTTGGAAAAATTCTAGTATTTATGGGCTAAGTGGTGACCTTTAAGAAAAGCCGAACATGATTTCAAACTGAACAGATCTAATTTCGAATTGAACAGGTGCGAACTGTTAAAACACTCTTGAATTTGTCTGGGAAGAAATTGAATCTGTCCGGTGCAATATGTTAAACTGGTTTGGAAAGGATATGCTGGTTGGGAGCAAAAATATATTTGAATTCAAACTGTTTGGTGCAAAATTCAAATAAATTAATGTTAGGATCCGACCCGGTTGGATGGCAGTATGCGCGTGTGGTGGTTTGAGCCAAAACTCACTTCGTTCATAACTCTTCCTTTCTACAAACTTGGGGTTCCCCTTGGGGCCCAATCCAAACTTGTCCACCTAGAGCTTATATACACACACAAGTTTTCTTAAAGTTTCAATATGGGACAACCATTTTAAGATAACCCACATTTGACTCTTTAATTTCCCATTTCATGAATTCGAAAATAACGTCAAGTTTCCATTCACTCATAAATGATTTTGACGAACCGTTTGCACTATGTGATTTGCCATGCGGCAAGGAACACGTTACTTCTTTGGATCCACTTCAAAAGCCGTGTGGACCCCACTCAAATTTGGGCTCAGAGTTGGCCCAAAATAAACCTATAAAAATCATAATTTCCAATAATCTACAATAATTTTGTGTTTTGTGAAGCAAAATGGGCAAGAAAGAAATAAGAAAATGGAAATTCATCATTTTTCCACATCAAATATAATAAACACTACATTTTTATAATAAAAGGACAAGGTCAATCCTTTTCTTAAAGTACCATTAATAAAAATAAATAAATAAATAAAATAAAATAAAACCTTGAACTATGATATAGTTATAAACAAGAAAAAAGTGATAATGAAACGTGTAGATTAATTTATTCTACCACACCACACTAAACTTGAATGTACATATCATATTTGTACACTTTTTTAATGCCTAGCTTTTTCAAATTTTAAAATGTGTTACTTTTTATTGTTCTCTACAACACTTTATATTCTTTTTGCCAAAATTTGATATATGTATAGATAGATAATAATTTTAGCAGTAGCTTTCAGAAAGAGAATGATAAAATAACAAGATTTTCCAAGCATCCATCGTATTGAATATGAAATCAGCGTATGATTGCTTCCACCCATTTGATTATGATATCTATCAAAGTATTATAGATTAATAATGTTCAGTCTCACTTTAGTTAGTACTTAGCATGTTGTCCATTTCTTCCACTTGCACTATTATTATGCTTCTCCATTTTCGTGCCACACTATGCTTCCTAGAAGGTCCATTTCTTCCCCCCATAAGATCATATCATGTGAACACAAATTTGACATAATTTAATCCCACTATTTTTCATTTCTCTTTTTGTAAAGTGTTAGAAACTACCCATCTAAAAAAAAAAAAGTATTAGAAATTACTTGTATATATTTATGTTAGCAATTATATACTCTAATGTTACATGAGAAATAACCGTGTCTAAATTTCAATGTAAGTTGGGTCAATTATTACACAGTACCTTTATTTTGTTCTCAAAATTAAAGGAAGAAAATATTTTTGAAAGGGTGAGACTTTTCTCAAGTTTAACTGTTGGTGTTGCTAACGATCTAACCCGTCCAATTTATTTAACTATGCAAGTAAATTATTCATATAAAAAATTATATTGATCTGATTGATTGAGCTCCTCACATAATTCATGTCCAGAGAAAAGGAAACAACTTCTACATCTTCATTAGGAATTTGGTTGCTTTGACAATGTATGGTAATTTTATTATTTTTGTAGTAACTAATATTTGGGGCTTGAAAATAATTTTAGTAGTCTCATAATAATTTTATTATTTGTTGTAATTTATTTTAAATTGAAAACTGATAATTTATGAATAGAATCTAAAAATACCTTTTTCTTACAGTCATTTTTTAAAAAATGATTTAATCTATTTTTATTGAATAAATTATAAACATAAACTACAATAAACCATTTAACACAAAATTCAAAAAATAAAAAAAATAAAAAAATCGTATGTGAGTTGCAGTGAACAACGCCGATGCCTACCTTCAAAGTAAAAGTTCGGGGTTGACAAATGAAACAACCATCATGTGTATTATACCCAAATTTAAAAAATAAATAAATAAAATAAAATAAAATTTGTTAATCACTCTGATCAAGGGAGTATATTTTTTAGGGAGCTTATTTCAATATCAAAGCCTTTTTTAGGTTTTGGAGATAGAAAAATGGAGAAGCATTATTATTATTATTATTATAAGGTGATGGGTGTTGCAGAAAAGTAGTCATGATCTCCAACCAAATGCATCAATATATGATCAACATTGTCGTTTATATATATATATACAAAAACTATTGTATTGAGTGGTCCAGTCCAGCACTTGCACTACGGAATCGAGTATATTTACTTTTCTAACATCTCAGATATTAAAAACAAAGGAAACCCACTGGGCAAAGTAAAGAAAATGCTACTCTATGGTCTCGTTGTTCACTAGACTAGTCGAGAGGCTACTCCAAAAGCATACTCACAATTAAGGTCAAGTTTGGCATAGGAGAAATAATTCATTTTTTTATCTTTTTATTTTTTTTTCATCACATCACTTCTCTATTTTTCTGTACATCTTTTTATAAAAAGATAAAAAATACACTTATTTAAGTCATTCCAAACAATCCCTAAATGAATTGGTATACTACTCTATGCTTGTGCAGCTGTGTTTTTTATTTATTGATGGACTCCGTACTATTGTATAGTTTTTTACCATCAATAAAAAAATTTAGTTGATAAAAAAAAAAAAATTGGTACACGAGAAAAGTCTTCTAATAGTATGGGACAAGAAAATTGATATTCTACGTATGATATAACCTTATGGGCATTGGCATATATTAAAAAAGTTAAAAAGTTAAAAAGTCACTATTTTATTTAAGTCACGTTATCTTATTTAGGTCAAGTTTGACATCTTCAAAAAAATTGAAAAAGTCACTATCCTATTTAAGTTACATCATCTTATTTAAGTCACATCACCTCTCTAACACATCACTTCAAACCCAACCCAAATCCAACCCATATTTCATAAAAAGTCAAAAAGTGCACTTATTTAGTCTTCCCAAACTTAAGGCCATGTTTGGGATTCTGAGGAAAAGTCAAAAAGCCAAAAAGTTATCAAAAAAGCCAAAAAGTTCATGTTTTGGGCGACCAAATTTGTGTCTGACCTAGGGAGGGTAAAAATACAATTTTACCCCTGTTTTTTTATTTCTTCCTGAAGCCAATATTATCCTCTCTCTCACCCCGAAGATCCCCTTCCCCCTCTCTCTCTCTCTCTCTCTCTGTATCAGTCGAGTTCTGCAGAGATAGCCACAAAAGGGGACAATCCGTCTACGGAGATATCCACACCAGCGACTGCCGGAGTTCCGTCGCAGCCTTCACCGTGCAGCACCGGATTCTGGTGGGGAAGGCCGACCTCGACTCGATCGCAACTTAACAGTAACCGACGGCTGTCGGACAATCCGTCGCCCAGATCTGCACCACTTCCGACCAGATCTACACCACGCCGGCCTGTTTCTCCCTAACTAGAAGGTAACATCTCTTCCACGCAAATTATTACGCTCACTCTCGCTCTCCTTTCTCTGATTCTGTTCCAAAACTTGTCCTCTTTTCTATCTCTCTTCTCTTATCTCTAACACGGAAACCCTCTCTGCTCTGTACCGAAACCCTCTATGAATCCGAAACCCAAACCAGATCTATAGATCTGGTTGTAAGATGTTCATTTGGGTTCGCCGATCTGTTTCACGATCTGAACATCTCTCCCGATTTCGGTTCGAAGTTCACAATCGACCCATCTCTCTCTGAAGTTGAACAAGTCGAACTTCAGGGAACAAGATGACGGACCTTGAAAACCTTTCCATGTACATCTTCTGCTGCAATTATATTTGTGCATTTTTTGAGAAATTACTTGAAATTTATCTGAAGTTGCATAAAATTGTTAAATGTCGTTGTTGTTGTGATTGTTGGGTGTCTACGGATTGTTGTCGTAATTTTTGAATTTTGTTATGAAAAAATTATGTTTAACAAAAGATTAATTTAACATTTACTCCAATTTCATTTTAGTTCATTTGGGACTGATTGTATATTATTTTATAGTTTAAATTAAAAACCAAAATAAATGTTTAAATTAATAGTTTCAATTAAAAATAAAAATTTTTACTATTATTCTTTGTTGTGATTGTTGTGTGTCTGCGTTTGGGACTGATTGTTTTCATATGTTTATTATTTTATATTATTCTGTCAAGTTAATGTATTGTACGGGGGGAAAATATTCCGGCTACCCGCACTTCCTTTCTTCCAAGTCCCTCAGCTGTCCGATCACCTGAAAGTGCAAAAGCGGTGAGCTACCCGGCGGTGTGTGGCCGGAAAACACCTCCGACGCTCAAGTTAGAACCACACACCTGGAAAAATGACTAGAGAGCAGGGAGAGAGTTTGAGTGTAAGTCTTACTTACAAAAATTGTCCATCCCCGTAAGGGGTGGCGCCGACTTGTTTATATACCTCTCTGCGCTTCATATCTACTCCCAATGATCTCTCTACACGTGGCTCTGCTATCCCATCTGTCAGCACATAAACCATGCCTCTGTCAGGTCACACCATGCTGGACATTACCTAATCCCAAATGCCAGCCTTCTCTGCTGAAGCCCGGCAGCCGAGCTGCTCTATCCACGGCCGGGCTATGCTTTACGCCCTAGCACTCTACTGGCTTTTATCAAGAGAACCGGGCTAGGCAGCACCTCGGCACCGCCGAGCCAGAGATGTCTTACGAACGCCTGCTGCCGGCCTCCCTGCCGAGCAATTGGGTATCTCGGCTGACCGCGCCTTTCCGGGCGCTGGTCAGTCCGCTTGTCTGTGGTTGGCCTTCTGCCGAGCAGTCAAGTACCTCGGTCGATGACACCTTTCGGGACGCCGTCCAACCTGACCGGCTTCGCCTATGCCATCCACGTAGCTCGGTCCAACCGAGCGTCGCCTTAGCCGAGCAACATACATACGGACTGGGCGGCGCATACCCAGCCCAACACTCGCCCAGCCCAGGGCCCGGTAGCCCAATTCTATTTGGACCGGGGATCATTTCAGTGCCATGATCCACTCGGCTGCCAATCTTCTCGGCCGTTGCCTCGGCCCAATTCCGGATCATAAATCTCCCTCTCAATTGCCCCTTAATTCCGTCCGCAAAAGCGTGACTGGGATTATACACCTCGACCGAGACTACACCTCCTCGGTTGTCGGAGCGCGAAATGGTGACCGGGCTAGTTGGACATTCCTGTTTCAAGTCTAGCCCGGTTAACTCCTCGACTCTAGTCCGTCTCTTCGTTTTGCTCGGCTGACGCCTCACCTGCCCCACGTCTCTTCAACTCTGATGCCGTCATTAATGACGACAGGTGGCGCCCCCCCATTCGTCCTCGAGCGGCCAACCGCCGTCGAATGAAATTCGAATTTTGGCGGTTCTCAGCCTATATACAGGCCACAATCCCTTCTCATTCCTTCCTTACTGATCCCCTGCCATTCGAAGCTCTACAGAGCCCTTGCTTCTCCCTCTTCGTTGCTGATCTCAAGCTCAAAGGAGAGGAACTCATTGCCCCACCCTGGTAAGTCCTTCAACTCCCTCTTTATGGTCATTTTCTATGATATTTCACACGTTAGGGTAGAAAAACGTAGTTTTTAGGGCTTGGGCACCAAATACCACCCATGACCTTCAAACGTTCATGGTGTTCTTCATTTCCCTTGAAGAACACTGAAGAACTGGTGCGGACCGGGCTCCTGGTCTCCATTTGATCCAAAAAACTCTTAGAACCGAGCAAGTAACATGTTTATCTCCAACCCAGCAAAAACCGTGGTAGCAAAAAGGACCTGGTCGCTCAACCGGGCTAATATCTGGTCCGCTTGGGCGACCGAGCTCCTTGCTAAGTTTTGACAACCGAGGTGATTTGGCACTCTTCATAACCGAGCTAAAGTCAAGCTCAATTTGCGCGACCGCGCTCACACTCACCCTTGCCATCCTTTTCCTGCAGAGTCCAAGGGGACCTTGACCACATCTGAGGCTCTCAAGACCGAGCAACGTCCACCTTTAGCACAGTGCCAAACCACCCTGGTCGAGATAGACTAGCTCGGCCATATGGGGAAATTTCGCTACCTAGTGGACACTCCAGTCGCGTTGAACGCGTTTAGAGAGGAGTACGGCATCCCGGCCGACGTCCACTTAGAGCTGGCGCCCGAGAAGACAACACCCTGGGGCAGACTCGACCGATGCCCCTTCACCGTGCTATCAATAGTAGAAGGAGGCCTTCGCTTTCCCGTCAATCCGCTGATGACCGAGTTCTTGCGCCGGACCGGCCTAGCTCCAACCCAAGTATCCACGAACACATACCGGATAATAAACGGTGTGCACGAAATAAATAACCGGCTAGGCATAAGCCTAGGTTTAGCCGAGATCCTTCGCCAATACACGTTAGGCCATACCGGCGACGATCTCGCCTATTATCTTAAAATTAGACCGGGCAGAGAGAAAATCGTGACCGGCACACCAGACAAGGATCTTCACGACGATGATTTCTTCTGGGTGTCCGGCAATTACGAGACAGCCGAGGTACCAGGCTGGATGATAAGCAAAACTTCGGCAGATCATGTAAGCCGCGTACATTAGCTCGGTTGATTTACCTTATGTTTCTGTACTTAATGATTTTTCCTTGTTTCTGTTGCAGCAATCCAAGCCCTACAAGCCAACTATCAGTTCCCCAACGTAGAGGCAATCAGGACCGCGCTCCGCTACCGCGACCGAGATTGCAACCAACTGCTCGGCTATACTCCCACCTATAGATATTCTGCTCCCTGCCGGAGTAAAGTCACTGACTTCCTTCGCGCTCCATCACCTCCACCAGACCCAACCTTGCCAGACATTCCATTCATCCGTCTGACCGAGGAGCAAGAGATGGCCAAAAGAAGCAGAATCAAGAACCTGATGACCGCCACATCGGCCGAGATACCAACCGTTGCTCTCCGCTCGCCAGCCACCGGACAACCAAGCGATGCCGTGATCGCACTTTCTTCCCCGGCAGCCGGTCAATCCAGCAAGCAACCAACTGCTCGCCGGGCTGGAAAAAGAGCCCGCGCGGACCCATCCGCCGAGCTGGTGGCCGAGCTCACAACCGAGCAACCAACTGAAACGGCCAACCCAATACCTGCCTGGCGCCCACATTTGAAACACCGGGGTCAGGACATCCCGGCAAACGCTTCGATCAAGGCTGACAAGGAGCACCTGCTCGCCTTCGATCTCTCCAAGGCACTCCTACTACCGAGCGACGTGGTTGGCAGCGACCACGTCCCAGACACTCGGTTGGTGAAATCTTCTGTTAAGTCCATGGCCAGGGTAAGTCAATCTTCCTCCAGAATTTTCACAAGTGTTTGTCCGGTTCCTTCTCTAATTAACTTTGATGTTTGCAGGCCATTCAAAAACAACACCTGGTTCTGGAGCGTATTCACCGGCTGCGGCAGAAGGCGTCTGACAGTGCCAGCAAGTGCAAAGCCTCCAGACCGAGCTTGGCCGAGCAAAGTCGTCGTTGGAGATAGCAAACACTGACAACAACCGGCTGCTCGTCAACTAGATGCGGCCGAGAAAAAACGAGACGAGCTCCAAGCCGAGCTGGACGCCCTTAAGGAATCCCGGACAAAAGACCGCGAGGATGCCAATAACGCCGGCTTCAACGAAGCCGAGGAAAATTACAAAAAGCAAGTCTTCGCCTCGCAGGATATTTACTTCAAGGCCGGATGGAAGGCTGCCTGTGAACAGCTCGGTCAGGGCCCGGATACCGACGTGTTTGCCACTCCGCCGGCTGCCTTCCTACCGACATACCTCATTCCTTACGCCAATGACGTCTTTAGTGCATTGCAAGCCGAGGCCGAGGAAGGACTTGAAGAAGAAGGTGATGAAGGTGCTGAAGGAGAGGACCAAGCCGCGCAGGAACAGCCCGGCCAAGCCGAGACTGGTGTCCAGGACCAAACCACCACGGTTAACCTGGAGACTGATGAGGAGTTCCCTGATCTCTCCCCCCTAGCTTAGGTTTCTTTTCTATTCTTTTTGTGTTGGCTTTCTGCACTCCTGATGTAACCGGGCTCTGACCCCATCTATTGTATGAACTTTCTGTTAATGAAAAAACTTGATATTTTTGCTAAGTGTTTGCACGGTTGTCACCAGTTCTGTCTTCAGCCAAGCACCGCAGTATATATCATAAACTTGAACACATTGTTAACCGGAATGCATAACTCGGTTACGTATTTAAGCAGAACAAAACTACATGGACCGGAATATACATCGCGGTTAGTAATAACAAAGTTGAACAAATCACCAACTTTTCTTAACCGGAGCAAAACATCTCGGCAAGAAATATCTAGTTGAACAAAACATCAACTTTTCTTAACCGGAGCAAAACATCTCGGCAAGAAATATCTAGTTAAACAAAACATCAACTTTTCTAACCGGAGTAAACATCTCGGTGGGCATCCGAAGTTGGACAAAACACCAACTCTTCCAACCGGAGCAAAACATCTCGGTTGGGAATTCCAAAGTTGGGCAAAACACCAACTCTTCCAACCGGACTTAATCCATCTCGGTTGGGCATCCGAAGTTGGACAAAACACCAACTCTTCCAACCGGAGCAAAACATCTCGGTTGGGAATTCCAAAGTTGGGCAAAACACCAACTCTTCCAACCGGACTTAATCCATCTCGGTTGGGAATTCCAAAGTTGGGCAAAACACCAACTCTTCCAGCCGGAGCAAAACATCTCGGTTGGGAATTCCAAAGTTGGGCAAAACACCAACTCTTCCAACCGGACTTAATCCATCTCGGTTGGGAATTCCAAAGTTGGGCAAAACACCAACTCTTCCAACCGGAGCAAAACATCTCGGTTGGGAATTCCAAAGTTGGGCAAAACACCAACTCTTCCAACCGGACTTAATCCATCTCGGTTGGGCAAAGTTGGCAAAACACCAACTCTTCCAACCGGACAAAACATCTCGGTTGGGAATCCAAAGTTGGCAAAACACCAACTCTTCCAACCGGAAACATCTCGGTTGGGAATTCCAAAGTTGGGCAAAACACCAACTCTTCCAACCGGACTTAATCCATCTCGGTTGGGCATGCTTAATTTGAACAAAATATCAATTTAACGAAGGCAAAGAACACTTGTATATATTGACAAAAAAGAATTACATTCTGAAGTGTAATGCAAAAAGCTTCTTCTTTGCGAACAAAACAATAGCTAGAAATAGTACACTTTGAGATTGGCCGCATTCCATGGCCGAGGTATTGCTCTACCATCCAAGTCCTCCAGGTGGTATGCCCCCTTGCCCGCCAGACCGGTTATTTTGTATGGTCCTTCCCAATTTGCCCCTAGCTTGCCTTCTCCTGGCACCAGGGTATTTCCCATAACTTTCCTCAGGACCCAATCACCCACCTTGAACGGTCTGGGGTGCACCATCTTGTTGTACTTCCTGGAGAGTTCTTGCTGGTAGGCTGCCACATGGATGAGAGCCTTTTCCCGGCGCTCTTCAGCCAGGTCTAATTCCAGAGCAATAGCCTCGGTGTTCAGAGCGGGCTCAAAACTTTCACTTCTGAGGGTGGGCATGCCGACTTCCAAGGGAATGACTGCCTCCATGCCATAAGCCAAAGCGAATGGAGTTTCCCCGGTAGAACGCCGCGGGGTAGTCCGGTATGCCCAAAGGACGCTGGGAAGTTCCTCGGCCCACTTTCCCTTTGCCTTTTCCAACCTTTTCTTTAACCCATCCAATATAATCTTGTTCGACGCCTCGGCTTGACCGTTGGACTGTGGGTAAGCCGGAGTGGAGTTGTAGAATTCAATCTTCAAATCTTCACAAAAACCTCTGAATAGGCGACCGTCAAACTGGGTGCCGTTGTCAGAAATCAAGATCTTGGGGACGCCAAACCGCGTTACCACATTCTGCCAGACAAACCTCTTCACGTCTTTTTCCTTGATAGTTGTCAAAGGTTCGGCTTCAACCCATTTGGTGAAGTAGTCCGTCGCCGCGATAAAGAACTTGCGGTTGCCCGGTGCAGTTGGGAGGGGTCCCACTATATCTAGCCCCCACATTGCAAAAGGCCAAGGGCTGGTGAGGGGAATAAGTTCTCGGGCCGGCTGGTGGATCTGGTGTGCAAATTTCTGGCACTTCTCACATTTCCGGACATATTTTTGCGCGTCAGCTTGCATGTACGGCCACCAATAGCCTTGTGAAATAGCTCGGTAGGCCAAGGATCTGCCCCCGGTGTGGCTGCCACAAATGCCTTCGTGAATTTCGTGCAGGAATGCATCCACACTGCTCGGGTGCACACACTTTAAGTAAGGACCAGAGAAGGACTTCTTATACAACGCGCCAGATGGAGAGAGCCAAAACCGCTCTGACTTTACCCGGCATTTGTGTGCTTCCTTCTTCTCGGTTGGTAGAATCCGGTCTCGGAGGAACAAAATGATTGAATCCATCCACGACGGACCCAGCTCGGCGCAGAGTACTTCCGTCTGCCCGGTATCTTCAATGCTTGGTCGTGGAAGAAAGTCAATTAACAAGGGATTTGGAGACGTGCTATCTACCATCGATGCCAGGCCGGCCAGCTCATCAGCTCGGCTGTTTTCTTCTCGGCCGATCTGTTGGACTCTGATTGCCTGAAACTGCTTGATGCGCTCCCTGACCAGAGCTTGGTACTTCGCCATGCGGTCATCCTTTGCCTCGTAGATCCCAGAAACTTGGTTAACCACAAGTTGGGAGTCACTGTACACCATTAGCTCGGCAGCCTTCATCTGGATTGCGCTCTCGAGCCCGGCCAGAAGGGCCTCATACTCAGCTTCGTTGTTAGATGCGGGAAGCCAAGGGTGATAGAATGTTCAATGGTTAGGCCATCTGGGGAGATAAGAACAATACCCAGCCCAGCACCGTGACGATTGGACGCCCCGTCAACAAAAAGCTTCCACATTTCCCCCACAAAAAGCTTCCAGCAAACTGATGGATCCTGCGAGTGGTGAGGGGTGCTACGATCAAGGTTGCTCGGCCGTCCGGTTTCAAGTTCTGCGCTCACTGGCCCCACTCCAGCCCCCCTTGGTGATTCGGCACCGGACTCAGCAAGTCGGTCTGCCACGCCTAAGTCCGTAGGCGAATCACCAGGCTGCGGTATTATGCCGGCCGCAGGCTCTGTGCTGAGTAGTTCCATGACTTCCCCCCTTGGTGATGCGGTGCCGGGCAGATGGTGGAATAACAACACCCAACTCTGTCATCGCGTCACCGGTTGTTGGCATTGTAGAAGTGTAGGCCACTGCGGTGGTGCGCGCTAAGTCCGTGCCGCGAACCCTACCACCTGGTAACATCTCTGATGAACTGGCGCGCACCTCATCATCTGCCGCGGTAATATCGACCGGGCATACCGGATGAGTTCCAGGTGAGAATTCGGCAACGAAGTCAGCCAAAGTTTGGGCTTTGATGGCAGTGCGCGGCTGAAACTTCACATCAAACTGCCCTAACTCGACCGCCCACTTAAGAACGCGGCCAGAAAAATCCGCCCGTTCAAATAAAGCTTTGAGGGGGAACTCGGTCAAGACGACGATAGTATGTGCATGGAAGTAGTGTGCCAACTTTCTTGAAGCCATCATTAATGCCAAAGCAAGTTTTTCAAGAGGCAGGTACCTAGTCTCTGCCGGTAGCAAGGTCTTGCTGACATAAAAGATGGGGAGGTGCTTGATTCCTTCAGCCCGAACAAGCACCGCGCTGACTGCATTGCGATACGGCCAGATAAAGATAAAGCTCTTCCCAGGCACCGGCGTGACCAACAATGGCGCTGAGGACAGATATTCCTTGAGCTCGGCCAACGCTCGGTCGCATTCTTCATCCCATGAGAACTTGGACTTCAAGGACTGAAAGAAAGGACGGCAGCGATCTGATGACCGGCTTATAAATCGATTAAGCGCGGCGGCCATTCCGGCCAGATGTTGCACGTCTTTCACCGAGCTAGGCTGCTTTAACTCTTGTACGGCTCTGATTTGTGTAGGGTCCGCCTCAATACCTCGGTTTGTGACTAAGAATCCTAAAAATTTCCCGGATCCCACACCGAAGGCACACTTAGACGCATTCAGGCGTAACTTATGCTTCTTAGGATGGCAAACATCTCGGCTAGGTCGGACAAATGATTTGTTTGTTGCCTGCTCTTCACCACCATGTCATCAATGTAAGCCTCCATTGTCCGGCCCAGCAAAGGAGCAAACATCTTGGTCACCATCCTTTGGAAAGTTGCCCCGGCGTTCTTTAAACCAAAAGGCATAACTCGGTAGCAGAAGAGTCCCCTTGGGGTAGTAAATGAAGTGATTTCTTGGTCGGGGCCGTGCATGGCAATCTGGTGATAGCCCCGGTAAGCGTCCAAGAAACTTAGCCTGTCATGGCCAGCCGTCAAATCAACAAGCTGGTCAATTCTAGGCAAAGGAAAGCTGTCTTTCGGACAGGCACGGTTGACGGTCTTGTAATCAACGCAAACCCGCCACTTCCCATTCTTCTTCGGTACAACGACTGTATTTGAAATCCACCGAGGGTAGTGAACTTCCTGAATTGCTCGCGCCTCAAGCAGATTCTTGACTTCCTCCGCCACTACCTCGGCGTGGTGCAATGCTGACCTCCTTGTTCGCTGAATGACCGGCTTGGCTCCGGGGAAGACATTGAGATGATGGCAGATAAAGTTTGGATCGAGGCCGGGCATGTCATAAGGCGACCATGCGAAAACTTCAATGTTGGCCATAAGGAACTCCACCATCTCGGTCCTTTCTTGGCTGTGAGGGTGGAGCCGAGCAAGAAGAACTTGTCCGGCTGCTCGGTATCAATTCGCACTTCCACCAATCCTTCCACGGCTTTGTCTTCTGCCTTAGTGCCCACATCATCCAGCACTACCGGTCCTCCGGTCCCTCAATCATTTGAACAAATCCCTTGGCAGCCCGGCTTCCATTGACCGCCACAAAGCACTGTTTTGACATAACCTGATCGCCCCCAATCTCCTCAACTGCCCCCATAGCCGAGGGGAATCTCATTACTTGGTGAAAGGTTGATGCCACGGCTTGCATTGCATGAAGCCATCCCCTGCCAAGGATCAGATTGTAAGTAGATGGCACCTGCAATACCCAGAACTCAACCTGTTTGACCACTGATCCCGCTTTAACCGGCAGGATAATTTTTCCCAAAGGCCACTCCGGTTGTGAGTTGAAACCGACCAATGGCGAAGTTGCTGGGGCCAAATCCGTGTCTCGGAGCTTGAGCTGTTTGAAAGCGTCGTAATACATGATCTCGACCGAACTTCCCTGATCGATCAAGATCCTTTTAACTTCAAAATCATTGACGCGGAGAGTTACTACCAAGGCGTCATTGTGCGGTGTCTGTATGCGCTCCAAATCTTTTGAGGAAAAGCTGATTACATCCTTTACTTCTGTCTTCCCCCTCTTGAGCGCAGGCTGAACTGACAAAACTTCCCTCATGTGTTCTGCCTTCTTAATCATACCACGAAGCTCGCAAACACGCGCCGGTTCCACTATGCCGTGGATGACATTTACAACCCCTTGCGGAGGTGCATCCCGGTCATCCGGTCCGCGTGGATCAACTGGAACCTGATTTGCCTTAACTCCTCCATCAATGTAGAGGTCCAGATGCCCAGCTGCCACTAGCTCTTCTAAGTGCTGCCTCAAAGGCAGACAGTCCTCTGTTCGGTGGCCACGTTCCCGGTGAAAGGTACAACGGTACTTGGAGTTGAAGCCTCTCTGCCCGTCGCCTAACTTAGCAGGAAACCGGACGTATTCCTCGTCACGGATTTCACTAAGTATGCGATAGATTGGAATTTTGAAGACCGTGGTGATGCCTGTTCTTGCTTTCAACCTTCTGCCTGCATCGGCCACATTATCTTGGGGTAGTCATCCCGGCGGTAATCATTCCTGTCATTACGCCGCTCCCTACCCCGGTTCTTGCGGTTTGAACCTCGGTCAGACTCTTCAGCTCGGTCACTAGATCGGCCGGACTCTTGCCCGACTGCATGCACTTTTCCTGCCAACCTCTTGGGCGTTTCGACCGGGGCTGCCTTCTCGGTTGAGGCCGAGGCATCATCCTCTACCCGGATATGCTCATTGATGCGCTGCATAAGCTGTACCATGGTCGTAGGTTGTTGCATGGTAAGTGAGTCTCGCAGTCTATGTCCGACCGGGAGCCCGCGCTTATACTGTACGATAGCAAGGTTGACCGGGCAGTCCAGTATCTCATTGAAAGTCTCCCAATACCTGGAGTTGTACGCCTTGAGTGTGTCGCTCGGTTCCATCTTGATACTCAGGAGGTGATCAACTTCCTTAGGAGTTTTGGTGTTAGTCGTGAAGCGCGTTACGAAGGCTTCGGCCAGCTGTTGCCACCTTTCAATACTTCCCTCCGGGAGCCTTCCAAACCACTTCAATCCCAATTCGCCCAAACTCGACGGAAAGATTAGGCACATAAGAGCATCATTCCGCCGGTGTCCGGCCATAACCTGTCGGAAATGACTTATATGCATGTACGGATCGGTCTTTCCATCGTAAAGGGTAAACTTTGGCTGGTGGAATCCCGCCGGAAGCGGCGCTGCTTCTATTTCCAGTGAAAAAGGAGTGGCGCTCAACCTGGCCAAATCTGTATCTAAAAGGAGTGGCGCCGCTTGGCGCGGTGGAGGCATTCCGACCTCCTCGCTGGCGTGGGCTCCGTAGGATAACCGCTGGAACGCCGGCACCCTCTGAGCTTCCCGCCGGCGAGCCCGTTCCTTTAGAACTGTCCGCAAATCCTCTGTACAGGCGGAATAGGAATACCTCGACGTCGTATCCGGACGTGAGGGTCTGTAAGTACTATCTTGCGCGCTGGACTTTCTGCGTGCAAGTCGGAGTCACCATCTCTAGCTCCTGGTAATAGAGATTGCCGGAGTGTGCCTCTGACTTGGCTGGCTGAACGGCGGGAGGGGGCTGAACGGCGGGATGGGGTGCGCTCACTGTGGTCACCTACTCCAGCTACACCCTTCCCTTTGTAACGCCGCTTGAGCTCCTCCATCTCCGCCGCCATTCGCCGGATGACGGCATCTTGGTCCCGCAACTTGTGTTCCAGGCGTTTGGAGTGTGACTCTCTCCGCCGTCGGTGACCGTCTGGACTACGGGAACGGCCATGACTTCTCCCGCGCTTATCCCGCGTGTCTCCCGCCTGTCCTCCGGTGGCTGTCTCCAGGTCGCCATCGGAAAGACGGACGGGAGTCCTTCTCTCTGCCGGGCAAACTCAGGGGTGGCTCCGTCGACGGCGGACAACGGAAACTCCTCGTTGTGCGCCATGAACGACGATCAGATGAACCCAGAAGATAAGGTTTTATCTGCAAGCTTCCCACAGACGGCGCCAATTGTACGGGGGGAAAATATTCCGGCTACCCGCACTTCCTTTCTTCCAAGTCCCTCAGCTGTCCGATCACCTGAAAGTGCAAAAGCGGTGAGCTACCCGGCGGTGTGTGGCCGGAAAACACCTCCGACGCTCAAGTTAGAACCACACACCTGGAAAAATGACTAGAGAGAAGGGAGAGAGTTTGAGTGTAAGTCTTACTTACAAAAATTGTCCATCCCCGTAAGGGGTGGCGCCGACTTGTTTATATACCTCTCTGCGCTTCATATCTACTCCCAATGATCTCTCTACACGTGGCTCTGCTATCCCATCTGTCAGCACATAAACCATGCCTCTGTCAGGTCACACCATGCTGGACATTACCTAATCCCAAATGCCAGCCTTCTCTGCTGAAGCCCGGCAGCCGAGCTGCTCTATCCACGGCCGGGCTATGCTTTACGCCCTAGCACTCTACTGGCTTTTATCAAGAGAACCGGGCTAGGCAGCACCTCGGCACCGCCGAGCCAGAGATGTCTTACGAACGCCTGCTGCCGGCCTCCCTGCCGAGCAATTGGGTATCTCGGCTGACCGCGCCTTTCCGGGCGCTGGTCAGTCCGCTTGACTGTGGTTGGCCTTCTGCCGAGCAGTCAAGTACCTCGGTCGATGACACCTTTCGGGACGCCGTCCAACCTGACCGGCTTCGCCTATGCCATCCACGTAGCTCGGTCCAACCGAGCGTCGCCTTAGCCGAGCAACATACATACGGACTGGGCGGCGCATACCCAGCCCAACACTCGCCCAGCCCAGGGCCCGGTAGCCCAATTCTATTTGGACCGGGGATCATTTCGGTGCCATGATCCACTCGGCTGCCAATCTTCTCGGCCGTTGCCTCGGCCCAATTCCGGATCATAAATCCCTCTCATGTATCCTGTCAAAAATTGTGCTCCTTAGTTAAAAAATCTAGTATACGACACAATGAAATGCTGAGTCTTCGAGTTAGGTAACCTGACTACGCCAACACCTTCATATATAACTCTGTAGAAGCTCTCTATATAAACCACCAATCTCTACACCATTCTTATTCACAACACAGTTTCATCACACACTGAGAACTTGTTAGTTGTAATACACTTACAACAATGGCTTCATTTTCATCTTCTTTGAAGGCCTTTGTTTTTAATTTAAACATTTTTCAATCTGTCAATTTTTGTATTTAATTCAAACTATTTGTTCATTTTCATTAACAAATGCTTCACAAAAAAATTGATGTTTGAAGTAGACAACTCAAATTAATTGTAGTTTAACCTATTTTACTCAATAATCTTTTGCCCGTTTGGCTAATTTAGCTCTGTTTCACAATTGTTTATATGTTTTCAATTTCATTCCCAGTATGCGTTTCAATCTTTTCAATTTTTCACGTATACCATAATTGTTGTTGCATTGTAGTACGCAAATGGACCAGTCCCAAACGCAGTCGACGCCTTCCAAATCTTCGCGCAAGCGCGGTAGTAAACAGACGCAGCAGCAGTCCGCAAATGTTCATAAAGCATCTTGGGACTCCGACACGGTGCGGATTTTTTTGGAACTTGTCATAAAAGAGTTGGACGTTGGTTTCAAGGGGAGCTTCCATACAATGACAATGCATGGATATAGAGCTATAAGCAAGGGCTTCCTGGACCGTACAAATAAGCTGCATGACGTCAAGCAACTGCAGAACAAGTACGCGTTGCTGAAAAAGGATTGGCAGTCGTGGTCAAAACTGATGGACAGCAGGCATGGGCCAACTGGCATCAGTTACAATGAAGCCACGGGTTTGATACAAGCATCTGACGACTGGTGGGCGCATTACGAAAAGGTAACATTTCCATTGAGTTTTAGTTACGTCATTTACATGGAGACTTAAACTGTTATTATTACAACTGTAACGATCAAAGTTATCTCAGATAAAGTTCTTCCTGTGGTTGAATAATGAATGGAAGGGGGAATATTATGATCTTCTTGGAATTATGTACATTCCTGCCAGTTATAGAGACCACGTCTGTACTTATTAATTTCAATGGTATAAAAATGCACATTACTGATTTTAGTGAGCTAAACTTTTAGCATTCATATATTTTACCTTGCGTAAGTTTAGCAGGCATGAAACCCTTTATTCCTCAAATCTCAATGGTATAAAAATGCACATTCATTCAATTATGTCATGAAATTATCACATCTTAAAATTTTTAATAGTTATAAAGGCAGGAGTATTTTAAGACAAAAGATCCTTAAATAGTTTAACCATAAAGAACTAATTGCAAAGAAAAATGTTAGGTTTCATAACAAATGCTTTATGAGGACGGTCATAAAAGAATTTTCATTCTTATATTATACATTGTAACTTATTACATATGTAATCTAAGGGAATAACGGTTGTTATGGAATGGCTATTGTTTTGTTCCAAAGTAATTGACTTCAGGCATCCCGGATTTGTAGCATTCCATAGCATATAAAATAAAATGCTATAACAGTCCAATGCACTCGTTTTTATGTAGATGATCTCAAAATTTAGGTTCTATGTCATGCTTTTAAACCAAATGTTATTTTAGTTACTAGCTAGGCTAAACCTATGAGCTATCAGGATCCTGTAATTTTAACTAGACCTCCTTTTAAGGATTTGTAATTCAGGGATGGATAACTTGTAAAATTTGGACAAGATGGACAGTATTATCACTTCAATAGCTTCAGTGGAATTTGATTCTTTGGCTAACTAGCTGTCATTACCAAGCAGAGATGCTACTGGTTGGGTCGGCTGCAAACATGAAGCAATTTTATTTCAGACTCAACAATTACAAGATGGACAGTTTTTTACAAATCTTTATCATATGATCATATCGTAATTAGCTATTTTTTTGTTTGTTTTGGGGAAAAGGAGCAACAGAATTCTTTCGGCATTTTAGAGTCGTTTGACAGATACCAACCAACAGAAAAAGAGAGAAAAAGAGAGAGGGCAAAATGGGGCTTGTAGCTTCGAATTTCTTTTTTGGAACCTTGTAGCTTCGAATTTCTTTTTTGGAATTGCTGATGTGATCATGATAAATGGGTATTGTAGCTTTGAATTTCTTTTTGGGTATAGTCACAAATTATGCATTATCTGGGCTTTTATTTTGTTGTTTGGTATTCGAGGGTTAATAATTATTGCTCAATTGATACTGATAAATGGGTATTGCAGCTTTCATTTTTTTGCTTGGCATCATCGTCACAAATTATGAATTTGTGGCAGTCATTCAACCTTTTTTTAATTATTATTATTATTTGTTGGTTATTTCCTGGAATTTGGTTGCGATACCGTTTGGAAGCTGATGTTGTGGGATAATTTTGCCTCTTTGGCTTCAACATTTGATAAGAATTGTTCTATTTTGAAGCATTAATTGAAATATTTTATTTGTTTTGTAAATTTATGTTGTTTTGTTGATCAAATTACATGAGTATGAACCAGTGTTGCATTTTTGGAATTCTTTGAACTTTCATTTTTTTTATACTTGATTTATCTTTCTCTGTTGATCAAAACGAACCCTGTGAACTACTGACTTTGGTAAATGACCCAAGGCAATTTGATTATAAGAAATCGTAAAAATAGTTAAATCACTACATTATTGTTTGATTCATCCATTTATTTGTGGTCTTATGTTTACAACATTATCCGAATGTCCTCAAGTAATATCAGCAAAGAAGTGATTTACACAAACAAGCCCACTGAGAATGCAAAATATACTGACGAAATATCAGAAACACACCAAGGGAATTGTGCAGAAACACTTCTTCCTTCAGAAGACTGCTCCTCTATACACTATTTCACCTTGCCTCATAGTAAAATTGATGGCGAAGGAAAGGTTGTTGTCAACTTTTCGCTTACTAGAATATAACCCTCTATGATTTGGAACAGCTTTTATGTTTTCCTTCATCTAGTGCATGATCATCATGATATGAGCAATATATCAGAAATTATGATTCTTGTGTATTAAATATGAAAAAGAAATAAAATAAAATCTTTCTTAGTGAGCTTAATAACTGACTAGTGAGCTCCATTATCATGATATATTTCTTGAGCTTAATAACTGACTGTTGTGTAATTCATAGGCTGGACAAATGACCGAGGAATAAGTGAAATATTAGTTAATGGAGCTCTTATCAAAGAAATTAGGCACTATCCTATCTATTGTAGCAGTATTGTGAGTTCATATTTATTGACATTTGACAACTAAATTCTTATAACATGCATATTTACGGTGACTACTTTGTCTATTTATTTATGGAACTAGTATGAACGTGAATATTGTAAAATAGATGGTGTAAATAATGTAGTGATTTAACTATGTTTACGATTTCTTAACAGGTCCCAGTCAGTAGTTCAAAACAAAACAATTTTTACGATTCTTAACAGGTCCCAGGCAATTTGATTCATCTTCTTTGTTTTGCCCAGGTTGACAAGAATGCGATCAAGTTCAAAACAAAACCGTTGGAGCACATGAACCTTATGCGAAGGGTGTACGAAGGCGCTACGGCAACCGGAAAATATGCATGGACACCAGGTGCAGCGTTCGAACCTGTGGGGATGCCGACAGACAGTACTTCACCGGCCCCTGAAGATTTTGGGTTCGAGGACAGCAGCGGGTTACCCCATTTCCAGCCTGCCGCGCAGCATGAACACACTGTGGACCACACTGTTGCGCAAGAGGATGGCACGCCGGCAACCGTGCACGCTGCGTCATCGGGAATTAACGATGACGACACACCAACAAGTGGTAGGAGCAAACGCAAATCGCCAGGCCCAACACACCCACAGCGGAAAAAAGGGCAGAGTCAGGGAGCTTCTCTGTTGGCGAGTAGTATGGAAAATCTTGCATCGTCCGTGAAATTACAACAACGACACATCCGCGTCTCACATGAGTACGCAGATTCGGCGCAGCAACTCATTCAGAAGTGTATGAGAAGGTTGTATTCGCTGGAAGGGCTGGACCCGCAAGACCCGCTAGTTCCTTTTGCGCAAGCGTTACTTGACAACCCGGCAAATCAAGCCTTAATGATGGAGATGCCGACAGACGCGGCTGTCATTGCTTGGTTGCGAACGAAGAAGTCCCTGCTCAGCGGTGGCCATCAGCAGCAAACTCCGGTATGGGTGGTGGCTGGTTCTGAGACAGTCCAGCAAATAATTTGGCTCTCTTTATTAATGTTTCTGTGTTGCCTCTTTTCCATTGTTTGGGTGGTGGCTGGTTATGAATATTGATGTCATGTCTATTTTATTTGTTTTTTCTGTTGCCTTTTGTTGTTTCTCCCCCTTCGAACAAACTGTTGGCCAATTATCCTTCCTTCCCAAAAACTATTTGAATGTTCGTGGACTTTTTAGGACATTATCAGATGATATAATATTTGTGTGATGATCTTGATGTTTTAGTAGATGCATGTTGAAATGAGGATCATTCAGGCCATTTTATTGAAGGTTGGTAAGATTTTGGGTATTCAAGAATGTGCCACTGTTTTTGTATCTGTAGATGTAGAAGATGGTTCGCAAACTTTGGTTTATAGATGTAGAAGATGGTTGTCAAAGATATTGTTGTCTGTGCATAGGTGATTGTTGTGTGTTACTTATAGATTTTAAACTATGGATGAATGTTGTCTTTCGGTTTTTACATGTATCTGAGTTGAATGTATTGTTGCATTCTTGAGAAGGTTGTATATAGATGCAAACACAGGAGAAGGTTGAAGAGAATCTAATATCTATCTCATATACAAAACATCTGGAATGACATGCCAAAAATTAGCATTTGGCCATACAATTATATTTGGCATTTTTCGAAGTGACGTCAAGCAACTGTAGCGTAATGTGGCATTATTGTTCCCATCGGTTTGAGTCCATTTATAGGCTGGACCCACTAAACTGTGAACATACCAGAGACCAATAATTTGGCATTACCTTCGTGCATTAATCTTCTCTGTTTTGAGACCAATAATTTGGTTTGAAAGGTCCCACCATAGGTTGCACATAAGATAATCCCTTCTGACGCAGGGCCCTTCCTTTTGATTTCAAAGGACATTATCCCTTTTTATTGCTTTGTTGAATTTTTTGCAATGAAAGGTCCCACCACAATCAGTTCCACAGAAGAGAATCCCTTCTGACGCAGGCTCCAAAATGTTGAGATTCAAAGAAGAGAATCTCTTTTCCGTGAAATTTGAGATTTCGGTTTGAAAGGTAATCCCACAATCTTCGGGCATGCTCAACTTTCACTTCTGTATATAACACCACAAATTACTTGAAACTTTGGCTTAAAAGGTCCGAGCACAGTTTTCTCTCATCTCATCGTTAATTTTGTAAGTAGTCAGCCTCGGATATTTTTATAAACTCGCTTGGCTCTGTACATTTTGTGTTATATACATCCAAAATGGCAGACGACGCAGGTCCTAGTTACCTTGTGCCCAGAAATACATCCCGGGAAGCTGTCGCTGAAAGTGCACGGGAAATGGTGGTCGAACATGATCACAACTTGCTAGAGGCATATAACAGTGCAGCTACATATTACTACAACCATTATCACAGAGTGCCTCGAAATACATCAATACTTTCGGGACGTTTATGGATGTATGAGTTGTTTAACGGGCACCAAGGCCGGTTTGAAGATGCTGTCAGTATGTCAAAACCAGTGTTCTTGATGTTATGCGACACTCTTCATAGTTTTGGATTGACACTGCCACAGCGGGAGCATGGCGTTCCGCTAGAAGAGAAGGTAGCCATTTTCATTTGTGCATTGCAGGGAATGAAGTTGAAAGATTTGCAAGAACGGTTTCAACACTCGAAGGAGACATTGTCACGGCATTTCCATGAGGTTTTGAAAGTTATGATACCGTTCACAGCGATTCATAGTAGGAGTCTTACGCCTGACCAAGTGCAACAGGTGGGCCACCCACAGTTACAATCGCAACCGCGATACCGGCCGTTCAAGGTGACACTGTTTCACAAAATTTTAAATATCACAGTGGTGACATATACCATGAATTTTTATTTACACTTTCGGCGTAATGGTGCGTTGTGTAGGACTGCATCGGTGCACTCGACGGCACACACGTGATGGCTCGTGTCTCGGAAGAGTACGCCACTTCGTATTACGGCCGGAAAGGCGTCCCAACACAGAACATACTGGCCGTATGTGACTTCGATTTGTGCTTCACGTTTGTGTCAGCCGGTTGGGACGGGAGCATGCACGATAGTAGGGTGTTGCACTACGTGACAACTGAACCTAAACATCGCTTCCCGCACCCCGCACCTGGTAAAATTATATTTTATTTAACAAAGTAGTATCCTTTTAAAATAATATAACACAGATTACACTTTCGTACTTGCTATCATAATTAGCCAGTTGTTCACTATGCCTCGCATTTCAGGTGTAATCTCTGTCTGAATTGCCATGTAATTTACCAGGGACAAGAAGATTATATATAAAAATGAACAAAAAGACAAATATGAATTTGCTGCTATCAATGCACCTATTCTTTAATTATCTATGCATCTAGTAAAAATACCTACATTATTCTTGTGACTGATATGTATCTCTTTCCAATTTTGCATTAATGGTAAATATTATATGAATAACATTTGTAAAACTTTAGTGAATATTAGATGTATACTGTAAAATTTAGGTTCTTCAAAATATTTTGGCAGCTTAATCAAACTACAATTTCATAATATATATTTTTTTTGCGTGGAAATTTAGGTTCTTCACAACCAAAACACAGCTCTGTTTTTTAAAAAATTGACACACAAATTTTTTTCTCAAATAACTTTTTTTGTTAAAAATGTTCGTTGCAGGAAAATACTATTTGGTGGATAGCGGGTACAGCAACAAGACAGGGTACCTAGCCCCATACAAGGGGTATAGGTATCACCAAAATGCCCATCGAAATCGAAGACCACAAAATGAGTTCGAACTATTCAATAAGGCACATTCGTCATTGCGTAGTTGTATCGAGCGGACATTCGGTGCATGGAAGTCGAGGTGGGGGGCATTGCGGAATATTCAGAAGTTCAGTTTCTCTAATCAAGTGACCTTCGTATGTGCGTCGATGGCGTTACATAACTTCATTCGCCGAAACAGTGAAATTGATGAGGTCACAATTCCCATCGCAAATAGCACCGAATACGTGGCCCCCGAAATGCCCGACCACGATGAATACGCACGAGTTGCCGATGTGATTGAGGACGGGGACTCCGATCCCACAATGACAGTTGTGCGAACGAACATTGCGTACCAACTAGCCCAGCAACTGAACACGAATAATTAAACCGACATTAATGTTGGTTAAATGTACAATGTGTGTACCTCAGATTCAAATGTATATTATCAGTTATTGTAATTTGTTTTGCTGTTCTGAATTCGTAATACTTCTCAGCAGGAAGTCGATAAAGTGTTGTATCCAAATTAAAAATGATAAAAAAAGGAAAAAAATAAACCCAAATTAATAATGTTAAAAGGAAAAAATAAAAAAAAAATTAAACAATGTTAGTAGGCAAAAAGAAATAAAAAGGAAAAGAATAAAAAAGAAATATTGACTAACAAAGGAACAGAAAGAAAACAAAAATTAGAACGAAAAGAATGACAAAAAAATTGATTAAACAAACGAAAAAAAAAAAATAATGTTAAAAGGACAAGTACTGACTACAGAAAGAAAAAAAAAATTATATTAAAAGGAAAAGAATGCAAACCAAAAAAAAATAATAATTAAAAAGGAAAGGAAAAAAATAAATAATAAAGGTAAAAGCAACAAAATTAAAAAAATAAATTCTTTCAAAATGAAAAATAAAAAAAACAAAAATGTTATAAGGAAAACAAAAAAACAAATTGATGCCTTGTGCACATGTTTAGGAAAACAAAAATAATGATAAAAGGAAGCAAAGAATGAAAATAATGAATAAAAAAATTGAAACACATGTTTGACCGTTGCACAGGTTTACGAAATTGGGAAAAGAATTTTGAATCATGTTTACGTTGCACAGTGGAGTGCAATTGTCCACCACTCACTGACAGGACACCTACGCCTGAGCTGGTGTGTCAGTTGAGAAGGGCAATACAGACATTTTATCATGTCTACTAATATTATATTACACACATTCTCATAAAAAGTCAAAAATTTATTCCAAACAATTATCTTTTTCCTCTCACTTTTTTAGTTAAAAAAGACAAAAGTACACTTATTTAGTCTTTCCAAACATGGCCTAAGTCACATTACCTCTCTACCACATCACTTTAAACCCAACTCATATTTAACTCATATTTCATAAAAAATAAAAAATACACTTATTTAAAACATTCCAAACCACCCCAAAGTTGTCTCTGACATCCACAGTTGAATTGAATAATATCAAAGGTAATATAAGACATGAGTATTGAAGCACCAACCACGTTATGAAATGAAAGTAAATGATGGAAGCAGTGGGACCAATACTTGCAGGTGATAATACATACGTGATACAACAATAATAGGTGGTCCGAAAATTCATGACTCAAAACACTCGAAACAATGTCGTTTTGAGTATAAAACAACGTCATTTTAACATATTTGAGTCATTCGAGCCACACAAATTCGGACCACCAAATATTTTCCTACATGATATTCATTGGAGAAGGGCTTGTTGTGGCTGTTAGGTATTGCTGGGGGATCTGGGGATCCTGCTATGCCTCTTGGCATAGGCTGCTATTCTTTCTTGTGAAATATCGTCCGAATCTCTTTTGATAATCTGAATCGTTCATATTATAGGGTTTGTCGAATAGATCATCTATGCAAAAAAATCAAATTAATTGGATATCTGCAACCCTATAACCAAAGCATATTTGTTTTTATAAAAATTAATGGTTAACATAATTTTTATAAATTTTTAAAAACAATTCAGGTCTAATTATGGGGTTATGAATATCCAATTAATTTGATTTTTTACAGAAATAATATTCTTAACGAATCTTACAATATGAACGATTTAAATTATCAAAAAACATTCGAGACGAACTCCCATAAAAGGGCACAGCAACACCCAAGTCCATTGCAAGGGTAGTGGTGTGCCCCTTGGTGGGGGCGCATTTCAAACTCACTTTCATAATTTTGGATGTTTCCTTTTGTAGTTCTCGACGAGAAGGTTATTTATAAAAAAAATTAAATTAATTGAATATCTAATAGGATTATATTTATCTTAAAAAAATAAATAATTTATTCTTCAAATTTCATTTGTTGTTTATTTTTTTTTAAAATATTAACGTGATCTAATTAAGTAACTATTAGTATTTGATCAACTTAATTTATTTGATCAACTTTATGAGATAATTAGTTGATTGACTATGGCAGTGAGCTTGGGGTTGATCCCACCAAAAGACACAACACTCCTAGGCGTGCCTTGGACCATAACAGAAACCCCCTACCTATGCATTCATTCTCTTTCAATAAAACAATGATAGTGACTAAAGATTTTTATATAGTAGAAGTCTTGAGAATTTGATGTATTGATAAGATTTTTGGTGTAATCTACACTACATCAAATTTAATTCTAAATTATACATTCAAACTCTAAATAAATTTTTGGGTATATAAAATTTGAAATTTCAATATCCACAATGGATTGGATACAATGAACAAATGCTGCTAAGATAATTGGCATCATCTTTTCAATCCCACCCCAACTATAAAGAAAAATGCGTGAGGTCCCCATGTTTTGAAGACTCCCATAATTTCCTTTGGATCTCAACCATTGATGTATGTATGAGATCCACTCATGCATGTGTGAGGCTCACACCATCAATGGTGGAGATCTAAAGAAAATTGTGAAGATTTTCAAAAAATGGGGGTCTCTATCATTATTGAACTATAAAACATATTGGCACACTCCAAGTGGTGGACAGCCATTGTGAGAGCCAGGCCCCCCAAGCAAAACCTTGGAAGTAATGGAGGTGCATACAAGTCAGTGTGTGTACTGGACTTTCCAAATCTGTGTAAAGCATTGATGGATTTCTTTGGCTTGTTCTGCTGTACTATTATGTATCCCACTCAAGCGCACCCACATCATGTTGAGAGACAGAGACATAGACATAGCTAGTTTGATCATTCAACTTAACTTTATCCAAATTTGGGGGGAACATTCCATCTGATAGCTACTCTGGATGTGTTGTGCACTATTTATTGTTGCTGAAATTTGTTTTTAAGATCTAAAGATACAATGGCATATGCATCAATTGTGATGAGGGTGATAATAGTTAAACAACTATTGAGCTTAATGTAGCTTGTGTTCATATCTATGAAGCTAGCAAGAAAAATTCTACTAAATCAGAAAATTTGTCAAGAAATTTATTCAAATGAATAAGTATGATTGACATTTAATTGATATATTATGAGATCCAAATATAAAATGAATTTGAATTACACATTGATATTTCTAAATGAAATTCTAAATACAAATACATTTAACAGAAAAAAATACTTTTGGAATGTGTCACTTTGGCACTTTCAATGGACCAACTCATGGAGAAGCCAAGTGCACTACGACTACTACCACCAGCAATGCATGTATATGATATAATGATGGTACAACAATGATACCATTTTATGTGATGTTACTAATTAATAAAAAGTAGTAAATAAAATTATATTAATTTGTCACTACATCATAATATGTATTTTTTATTGAATAATCATACCTTCACATAATTCTATTATTATACTTAATATCCGTATTATTTTTTAATATGTCCTCACTTATATGATCAAAAAATTACGAATTTGGCTCATGTTTGTCACGTGCTTGCTTTATTTTTTTTTTATTTTTTAACAATCATCTTGTAGTGAAATTAATTATCATTTGCTATATATGCTTTGATCTAAAACATTATACGCAACATTGGATTCCACCAATTGGCTTTGATTGATGATTCTTGGGTCCAGTCAGCCTAAACTCTTTGAATTAAGAGAGACCTCAAATAAAAATTGGTTGTGAATGCAATTTTAATTATTACATTTTCTTTTTTATTACTATAATAATATATTATAATTAACCAGACCACCACAAATCTAATCCCGACAGAGATTTGAATCAATTAACCAGACATGGTCACAATATTTTAATTTTTGAATAAATGTATATATAATTAAAATTTTATATGCTATAACTTGTAATATTATTTATATTTTAAAAAAAAATCTTAAAAAGCATATATTAAAATTTTCAATTTTTTTAACCGTTATCTTATCCAAATAAAAATGACATACAAACAAAAAAGTTTATATATTAATGAGATCACAAAAACACTCAACATTCTATATAAAAATTACGTTTATATATCATTACTTTTCTCAAATTTCATTAACTTTTCTCAAATCTGGATGAAAATACATTCCATAACATATCCAGAAACACAAACTAAAGAAAAGAACCAAATCAATAATGCTTCCAAAAACATTATATGTCACTCAAATTAACAATTTAGTACGCACTTAACAGTGCAACTTTTAAAATCCATCTTAACAACGGTCTTTAAGTCCAACATGAAATATGAAAATACAATAGTCAGTTTTCGTTGTTTGGTGAATTTTATCTTTCGTTATCAATATTATCATCTTTTTTTTTTTTTTTTTTTTAATTATCATTTTATTGTTTAATTTCTCTTCACATCCCAATCTTAAACAGAGGACGGCCTACACAGCAAATGAAATTTGATAGTGAAATGAATCCAATCCAAATAGACCTCCTTCTTTCTTTTCTTTTGTTTTCTTCTTTATTTATTTTATTTTCTTTTTTTGTAAAAGACCAGATAGACTTACTCTCAACAAAGCAACGTGAGAAATTAACTTCAATAATAATAATAATAAAATTCTTTAAAATATATCTTCTATTTTTGATTAATATTAAGATAAATTAGAATGATTTTACTTGAAATAGAATAAACTCAACTAATTTAATATAATTACACCAAACTTTCTAAAAATTTATATTTATAATATATATAGCATAGCACTTGCTCGCATTCCATTAACAATAGTGTTGTTTGCAACAGTTTGACTTACCCTCCGTTAGTTTTGGGTGAAAAATATTTTTTTCTATTTGGTGATGATGGTAAAATGAAGGTGGAGGTGGTGGCATGATAGTGGGAAACGGCGATAGTGATGGCGATGATGTGGCAGTGACTATAGTGATGGTAGTATGGTGATGGAGGTGAGAGTTGTGGTTGTAGTGTGGCAAAATTGGTAAAAATTTAGTTAAGAAAACGTTTTCTGAATTTTACAAGTGAAAAACATTTTATGCTCGAATAGGCTTGTTTTCCATTGATTATAAAAAATATTTTCTGTTGATTTTTGTTTTTCATTGTAGCAAACATAAAAAATACATAAATATTTTCCAAAAATATTTTCCATCTAAACAAAGCATAAATTTATAAATTTGTTATAAATTTATATTACTAGATAAACTAAAACGGGAAATCAATATTTTTTTAATCAAATTGAAAGGGTTCATTATATTTTTCTCAATTGGTACATTGGATTCGCAAGTCACCTCATATAAGGACAACTCTAGTAGTGTAATATTTAAGTGTAATAATGCTAGAATAACACAACACAACATAAAATACTTACTCAAATAATATAGTGCTCAATATGAGTAATATAACACTTGTTACATTTTTATACTACTTTTAGTGTATCACTTTAAATATTAATACTTTCATTAGAGATAGACATGAACAATAAGATGGAATATGTTAGAGACCTTAAATAATTTATTAAATTTTTTACAAATTTCTCATATGAGTGTCGGACATGTTAATTTATGTGGGTCTCACATCTATATAAAAGGTTTAATAAAAAATTTAATAAATTATTTAAGATTCATAATATTTTTCTAATAAGATTCATTACATCAATAATATAGTAATACACTGAAGATATAAAAAAAATGATAAATGTAACATTATTTGCATATAAATATGTAGTGTTAAAAGCTTGTCATAATTCTGTATAAATAGTATCTCTTTTTTTTTTTCGATTCAAATATAATTTGTGCTTTGATAATGATAAAATAGAATAAAAAATAAGTTCAATAGGGATGCTCTAAGAGTTCATTTAGAAAGTAAGTTGATTTTCGTTTGAAAATGACTTTTTAACTTTTTATGAGAAAAATAATATATTGTAATGATTATAAATTAAATGTAATATTTTGTCTTATTAATTTAAATTTTTTTTTTAAATTATTTTAATAATAATAAAAAAAGAGGGTCCAAACCTCAACGAAACCTAATATATGATATGATTTGCTTATCAAGCCAATCAGGAGTAAAATTGGAAGACAAGACAACCCTCATTTATCACATGGTTGATAAGAAGGTAAACGCCGAATGGTTACCACCCGCTAAAATCATTAGCCCAAAAAAACAAAAAACAAAAAAAATCAAAAAGTGCGACCTTAACTCATTACATAAATTTACAAAAATGCCACCAACATTATTCCCAAAATACCCCTATTCTGGTATCGCACTCAACTTCGCGTTTCGTCTCCGACCACCACATCCACCGCCACTCCTCCCTCTTCTCAACCCACCATCCCCAACACCACCACCGCTGCAGCCGCAATCAGCCACCCTTTGCGACGGCTTCACGCCGCCCTTCTCCCCGGAAAACATCACCGGCGAGAAATGAATCTGGCTGGGGCCCAATTTATCGCCGCCGCTCTTCGTCAATGCGGAGCTAGCTTTCACCGCCAATGCGGCCATCTCCTCCGCCTGAAGCTTGCGCTTCAAGCTGCTCAACGGAAGAGCGAAGTAAAGCTGACCCGGTTCGAGCTCCTCGTCGTCGCTGATCGCCGAAACGACATCGTCGAACTCCATTTCATCGGAATTGCAAATGAAACATGTCGGGTCCTTCTGTAACACGTAAGACACCTTCACAGGGTAAGAAAATTCCTGTAATCGACCATCTTGCAATATCAGCTTCGCTGTGGCCACAGACGTAGACTGGCACGAACTGCAAGCACCCATTTCAGAGAGATGCAGAATCGACGATTAGAGAGGGAGAGGGGGGGTGGGATATATAGATATGAGGAGAGAGAGAGAGAATGAAAATGGAGGTATATGTATGTAGAAGTGAGGGATTTGTATCGGAAATTGTACCAGGTGCCACGTCAGATTTGGGAATTAATTTATGGGTTTTTTTGGATCAGTTGCCAGCCTGTAAACTTGGTGGATGACAGGCTGTAAGCGTTTCACCGTGAGATTTTGAATTTTTTACTGTGGGGATGAGATCAGCAGTAGCTCAGGTTAAAAGTGAGCGAGATTAGCGTGTATTTCGCTTTGACTGTTTGTTTTGTATGACTAGAGTCGAGGACCGTCGGATGTTCGTAAAAACTTATCTGTTTGCTTGTGGAGAAAGTTAAAGGTTGAAGTCTACACGGAACGGGCCAATAGGAAAAAAGCGTTGAAAGATTCACGTGAACCACAGTGGGAGAAGTGGTATAGGAGTGAGTCTGGCTGGTTTTTAGTGGTTGCTATTCTTTGGCTTTCCTTTGCCTTGAACACTCCAATTTTGCTCTCTCTGCCAAATTCTATCAAAGATTGAAGTGGTGAAAGTGAAGTTTATGCATTACTTTTTTATTATTTCTTTTTATAATTAGGCCTGGTCTTGGTAATATTATTTTTTAATTTAGAAGTTAAAAAAATTAACAATTTATATTAAAAAGTTAAAATTCTTTTTTCTCTTTATTTTTTACATATCTTTTCATAAAAAATTAAAAATTTATCTCAAATATATTAATTTTTTTACATTATATTTTAGGCAAAAAGTTAAAAAATTATTAAAAAAATCTTGTTTCCAAATGAGGCCTTAGTCTAATGGTACAAAATTGATAACATAATTAATTACTTAAAGGCTAAATTACAAACACACCTCCTGAGATTTACTTAAATTATAAATTACTCCCTGCGGTTCTAGAAATGTCATTATGCTCCTAAAGTTTTTAATTTCATAACAAATAGGTTATTTTATTAATAAATCATCAAATTAATTAACAATTTTTAATAATGTTTAATTTTATTTCAATTAATAATTCAGATAATTTTATTATTGTATAGGTGAACAGTAAGAAATTTCACTTTTTTAATTAATTTTGTTAAATAAAAAATTCGGACAGGGAGATATTTGTAATTTTTCAAATCACAAAGAAACAATTCGTATTTTAAGCAAACCTCAGAGGTGTATTTATAATTTACCCTTGCATAAAATATAAATAAAATTACACGAGTAAAATTATATCTTTTAGGATTAATCTATCTAACCATATGATGGGTATGGTCAAAAATTGTTTTATGTGGTTAATTGATTTTATGGTTGATTCTCTATTCTTTATTTTTTTATTTTTTTGTTTTTTTCATTGTGTTTGGTTGTAAAATTTGGGGAGAAATTTGAAAATGGAAAAGGAAAATGTATGTGAAATTAGATAAAATATAGGTATATTTTATTCTTATTTCACCTACTTTTTCTCTTTCTCTTTTTAAATCCCTTCTCAAATTTTCCAACCAAGCACAGTGAGAATACTCTCACTACTAATTCATTTGTTAGTTTCACCCTATTTATTTCAAGATTTTCATTTTATAATTCATATACAAAATATTAATCAAGATAATAATTTTTTTACTAAATAATGAGTAATGTAATAAAATTTTAAAAATTAAAATATAATCCACTTAAATAATATGACAGGTGTCTTGCAATAATAAACATTAAAAATTGAAACAAAACTCAACAATAGCTCTCACATCAACAATAATGTTAGGTGGCCTGAAAAATCGTGGCTCGAATGGCTCGAAACATTCAAAACGACGTCGTTTTGGTGTAAAATGACGTCGTTTGACACATTCGAACCATTCGAGTTACAAAAATTCGGGTCACTAAATATTTTCCCTCACATCAATATGTAAGAAACAAGTGTTCTATATAACACTAGTTATAAATAATAATAAACAAAATAATTGTTAAGGCACAAATGCAATGTAGATTTCAGCTTTGGAAAAAATATTCAAAGAAAACTAGTTGGCGTGTACTCTATTAATTTACATTTAATTTTGTCATTTTTCATTATCAACTCCCAATCCATTTAGACTCTTTTAGATTGCCTATGTTTTGGATTCTTTTATGCCTCAAATATTTATTTTCCTTATAACTAATGCAGTCTAATAAATAAATAAATTGACAACTATAGAGTAGCACTATAACGGGACGGATAATTAGAGATCTAGTTTACTTGTGTTTTAATCAGGTTGGTTCTCAAACCACGCATACATAAAACAGTGGGCAAATATATCAAAACCATATTTTAATCAATAAATACGGAAAGGAAGAGCATACGATGCTTCTCTTTTAGAATTTGATTCCCTTCTAATTGTTTGCTTTCTATTTAGGATTTTGTTGTGAATAAATACATTATTGAATCAGCTACATGAAAAAAAAGAAAAAAAAAAATTAACTTTATAGTCCACTACTAGTGACCCCTTTTTTATTTTTTATTACCCTTTCTTTCTCTCATTTTCATACTTTTGAGAAATTCTACTTTGAAGGGGGTGTTGTTATGTTGCTTACATTAAACTCTTATTATTTGCATGGAAAGTGATAATCAGCTTGTTTTGTTTGGTTTTTTAGGATTTACTTTTCAAAAAATTATTTTTTTTTTATTTTTCTTATTTTTCTTTTCACTAAATTTTTTTAATATTGTAAGCAATTTTTTTTTATTTTTAGATATATCTAACATAATTACACTTAAAAAGTATAGTATTTGTAAAAAAAATAATTAGAAAATTCGTTAAATACCAAAAATACAAAAAAAAAAAAAAAAATCAAAATTCAGTATATTTTTATATTCTTGTGTATTTATTATTTTTTAAAATATTTTTTAACAAATATTTTACTTTTAGATAAATCTAAGTAAGGTATATCTAAAAAGGTTTAAAAAAAAATTTGCTTTAAATTTTAAAATATTCACTAAAAATAAAAAAAAAATTGAAAAATAAAAAATTCAATTTCTAAAAAATTGAATATAAAAAATTGAAATCAAACAAAGTAAATGATTTTCTTTGAGGCAATTTATAAGTGATTTATAATGTTTTTATTTTATTTTGGGAGTATTTTGGTATAGCTTAAAGAAATTGAAAAACGTTAGAAATAGTGTTTTAGTTTCTAATTTCTTATGATTAAACTTTTGGATAAATTAGAAATGTACTATTCAGATTTACTTAAAATACGGATTGTCCCATGTAGTTTGGAAAATTATAAATAATCCATTGTCAGAATTTTTTATTTATCAAAATTAACTAAAAAAATAAATTTTTTAACCACTCTCGTATACAATAATAATAAAATGTGTGAATTATTAGTTGAAATAAAATTTTAACATCATTAAAATCTATTAATTAATTTGATGTTTATTAAAAAAGGTTATTATTATGAAATTAAAAACTTCAAGGGAGGATGTAATTTTTAGAACTACACGGGTAATTTATATTTTAAGCAAATCTCAAAAGTGTATTTGTAATTTACCCTTAATTTTTAAATTGAAAAAACTTGCATTAAATAGGCCTAAAATTACTCCCAGAATATTATGCACGCAAAAACTTATATAAAAAAAAAAATGTTCAAAAAGAGGATGTCAACTAAATGCATTTTGAATGTGACTTATATCTCATTTAAGTCAAGATTATAGATTTTATTTACATCTCAAAATCATTTAATTATTTGATTTTTTTTAAAATTATATTTGAAACAGTGATTTGAAATTGTGCCCTGATATTGCTAGAATTGAGGCAAAATACCAATAATTGGGAGTGTTTTTTTGTTTTTTTTATTAATGTGATAGAGAATTTATCATGTGTATCTTAGTTGAAAATACCATTAACTTACCCATGTACAGAGCCCATTACTTTGTTGGTAATTTTGTAAGTAACATAGGCGTTTTGGGAGGATGATTAGGTTAAAATAATAATTTAAAAGATAAAATATATTAAAATAGTCAATAAGATAAATGTCTTATTTAGAAAGTTGGTTATGTTAATTGACTACTTAACTTTTTAACTATTTTAGCCTAATTAAAAAGTTGTGTTTGTAAAGTTGGCTTTTTTTTTCTTTTTTTTTTTATAATTTTTATAGTTGATTTGATGGTTGTGAGAAGGAGTAATGATGAGAACACTAAAATTAGAGCTCTAATGACAATTCTAATGACATGACAATACATAAAAAAATAAAAAAATATAACATCACAAGTCAAAACATCAAATCATAATGTGGAACTCACCTCTAAAGCTCTCTCTACAGCTCGTCATTTAGAGGTCTTAAACATTTTTGTGTGAGAAAAAAATAAAATGATTATAAGTTGAATATGATATTTTGTCACTATTTTAGTCTATTTTGTCTTTTAGTGGGATATTTTAGGCTAACTCTTTTTTCAAACACTTTCAAATGTCATATGCAACTCATAATTATTTCACTTTTATTTTTACAATCATCAAATTAACTATCAAAAAAATTCAACTAACATCTTAAACATAAATATTAACCAAATTAAAAAAAAAATTAAGTGCCCGTTTGGTTTTCCTCTTGGGTTAAAAAATCACAAAAGAATAAATAAATAAAAAGTCAAAAAATCATAAAAGGACAAAAATCACAAAAAGACAAAAAAAATTTGTCATTCCAAAGTCAAAAAGCCAAACAAAAAAATCAAATAAATAAAAAAGTCTCAAACCAAAAAAAAAAAAAAAATCAATTAAAAAAGTCATTACCAAACAACCCTAAATAATCAACTAAAATAATTACATCCTCAAATACAAAAATGCTAGAAGCCCCAAAAATTCTACCAAAAGTTTTACCAAATGTCTCACATGGGTGTGGGACCCACATGGGACCCACATTGTGTGGGTCCCACACCCATGTGAGACATTTGGTAAAACTTTTAGTAGAATATTTGGAGGAAAAATGCTTCGGACCCCACTGGAGGTCAACCCCCAGTGAGGTGGCGCGCTGTGATTGGGTAAAAAAAAACTGTTTTTTTTTTTTTTTTTTTTTTTTTGAATTTCAGCCAGTGGGGACTCGCCACCTCACTGGAAGTCTGCAGCAAGATTCTATTTGGAGTCTCTAGCATTACTCCCTCAAATAAGGTCAGAGTAAGCAAGAAATTGATGATCGGTGTAAAATAATTCCACGTGGTGTGTTGGAGACAAGTAAAACATTTTTTATTTGGGGAGCGACAGAATGAGGGAGAGGTGGCGAGGCAAATTTTCATTTGAGAGAGAGGGAGAGACGTGGCGAGGTGACAAAAGTCGCAGTGGCATGAGAAGAGACACGTGGAAGTAATGGATCTAGGCCACGCCTCTATTACAACCCAACCACAACCACTGGACAACAATCTTTACGCAATGTTGGTGTGTCTCTGATGGGGCTCTGAACAACCCACCACCACCCCAATCACCCTCGGCCGCAACACGAGCCAACACTGAACACCGCCCGATTCTGTTTTATTTATTGTTATGTTTGGAAAACAAAACGACACACATCAACAACTGCTGCTCTTTTCTTTTCTTTTCTTTTTTTAAAAAACAAAAAAAAACTAATAATGTTAGGCTTTGTCTACTTAGAAGTTTTAATAATAATCTATACTATATATTAAGCAAAAAGGTATTTTAATCCTCAAGGTCTGTGGAAACTCCAATATGTCAATCCTAATTTCTTGATTTTTTATTTTTATTTTTTAAAAAAATTGACTTGTTGATTGGTTCAAAGATTATAATAATTACATTGACACCATCATTACATGGGTCTCTTGGGGAAGCAAAAGTGGTGTAAATTAAGAGCCATAGCCTCTCTCTCTCTCTCTCTCTCTCATTTCATTTATTGTTTGTTTTCCCCACCCTCTATCTCCTTCATTTATCAATAGTGTAATTATAATCTTTGAACCAATCACCAAGCAATCTCAATATTATATTGAAAGAATTTAATAAGTGTTATTTTTTTTTTCAAAAAAAAAAACAAAAAAATTAAGAGAGAAAAAATTATATTGACAGAATTTAATAAGTGTTTTTTTTTTTTCAAAAAACAAAACAAAAAAATTTTAATAAGTGTTTTTTTTCTTCAAAAAACAAAAAAAAAATTAAGAGAGAAAAAAATTAAGAGCCATATTTATCAATAGTGTAATTATAATCTTTGAACCAATCACCAAGCAATCCAATATTATATTGGGACTCCACAAAAATTTATGGGTTAGAAATAGATATAAATTTTTTGCATCTCCTTAATTTATCAATAGTGTAATTATAATCTTTGAACCAATCACCAAGCAATCCCAATATTATATTGAAAGAATTTAATAAGTGTTATTTTTTTTTTCAAAAAAAAAAAAAAAAAATTAAGAGAGAAAAAAATTATATTGAAAGAATTTAATAAGTGTTTTTTTTTTTTTTCAAAAACAAAACAAAAAATTAAGATTATAAAATTACATGACACCATCATTACATGGGTCTCTTGGGGAAGCAAAAGTGGTGTAAATTAAGAGCCATAGCCTCTCTCTCTCTCTCTCACATTTCATTTATTGTTTTATTTCCCCACCCTCTATCTCCTTCATTTATCAATAGTGTAATTATAATCTTTGAACCAATCACCAAGCAATCCCAATATTATATTGAAAGAATTTAATAAGTGTTATTTTTTTTTTCAAAAAAAAAAAAAAAAAAATTAAGAGAGAAAAAAATTATATTGAAAGAATTTAATAAGTGTTTTTTTTTTTTTTCAAAAACAAAACAAAAAAATTAAGAGAGAAAAAAATTAAGAGCCATATTTATCAATAGTGTAATTATAATCTTTGAACCAATCACCAAGCAACCCCAATATTATATTGGGACTCCACAAAAATTTATGGGTTAGAAATAGATATAAATTTTTTTGCATCTCCAAGAGACCCATGTAACTATTGTGTAAATGGTTCTTAATTTTTTTCCCTCTTAATTTTTTTGTTTTGTTTTTTGAAAAAATAAATAAATAAACACTTATTAAATTCTTTCAAACCTTTATAACTTCTCCAATACACATATTTTTCTTAACTTTTCACATACCTATTGTAAACAGTGATTTTCCTTTTTGCTTTCTCCTTCTTGAGTTCTCACTTTCATACTTTCAACTTCAATGACTACGTATGCAAACAGTAAGTGTTATTTTTATTTTTTCCTTCTTAACTTTTTCTTTTGTTTACTGTTTTAATATTAACAGTGATTTTCCTTTTTGCTTTTTCCTTCTTTAGTTCTCACTTCTAGACTTCCAACTTCAGTGACTACGTATGCAAACAATAAGTGTTAATTTTGTTTCTCCTTAACTTTTAATGTTATTTAATCTTTTTATAAACCCTCACAAAAAGAAAAATGTGATTATAATTTCTCCTTCTTAACTTTTTCTTTTGTTTACTGTTTTAATATTGTTCAATGGTTTTTTTATTTTATTTTTGAATCTTTTTATTTATTATTTTAATTTTATTTTTAATTTTTTAATATGATTAAAGTTGGATAAATATAAACTCTCACAAAAAGAAAAATGATTTTTTTTTTAATGTGATTGTAGTTAGTTTAGTAGTTAAAAAATGTGATTAACTAATTTTTAATGTTATTTAATCTTTTATTTAATTTTTTAATATGATTAAAGTTAGATAAATAATGTTTTAATATCATTAAAGTTAGATAAATATAAACTCTCATAAAAAGAAAAATGTGATTATAATGAGTTGAATGATTCTTTTTTTTAATGTGATTGTAATTAGTTTAATAGTTAAAAAATGTGATTAACTAATTTTTAATGTTAGTTGAATGATTCTTTTTTTTAATGTGATTGTAGTTAGTTTGTAGTTAAAAAATGTGATTAACTAATTTTTAATGTTATTTAATCTTTTTATTTAATTTTTTAATATGATTAAAGTTAGATAAATAATGTTTTAAACTCTCACAAAAAGAAAAATGTGATTATAATTAGTTGAATGATTCTTTTTTTAATATGATTGTAGTTAGTTTAATAGTTAAAAAAATGTGATTAACTAATTTTTAATGTTATTTAATCTTTTTATTTACTGTTTTAATTTTATTTTTAATTTTTTAATATGATAAACTCTCACAAAAAGAAAAATATGATTATAATTAGTTGAATGATTCTTTTTTCTAATGTGATTGCAGTTAGTTTAATAGTTAAAAAAATGTGATTAACTAATTTTTAATGTTATTTAATCTTTTTATTTACTATTTTAATTTTATTTTTAATTTTTTAATTTTTTAATATGATTAAAGTTAGATAAATATAAACTCTCACAAAAATAAAAATGTGATTGTAATTAGTTGAATGATTCTTTTTTTAATGTGATTGTAGTTAGTTTAATAGTTAAAAAAAAATGTGATTAACTAATTTTTAATGTTATTTAATCTTTTTATTTACTATTTTAATTTTATTTTTAAATTTTTAAATTTTTTAATATGACTAAAGTTAGATACATATAAACTCTCACAAAAAGAAAAATGTGATTGTAATTAGTTGAATGATTCTTTTTTAATGTGATTGTAGTTAGTTTAATAGTTAAAAAAATGTGATTAACTAATTTTTAATGTTATTTAATCTTTTTGTTTACTATTTTAATTTTATTTTTAATTTTTTAATATGATAAAGTTTGATAAATATAAACCCTCACAAAAAGAAAAATGTGATTATAATTTCTCCTTCTTAACTTTTTCTTTTGTTTACTGTTTTAATATTGTAATTAATCAAAAATTAGTTCAGTGATTTTTTTTTAATGTAAAATCTTTTTATTTACTATTTTAATTTTATTTTTGATTTCTTAATATGATTAAAGTTAGATAAATATAAAACCCTCACAAAAAGAAAAAATGTGATATAATTAGTTGAATGATTCTTTTTTTAATGTGATTGTAGTTAGTTTAATAGTTAAAAAAATGTGATTAACTAATTTTTAATGTTATTTAATCTTTTTATTTACTATTTTAATTTTATTTTCAATTTTTTAATATGATTAAAGTTAGATAAATATAAACTCTCACAAAAAGAAAAATGTGATTATAATTAGTTGAATGATTCTTTTTTTATGTGATTGTAGTTAGTTTAATAGTTAAAAAAAATGTGATCAACTAATTTTTAATGTTATTTAATCTTTTTATTTACTATTTTAATTTTATTTTCAATTTTTTAATATGATTAAAGTTAGATAAATATAAACTCTCTCACAAAAAGAAAAATGTGATTATAATTAGTTGAATGATTCTTTTTTTTAATGTGATTGTAGTTAGTTTAATAGTTAAAAAAAATGTGATTAACTAATTTTTAATGTTATTTAATCTTTTTTATTTACTATTTTAATTTTATTTTTAATTTTTAATATGATAAACTCTCACAAAAAGAAAAAATGTGATTGTAATTAGTTGAATATTTTTTTTTTAATGTGATTGTAGTTAGTTTAATAGTTAAAAAAATGTGATTAACTAATTTTTAATGTTATTTAATCTTTTTATTTACTATTTTAATTTTATTTTTAATTTTTAATTTTTTAATATGATTAAGTTAGATAAATATAAACTCTCTCAAAAATAAAAATGTGATTGTAATTAGTTGAATGATTTTTTTTAATGTGATTGTAGTTAGTTTAATAGTTAAAAAAATGTGATTAACTAATTTTTAAATGTTATTAATCTTTTTATTTACTATTTTAATTTTATTTGCAATTCTTTAATATGATTAAAGTTAGATAAATATAAACTCTCACAAAAAGAAAAATGTGATTTATTAGTTGAATGATTCTTTTTTTTAATGTGATTGTAGTTAGTTTAATAGTTAAAAAAATGTGATTAACTAATTTTTAATGTTATTTAATCTTTTTATTTACTATTTTTAATTTGTGCAAAAGTTGCTATCAAAAAGTTGAATATCATTATGGTCACATTGTTTGTCGTCACTGCCTACATGATGATATTGATATTATAACAAGGTAATTTTCTTTAGGTAAATAATTACTATGTACAATAATAATTCAAACTTAATAAGTGTTTTAATTTTTTATTAGGTACAATATTCCTTTTAACAAGCGTCCTTTTTTTTTTTGGTTGATAAGATACAATGTTAACCTTGTGGTCAAAGACAATACTGGTTCAATAAATCTTACTGTTCAAGATAAACGGGCAGAGTTTATTTTGCGATGTCAACCATCATATTTGAAGAATATGAGATCAAAGGTAGGAAATTATAAAATTTATTATAAATAACTTATTCTTACTTTTTCAAACACAAACTTAAATTCCAAATTTTATAGGATAATGGCGTTAGAATGATTAAAGATTATATTGCGTCATGCAAGACCGTGCCTATGCATTTATCATACCTGTACCAACAATGCCACGTCAACTAGATTGTGCACCGTGCGTCACCTTTGTTTTAAATATAGATTGGTCTGAAGAATGTCTATATCTTTCAGAAAGTAAAAAAAAATGTAAGTATAACTTTTTTACTTTATAACATTTTATAAATACATAATATATGTATTGTTCATTAATTATGATACTAACTATCATGTTGACAATGCAGGAATGCTGATGGAAGGCCCACAACAATTTAGATTTTAGTTATTTTTTGTTTTACTTATTCAGTGAATTTGAACAAATGTAATAAATTTTATTTTTATTACTTTAATTATGCAACGTCAATATTTTCTTTTAAAATTAATATATTTTATGCTAACAATTTAAAAATATGTTTAACATAACTATGAATGGTTTTTTTTTTATTTAAATTTAATCCCGTGCATAGCACGGGTGATATGCTAGTAATAATAATTGAAATGCTTAATGTGGAATTCTTTTTGTAATTTATTTTTTTAATTAAATTGTTAAAAAAATAAAAATTCCTAATTAACTTTTATTTTTCACTATAATACCATTGAATTCTACTAACACATGATTCAACACTCTATAAACATAGTATTAATAAGATTGAATGATATATTTCAACCAAAAAAAATACAGTATAACTTTAAAAAGTCTTCATTAAAAATTCAAACAAGAATGAAAATTCATTAAAAAGTTTTTAATCTGGTTTTAAATAATAAATACAATCCTTCATGCAGAATGTTATTCTATTTTTCCATATGTATAATAATTAGCTTCATCCTTTATTTATTTTTGAGACATTTACATACTAGTCTCATTTTGTGAACTTATACACCTTTAAGTTTTAGATAAAAAATTTTACTCCTTCAAGTCCCACTAATTTTTAATAGACGAAATTACCCTTCTGTGGGGATATATTTTCTGAGTACCGACACGTGGCCGAGGTGACCCGAAGTGTCAGCCGAGGTGCCACGTGTCACGACAGTTACGCCGAGGTGATCTCGGGGTTGCGAGGTTATCTCCGAGGATACCGGAATCCGAGATAAGTGGATAAGGGACAGGAGTCCTAGAAAGAAGAAAGACTACAAGATGGATATAGGTAAAACTCTCGGGGAGTCTATCCTTATCTCTTGAAGAGTCCAAGATGAGTCCAGAATTAGAGTCCATGGAAGTGGGACTTCTAGTGGGACTAGGATAGAGAAAAAACTATAAAAGAGAGGCACCCCCGGCGGGTCTAAGGTACGCAATTTTTAGTCTTGAGCAGTAATTTAAGCACTTGTTTTATCTTTGAGAGATATTGACTTGATCGTCGGAGTGCCCCGGGTGGAAGAACCACGCCGGAGCCTTTTCTTTCTGTGCAGATTACAGGGTGCCATCTGCTCTGCCTGTGTTCTACAGCTGGATTACTAAGGAGGGCAGTGTGATCGAAAATTCACTCACACAATTTGCGTCTGTGGGAAAGAAGAAGAGTAGATGGCCAGTAACCGCAGAAGGAAAGATTGGGGACAACACTCCTGCTGGGAGTGGAAGACCCGTCGATCCTAACGCTGAAGGAGGAGACTATAACGAAGAAGCTCGTAATCAGAATCACGCAGAGAAGGGCGTCGGCCAAGATGGCGACACATCAAAGAAAGCGGACAAGGGCAAGTATTATAACGAGGATGACCTTCAGACCTAGAGAGACAGATGTCTGAGGAGGGACGAAGAAGTAAAGGAGATGGCAAACAAGTTGGCAGACCTTCAATCGATCGTCAACTTCATGATGCAAAATAACGTCATGCAGCCGCTCTACCCGCTACAGGACACACCAATGCCAGCAGCAAACGCCCAGAAGAAGGGGCAGAAAGAACTCCCCGAAGCACCACAGCACACGAGGAGTGGAAGGCACTCTCACCGACCCTCCAGGGAAGTCGGCCGAGAAGAGCCGAGAAGAGAAGAGTCCCGAAGGACACATCGCGAGAAAGAAGCAGACCCCAAAGAACATCGGCATGTTTCGGGGCGAATATTGTGCTTCGATGCGTCCTGCGGGGAAGGATCGAAAAGGGGCCACCATGAGGCCGAGAGTAGTGCGCCGAAAAGGCTGAAGTCCGGAGACAGCCGGGCTGCAGGGAGAAGTAAAGAAGACTTGAGAGATTACCTCAAGAGGAAAGCGCGAGAATGCCGGAGCCGAAGTAACCTCCCGGTTAAGCCCAGACACCATTCTCGACGGAATTGGACAGATTCGTCGCGCCGAAAAGATTCAGTATGCCGAGGTTCCAGATATATGATGGTAAGTCGACCCTAACTTCCATGTTGGATTATTTTTGAATTCAATGGCATTATACAGTGGGAACGAGCCGTTGCTCTGCAAAGTGTTCCCTTCATCCTTCGGGGAGATTGCATCAGACTGGTTCCACAAATTACCGAAGGGGAGCGTGAAGACTTGGGAAGGTCTGGCCGAGATGTTTGTGGCCAGATTCATAACAAACAAACTGCAGCCATTGAGGGTGGATGCATTGATGGCTCTGAAGATCGGCAAAGACGAAAGCCTTAGGGCTTATGCAAAGAGGTACTATGAGGTGTTCAATAGAATACCTGAATGCAACCAGGAGTGGCCGTCGTGTCTTTCAAGAACGGCCTGAAGGATGACTGTCCGCTGCGGAAGTCTTTGGCGAAAACCCTGCCAAAGAGCATGGAAGAACTCATGGCGAGAATTGAGAAGTATGCACGAGCCGAGGAAGATACCTCGGGGAACAAGGAGACAAAGACAGAAAAAGGCAACGGCTCGCCGAAGCGAGGCCGAGGTAACAATGGACCCAACAAGCAGGAGACAGAGTTGAGGCTAAGCAGGCAGTGACGACGGTGTTCCGAATTCCGGTCCACAAAGTCCTTGATCAAATTCGAAATCAGCCCTACTTCAGGGCGCCGGCAAGAGCACCAGGAGAATTTATGGAAGAAACCTCGGAAGGCGTTGTGCTTACCACAATGAGGAGGGGCACCCAACTCAGGGCTGCAGAGCCCTTAAAGCACACTTGGAAGATTTGGTGAGGCAAGGCCATCTGAGAGACCTTGTGGATGAGGCCAAAACAAGGGAAGAACAGGCACGGTTGCCTCAAGCACCAGCAGCCCCGCCTCCCCAGCACAGCAACCACAGGCAGGTGGACCTCGGGTGGTTAATGTGATCCACTCAAAGGTGAATGAAAACGACATACGGGGGGAGACACAGCGGGTAAAACACCTGCAGCACGTCAACCAGGTCGGACTGAAAAGACCTCGGCGAAGATTGCCAAGGACCCATGATAGCCTTCACTGAAGCCGACCTTGAGATGGTCCAGCACCCGCACAATGACGCCTTGGTAGTATCCCTCAGGTTGGGGAGTGCCAGGTGAAACGTATCCTGATTGATCAAGGCAGCTCCTGCGACATCATGTATGTCAGATGTTACAAGGAGCTAGGCCTTCACCCTGATGACATGGAGCAGTCAAATGGCCCGATGGTCGGCTTCAATGGACGCCGACATGGCCGTTAGGCGCAACAAACTTGGAGATACAGGCTGGCACAAAGAAATCAAGACGAATTCATTGTGATTGACACGCCCTCGCCTTACAACATTATCTTGGGAGGCCGTGGTTGCATGCAATGGGGGCAGTTCCCTCAACGCTGCATCAACTGCTACGGTTCCCAACAGAGCATGGGATTGAGGAAATCAGAGGAGATCAGTTGCAGGCAAAAAATTGCTCCATGGCAGCAATGAAATTAACCTGCAATTCAGGAACCAGAGAAGCAGAAGTTGAAGAAGAGGACATGAAGGTCCTAGACGATGTCGGCAAGGAGCCGGCCGAGAAAAGTGAAGAAGCATTGAAGAAAGTCCTCGTCCAGGAGGACGATGAAACGCTTCTTTCTTCTCGGCACAGGGTTAGCCGAAGAAGAGGAAAGGGAGCTGGAAGCCTTTCTGAGGAAAAATATTGAGGTGTTCGCCTGGACACCTTATGAAATGCCTGGCATTGACCCCGAGGTCACATGTCACAGACTCAACGTGACAGGTCGGCCAAACCTGTAATACAACGAGCCAGAAGACCGACGTTGATGCACGTCGAAGCAGTGGAGGAGAAGTAGACAGACTTCTGGAGGCCAGGGCCATCAGAGAAGCCAACTATCCGACATGGTTATCAAACACCGTGGTAGTAAAGAAGAAGAATGGCAAGTGGAGGGTCTGCGTAGATTTTACAAACTTGAACAAAGCTTGTCCCAAAGACAGCTTCCCTCTGCCAAAGATCGACCAGTTGGTGGACGCCACATCGGACATGGAAGATGAGCTTCTTGGATGCATATAGGGGGTATCACCAGATAGCCATGTACCCCCCGGATGAGGAGAAGACAGCGTTTATCACTCCCAAAGGTCTGTATTGTTACAGAGTCATGCCTTTTGGGTTGAAGAACGCAGGAGCAACTTACCAAAGGCTGGTAACCAAGATGTTCAAACACTTGATTGGCCGAACAGTAGAAGTCTACATTGATGACATGGTCGTGAAGACCAAGGAACCAAAGGATCATCTTGCTGACCTAAAGAGGTCTTTGACATACTCAAAACATATCGGCTCCGACTAAACGCATCGAAATGCGCGTTTGGAGTCGGATCCGGTAAGTTCTTGGGATACCTAGTGACTAGAAGGGGCATTGAAGCCAGCCCAGACCAGATCAAGGCCATTCTGGAATTACAGAGTCCGACATCGGCAAAACAGGTTCAAATGCTTACTGGAAGGGCCGCAGCCCTAAACAGGTTCATAAGCCGAAGTTCGGACAAGTGTAAGCCTTTTTTCAATCTGGTGAAAAAGGCCACGGATTTCTATGGACAAGGAATGTGAGGCCGCTTGGCCGACCTGAAGAAATATCTTACCACGGCCCAGTCCTTCAACACCTCAACCTGGGGAGGAGCTGTTTTTATACTTAGCAGTTTCAGAGCACGCAGTAAGTGCTGTGATAATCCGAGAAGAGAAGGGAGAGCAGAAGGCTGTTTACTATGTAGTAAAACCTTGGCCGATGCAGAAACAAGGTATCTACCACTGGAGAAATTAATGCTGGCCTTGGTAATGGCCTCAAAAAGCTAAACCATTATTTTCAGGCTCATAAGATAGTGGTTCTAACAGAGCACCCATTAAAATCCTTGTTGCAACAAGGAGACTTAACTGGAAGAATAGCAAGATGGGCCGTAGTTTTGGGCCAATATGACCTGGAGTTCAGGCCAAGAACAGCAATAAAGGGCCAAGTCTTGGCCGACTTCGTGGCCGAGTTCTCGCCAGAATACATCGAACATCGGGCTCCGTTGAGCCGAGATGAACGGTGTCCAAACAAAGAAGGAGCAGCCCAACCAAAGGCTAAAGAACCAAGGAAGGAAAAGCTCAGACCCTGCAGCATTTACATCGGCGACTCCTTTCAACTTTTTGTTGATGGGAGCTCAAACCGGCAGGGGGCAGGGGCAGGAGTAGTGTTAATATCCCCCGATGGAGAGATATTGGAGCAGTCCATTCGACTGGGGTTCAAAGCCTCGAACAATGAGGCGGAATATGAAGCATTGATTGCTGGATTGAAGCTGGCAGCAGCAGCAGAGGCAGATGAGGTAATAGTTTTTTGTGATTCACAACTTATAGTGAATCAAACTACAGGAGAGTTCGCTGCCCGAGATGAAAGGATGTCGGCATACGCAAAAGAAGTCATCAGACTGGCAGACATGTTTCAAAACTGCCGACTTCTTCAGGTCAGCCGAGATGATAACAACCACGCCGACGCGTTGGCCAACTTAGCAAGTTCCATGCAAACGGGAAAGACGAGGACAATAATGATCGATTACCTAGAAGGCCCGAGCATAGAGCCACCGAACACGATGCAAGAGGCATTATGTGTGGACATGGGACCAAGCTGGATGGATGCAATTATTGCATTCCTAAAAGAGGGAAAGCTGCCAGAAGATCGAAAGGAAGCACACAAGGTCAGATTGAAGTCGGCAAGATTCAGTCTGACAGCAGAAGGACATCTCTACAGAAGATCCTTCACTGGACCTCTTTTAAGGTGTGTACACCCTCTTCAGGTCGAGGATTTTCTATATGAAATTCATGAAGGAGTTTGTGGAAGCCACGCAGGGGGCAGATCGTTAGCTCACAGGGCCATTACCCAGGGGTATTGGTGGCCCTATATGCAAAAAGATGCAGAAGCCTATGTGAAGAAGTGTGAACAATGCCAGAGGTTTGCACCTTTGATACATCAGCCAGCTGCCGACCTGAACCCGGTTTCCAGCCCTTGGCCATTTGCCCAATGGGGAATGGATCTCATTGGACAATTGCCCCAAGCAACTGGGCAGCGGAAGTACCTACTAGTGGCAACAGACTACTTCACAAAGTGGATAGAAGCAGAGCCTCTTGCCAAAATCCGAGATGTGGATGTGAAGAACTTCATCTGGAAAAATCATCACCAGATTTGGGATTCCAAGAGCAATTGTTGCCGACAACGGAACGCAGTTTGACAGCAAACTTATCAAGAATTTTTGTGCAAGTTCAAGATAAAGAATTACTTTTCAACACCAAGCTTTCCCCAAAGTAATGGGCAAGCCGAAGCATCCAACAAAGTAATTCTGGACGGAATAAAGAAGAGGCTGCAGGCAGCGAAAGGAAAGTGGGTAGACGAATTGCCCAATGTGCTCTGGGCATATCGTACTACGCCGAGAATCAACAGGGGAATCCCCCTTTGCCATGGCTTATGGCACAGAAGCAGTCATTCCATTGGAGGTCGGCATCCCAAGGATCAGAACTCAGGGAGTTGAGAACGGGACTAATGATGTGCTCTTAGTCCGAGATCTGGATCTACTAAGAAGAGAGAAAGCTGCAATCCAGCTTGCAGCATACCAGCAATAGCTTGCCAAAGCTTACAATAAGAAGGTCAATCCAAGGGATTTTCAAGTCAACGACCTAGTCTTGAGAAAAGTCGTCGGCAACAAGAAGGATCCCAGAGAGGGCAAGCTTGGCCCAAACTGGGAAGGACCCTACAGAATTACTTCGGTGCTAGGAAATGGGGCATATCGGCTGGAAGATAATGAGGCAAAGCATTGCCTAGACCATGGAACACTTGTAATTTAAAGTTTTTTTATCATTAGATGTTCTTTGATTTTTTGTGCAATATGATCAATAAAATCTAGCAGAATTTTTCAGAACTTATGAAACTATGCACAATGTTGTTTTTTGAATAATGAGAACCCAAGTGGAACTTAGGTTCACATTGGGGGCAGAGAGAAGACAGTAAAGCTTAGCCGAAGTTAAGCCGAGATTATGTTAACCGAAGTTAAGCAGATAAATTCCTTATCTTTACTTGTTGAAATTTGTAGCAATTTACAAGTTAAAGTTAAGCCGAGATAAATTCCTTATCTTTACTTGTTGAAATTTGTAGCAATTTACAAGTTAAAGTTAAGCCGAGATAAATTCCTTATCTTTACTTGTTGAAATTTGTAGCAATTTCCAAGTTGAAGTTAAGCCGACATGTTATCATCTTTGAAATTTGCAGCAATTTACAGCAATTTCAAGTCAGTATCTTGCCGACGTAAAACTTGAAGTTATCATACCCGAGTTGTTATACCCGAGGTATGTAACCCCGAGAAGATTGTGCAAGGAAGAATTATATGAATCATGCGAAATATTCTAAGTATACAGAAGCAATGGAGAATTACAGACTGAAGCATAAAGATAAAAACAGTTGTATATGAAGAAGGCACAATGGCCTAGCTGAAGTGAATTGTTCTTAAGCAAAAAAAGGCACATCGGCCAAAAGATGAAGCTTACATTATCCAAAGAACAAAGAAAAGAAACAAAATACAAAGAAGAAAATACAAAAGACATTCAAACTTCTTCAACTTGAACAGATGGTTGGGCTGAAACCTCCGAAGGCTCTGGCAGAACCACCTCGGCATCTTTTTGCTTCAGAACCTCTGCGTCTTCTCCTACCACAGTCTCAGCATCCATGTCTACTACGACCTCGGCCTCCTTATCTGCCACAATCTCGGCGTCGATCTCGGCCAGAGTATTCTCAACAGTTTTCTCAGCCAGAAGCAGGTCAGAAGATAGCACGCCCGTGGTAGCTTCCTTGGGCAGCTTCTCAACCTCCTCATCCTCCTCTAGGGTTAAGTCCATGACTTGGTCACCCTCAGGAGGAGACTTGGTCTCACTGGCATCCTTTGTTTCCTTACCAAGGCATCGTTATCTTTATTCTCTTTCTTCATCCTGCCTCGGATTCAGATTCAACTTCTTTCTCAGCCTGAGTTGAAGGTGGAGGAGGAGGAAAGGGGAGAGGGATAGCTTCGGCCTTGCGCCATGGCGAATCAGCAGGAAGATCAAGTTTTTTTGGCTAAGGACATCCAACCAAGGTTAAAACCCCTGTTGCATGCCTGCTTAACTTGTAACTTGTAATCTTCTGCCACATCGGCCATGCCTTGGGCGTATGCCTTGTCATCGGTCGCTTTGATTTCGGCATCCTTTGTAGCCAGCGCTTCCTGGAGCTCTTTCTCGGCCTGGGCCGCTTTTTCTTCGGCCTCTTTCTGCTGAGCTATGGCAACGGTTTTAACAGCTTCGGCAGCCTCGGCCTTTTCATCGGCTATCTGTTTAGCCTTAGTTGCCTCCTCGGCCTGATCCTCCAGCTTTTTCATTTTATTTTGAAGACCCCTATTTTGTTTCTGGAGGGCAGCAAATTCCCTCTTCATGTCGGCTAACTCCTCCCTCGTCTCAAAAGCTTGCATGGAGAAGCTGTGGGCGTGTTGAATGGCCTGAAAGTTCACAAGGCAAAGGTTATCACAAAATATTACAAGACTTTACAAGTATGAAGGAAGTGGCAGTAAGAAAAGTTATCAAATTCAAAAGACTTACTTGGACAGAGCGCTGCAACATGAGGGCGTAGTTCTCATATTCGTTCATCTTGGCATTACGCTCAAGATCGCCCTCAAGGAGAACTGCAGTGCTGAGTGCCACGCCGATGTTGACGTCGGCGGCGCTTTCGTTGGCATAGACGGGCCTGTTTTCAAGGGTAACTTTGGGCTCCCAGGGAACCTTAGGAACTCTGGACCCCGAAGTCGTCGCAGACGACGACCTCGGCCTTTTTGGCTGAGTTGACCCTGATGGCTGGGCTTCAGCTGATCTTTTGGCGGGTGCAGCTGTGGTCTTCACATTGAAGTTAGTTGGGAGATGGGCAGAGCGTCTTCGACCTCGGCCTCAGCAAGCCTTGGATTTTGGTGGGGGCTTCTTTTTCTTTTTCGGCTTCGGTGGGGCCACCGTTTGGGATGGTGCATCATCCACATCGGCTGGAAGGTCGGCGAGGAGATCTAGAACAACGGGCTTCGGGCGCACCATCTCGGCTGTTTTGACAAGTCGTCGCCGACGTTTTCTTTCTGTTACTGGGATCAGGAATTGGGCAGAAGTCGATGGTAGATCGGCTGGATCGGAGGTTGACCCTTGATCAGCCCGAGATGTAGATGCAGTCTGGGTTGTGGCGGTAGATGGAGAGAGGCTCTTCTTCTTCCTCTTGGGAACGTCGGCCAATGTAGACTTGTATGTTGGGATGAAATTCAACACCAGGGGAGCCTTGCGCTTCTGGAGAGGAAGGTCCAAGAGCTTCTTCAGGCCTTTCCCAGGGTAATAGGACTGGCGGAAGTTCTTGGGAGGCTTGCGAACGTCTGCAAAAAGAAACACAATATCAGAAACAGAAAATTTTTTTGGAAAAACTTGAAGAAAGCAACAGTTAAGCAGTTAACACA